>CM055128.1:132110462-132684550 GCA_029206835.1 Rana muscosa
TGGAGTCCCCAGAGAAACGGAACGGAGCTGGCAATCTTAGTGAGTGTGAGGCTGCGACTGGTGCGATAGGTACAGCCGCTGGTTGTACTTGGGGTTGCGGATTCGGGGTTCCCAAGGAGACCTGAAGCTGCTCGAATCGAGAAGCCAGATCCTGGAGGAATCGCATCACCTGGGTCTGATTTGATTCCTGGGTCTCAAGTCTGCGAACTATGCCCTGCAATGGATCATCCGCGGGAAGCGGGATGTCAGCCGGGTTCATGGCTGATCAAACTGTCAGGGTCACCTGTGGCCAGGTGACAGATGCACACCGTAGGGGGACAGGAGTGCACTGCGAGGTAGTGAACCCTATGGCTGGCTTCTGTGGATAGGAAACTGGGTGGTTGTGGAAAGCGGGACCAGAGGAGCACAACCGGGATCCCAACGGAAGCGAGAGCCAAGATTCCCCAGGGCGCGGAGTCTAAGACCCAGCTGGTCTTCTCCAGGGCCTCTAGTGGTGAGGATGTTACGCTGCAGGCTGGGACCAGGTCGCGGCCCCTGGAGTTTCCTAGCTCACGCCCCGTAGGATAAGGGGAAGCAGCAGCACACGATAGAGAGAACCGAATAACAAGCCGAAGGTCAGGGGCCACAAGCAGACAAGGATAACGAAGAACGAGCCGAAGGTCAAGGGTCACGAGCAGACAGGGATGGTCGGGGACAAGCCAATAACGTAACAGAGAGACAGACGTAGCACACGGCAGGCAGGAACCCAAACACACAATGCCTAACAAACACGTTGATCAGCAAAGCAGGCTTGCAGTGCACAGGTTAATATAGTGTTCAGTGATAGGGCCTGGGGTGGAGTCAGGCTGGGAGGAGATTATAAAGGAAGCCAGGTGAAGGAGGTCTGGTCTCTAGATGAACACATGAGGAGGAAGGTAAGATGGCAGACAGACATTAATGCATATCCATGACACTGGGGCAAAGGTGTTCCAAGCATCTTCAACAGGGCCATTTTTTACAAAGTCATCCAAGACTTGTTTCACAATTTTGTTGTGTTGTTCGAACTTCTTTTGGTTGCTGATAACAATTGCAGACACTGCTCGGATTGCTTCTTCTCCTGGTAAGCTCACACAGGCGCCTTTGTAAAAATCCTGGTGTGTTGGGAAACTTACAGTTTTCAGTGATGACTCTGAACGGTGGGGGAGGTAGAGTTTAAGCAGTCTGCCGTAGTAGTTCTTGGGGTCCTTCTTCTCTGAGAAGCGTGCGTACCTGATGATTGCAGGCTTCCCTCTCGTGCGTTTTTGACTCATTCCCATTTCATTCAATAGACTGACACGTTTGCTGTCTTCCTTTTGCTTGCCATCTTCCTTCTGCTTGCCATAGACAACCCTGTAATGGGATGCAAAGTCTGCCAGACACATGGACTCAAACTCTGGTATTTCGGGTCTGGCTCTGTATTTGTCGACAAAACTCGTCATCCACACATTAAGAGAATCGGCTGGTTTGTTCTGCAACGCACTGAGTGGGAGACTCATTTTCAGTGTGTTGTCACCAGTTGGCAGAAAAACAACCTCACGTGAGCAAGACTTCATTTTTAAGGCTGCACGTATGGGCCACAGACTCCTGGGTGCTGACCTCTCTGTGTTTTGAATAAGCCTGAAGAACTCCTTTCATTTCTTCTTGTTCTGTCTCTGTTTCTGGGCTCATTTCTTTGACTATTGTTTTGAGATAGTCACTCAGCTCGCGTTCTGGCTTGGATATGTAGGACAACGTGTACATGATGCAACCATACTCATCAAGAATGTACTGGATGTTCATGTTGGCATTCCAGGCCGTCCGCAAATGTGGATTGTAGTTGTTCACCCAGCAGTCCTTGACATCACTCTTCATTAGAATCACGCTTGAGGAGGTCAATGCCTCAATGTACGAGTTGTACTGATTCAAAGTCATATCACACTGTGCCAGTAGCTGCGACATGTCTTCAAGCTGCACTTTTGGGTTATCAAGCAAATCCCAGACTGGTTTCAGTTTGTTTTTGGCTGCTTGTGGTTTCATTGCACAATCTCCTTGTTCTTCTTGCATCGGGTAAGTTATCCTCGTTTTTCTAATAGGTGGCTTTGGAAATCCAAATCTGCATATTCTGTTACCTTTCTTGCACGATTTTGAATGAGATCTGCTGTGCATTTGAAGTTCTGTTACAAATCTGTGAAGTAAGGCCTGTTTGGCTTCATCAGGCAGCTGGCATGAGATGTTATGATCTATAAAAGGCACGCACCTTGTCATCACTGTCTTGTCCAAATATAGGAGCTCCTGCTACCCAACAGAGACAATGTTCTCGCCTGAAATTCAACCCGGTAAAAGTAAAAGATAACTTCACCGATTGGCTGTGCAGGAACCAACAGCAGCGCTCGCATCAGAGCATCAACCCGTTTGTCAAACATGCGCATTGTGGTCACTGGGTTGCCTCGAAGAATGTCACACTTTTCAGCCCAGTCTAGCTCTGCAAAATCCACCTTTTGACCTTGTTGTTTCTTTATTGCCGTTATTACCTCTGGCCATCTGAATTCTGCAGCAGAGAAGGTAAGAAAAAATGTTGGCTTACCCAATTGTCTGACCATGGCTAGCAAATTCTTCAGATTTTTATCCCAGTAAGCTGGACTCCCTCTCAGTGGTTGCATGAACCTTGTGGCATCTCAGTTTCGCACCAACCGCTCAACCTCACGCTTGTCCTGTAGCAGCTTGTTGGATATTTTCCGTCCATCCCTGGTATTGGGTTTTCCTTTCCTTAACTGAATGGACATGCTGCTTTTGGCCATGTGTGTTTCTGTGACAAACTGCGCAAAGAAGAGGTAGCTTGTGTCTCTTGCAAAACGAGTATCAACACAAAAAAGCCTTGCATTGAAATACATGCTCGGGGACAGTTTGACTTGTCTTGCCTGGTCCAATGTATTCTGTCCAGTAGGGAACTGAACAGGGAAAGCCATTGCCTCAAGCCTAGGAACTTTAAAGAAGATGACAGGTGTGTTTCCTTGTGCAGGTGCAATGCTGAATATTCCATCACCGTGTGTCAGTGCTTCCTCTCCAAGGTCAGATGGCTGCAAACAACTGTCTAGGCCAATTCCAGGTCTTAGTGCATCCTTCTCATCCTCTGCATTTGGAGGTTGTTAGTCATGGCCTTCCTGTTGCTCAGAAGCAGCCGGTAAACATGCAGACTGTACCTCTGATGGATCACAATTTTCGATGCGTTCAAGTATCTCCATCATTTCAGTTTCATCACAACTGTCGAGTTCGATCCCATCATCATTATCAGCATCATAATCATCATCATCATCGACTGTCTCATCCAGTCTGATTGAAATGTCACTGTTATCGGGGTGTGTGTCAATGAGTTTTGACAGACCTGCTACTACATTTCTCATGTTGACATTGTGAAACAGCTGGTGGCCTTTGTAAGTCAGACGTCTTTTTAGCTTCACTCTGTGTAACTGGGATGTGCTGCGCGATCTTGGTAGAGTATTGACCGTGGTTTCCACCTCGGATGGCACACACACTACAGCACCGTGTATAGCTGCCTGTCGACCTTTGGGAAGTGTGATGATCTTGGCAAATGGCAATATTTTGGCCAAAAGTTGTCTTTCCAGCACATTCAAATCGCTGAGCTCTGGGGGAATGGGCACCAGCTCCATGTTGTTAGCCACAGCGATGGATGATTTGTGTCCTGCTTTTAAATCTGAATCACAGTTGTGACAAATCCATTCTTTGGTCCTTTCATCTGGTATGGTGCATTGTTCAGGGCCTTGACAGTGATTGTTGCACACATGGACATATTTCCCTGTCAAACAGGCAGCAACAATGTGTAGATTCTTCTTGTAATTGCTGTGAATGCAATGTTTCACTTGGTTAGGGAAAAGGGTGCGATGACACATCGTGCACACAAAAGTTGGCCCAGCTTTAATGCATTCATGGAAAGTGGATATAGCTATCTGCATTAGGCTGTTGTCCACTGGTTGACTGCATTCCCGCATGACATGTGTCCATCGTCTGTATTTCATTCTTTCTTTGAAGGCACATTGCATCTTATGGGTTATGCGAAAATCTGCTTGAGTGTGACGCTTCATTTTCATGTAACTCATGCAATGTTGCAAGTGACATTTTCTGAAAGCAGGATCATTATGATATTTTCTGGTGATGTATTGCTTCTGCTTCAAGTTGAAATCGGCATTTGTCGCATATTTTCTGGTGATGTATTGCTTCTGCTTCAAGTTAAAATCGTCATTTGTCGCATATTTTCTGGTGATGTATTGCTTCTGCTTCAAGTTGAAATCGGCATTTGTTGCATATTTTCTGGTGATGTATTGCTTCTGTTTCAAGTTAAAATCAGCATTTGTCGCATATTTTCTGGTGATGTATTGCTTCTGCTTCAAGTTGAAATCGGCATTTGTCGCATATTTTCTGGTGATGTATTGTTTCTTCTTCAAGTTAAAATTGGCATCAGTCACATATTTGCTGGTTGTGTATTGCTTCTGCTTCAAGTTGAAATTGGAATCTGTTGCATATTTGCGAATGATATATTGCTTCTGCTTCAACTTAAAATCAGCATCTGCTCTGTATCGGCTGGTGATGTATGTCCTCTTCTTATTGGTGACAGACATCTTTGTAGCCTTGAAATCACGCCTTCTTTCATTTCTGTGTCTTGTCTTCTGTTTTTGACGCCGCTGTGCATTTAACTTGGAAAATGCCTTACTGTCCTTCCATATGCCCTGTGAGGATTTTGTATCAAGTGGCCGTGGAGAATTCTTGCTGGCTGGGAATCCAGTGTGTGTTGCATCTTTGGTCATCTGTGTCACTTTGTTCTCCACATGCTTTCCATTATGTGGTTTGTCAGATTGCACCGGTGGGGACAGCAAACCATCTGACAGACGTCTTGAACGATGAAATGAGACTGGCATGAAGTCATACTGCAGTCCATCAATAGGGCCTCTGGTGTCTGTAAGGAGCAATTCATACAACTTATAAATCCTTGCCCCCATATCACTCAATTGTGTAAAAGTGATCATAACAGCTTTTCCTTTTCCAGTGGCAGGAAGCCCATCCTTATTTCGACTATGAGAATCAAACAGTCCATATCTCCCAGACTTGTCTCTGAACAATGCCATGCAATATGGCACTACTATAAAAAGTGCATGTGTAACATCTGCATTGAGGCACTGAAGTCTTGTGAAGAGGTCAACAAACCAACCTTGGTTGTGACCGTCTACCGTGGCTCTCACACATCCCGATAACACTGGAGATTTAATAACGTTATACTCATATTTGTCAGTGTTGACTCTGAGGGGCACTTCTTCCATTGTCAAGTGTTGGTGCTGATAGACCTTTCTTTGTTTTAGCTGTTTTATTGTTGTGCCATACAAGCTGTTGCCCTTCCTCAGTATTTGATCAAGATCATCCTTCCTCACATCATCAAGCTCACTGTGGTATGCCAAAAATGTCAGAGCCATGCATGTACACTGTTTGTTCCTTAACCTTCCATAGCCATGATGACCCTGATGAAATGATGCCTGCACAGATATCTCACTTGGTACACATGGTTCTTGCATGCCATGGTTTTCAGAAGTGCCCATCACACTGTCACTGTGCTCTTGAACTTGACACTGAGTTGAATATGGGAATGACACCACAGGTTCACTATGTACCTCTTGGGCACATTTACTGTCACAAACCTCCATTTCCACCATGCTGCTGTGGGGCTCCGGATCCCAAAAGCATGGGTCTGAAAGGTCCAGTTTTGTCCAGCGTATCTTTGCAGCTTTAGATCTCTTTCCTTTAGATGGCATGATGATATTTGTGGGAGGAATTATAATTCCACTCAGCTGTATGTGATGAGGTATAATTCCTCACAGAGCTGTGTGGGAGGAGCTATAATTCCCTCAGCGTTGCCAAGGAAACCAATGTTTGTTTATGCAGGCTCTAACCACAGGTCACAGTATTTTCAGCCTCTCCCGAATATTTGCCATTCTTCAAACGATCGTATTATAAATCCTACAGTGAAGAGCTTTATATTGTGAGAATCACAAGACCCAGATCTACATTTTGATATATAGTATGTCTCTGAAATATTAAAATTAAAGGCACAGTCGCAGTTTAGAAATTGCCCTTCAAATTTGAAGTGGCTAGAGGGGAGTTTCAATGAATGTCAATGGGTGGCGTGAGTTGCAAACAAATCATCATATTGTGAAAACTATGGCTTAGCCGTGGACACGTGTAGTGGCAGCAGGGATAGCTGAGCGTTTTTATATAAAATTTGTGTAGGTGGGCTTAAAAATGAGGGAGTGGTGTCAGGTTAGAAATCATGTCCTGATTTTTCAGATTTTGTCAGCTCACACTCTAGTTTCGCCATTCATTCCTATGGGACAAATTTTGCCACAAAAACGACGATATTTCATGAATGATTTGGCAGAACGTTCCACAAAGTAATAGCACACCAATTGGGAACAATCCGCACGTTTCGGTATATTACTTGTCTATGTAGTGTAAAAACTGTGGGAGGAGTTAGGGTGGTAAAATTTGGCTATAATAAGAATAAGAATAACTAGAAAAGCTACAATTTCTGGGGAAGTTGTGTGAAGTGTTCTTGCCTCCACCAGTAGTCTACAACTGGAGTGGGCGGACTTGTGTGTTTGGAGTGGCTGGAGTAACTGTGAAAAGTGTTAAAAAGCTTAATATTTTAAAAAGTAGAAATAGTAGAAAAAAGTCCCATCATTAGCTGAAAGAGCGGAACATTTAAAAAAAAAAAATATTTCAAAAAAAATCAATTTTTCAAAAATTATAATTTTTAAATGATTTTTTTAAAATAAAAAATGTCAACATTTTTTTTCAAAAATTTTTTTTTTGTTTCAAAATGATTTTTGTTTTAAAAAAATATATATTTTTTAAAATTTATGTTTTTTAAAAAAATCTTTATTTTTTAAAAAAAAAATGTTTTTTCAAATTTTTTTTTTTCTTCAATTTATTATTTTTTATTTTTTCATGGGGGGGTCATAAACAGCGGAAAACAGTATCCGTCGTATTACAGTACATAGAGTGGCTTGAGCAACTGTTGTGTGGTTGGAGTGGCTGGAGTAACTGTGAAAAGTGGTAAAAAGCTTAATATTTTAAAAAGTAGAAATAGTAGGAAAAAAATGAAGATGTCCCATCATTAGCTGAAAGAGCGGAACATTTAAAAAAAAAAAAAATTTTTTTGCATTTCAAAAATTATAATTTTTTTAATTTTTTTTTTTTTATTCAATATTTTTATTTCAAAATGCATAGGTTATACATAAAGCACGGGTCAGTCATATGTAAGCAATAGTAAACGTTCAGAGGAATTGAAACTGATTATAGCTGTGATAGATAGAAGCAAGAGCAGTGGCCTATCGTCCGTCCAGAATCTATGTAGAGTAGTAACTGTCGGCATATCCGTAGGGAGATAAATTAAAGCAGGAAGCATGTTCCGCTCCCCCCAACACCTCGAATGGGAACTGACTGTGTTGGAAGGGGGATCCCAGAACCTCCCATTATTCCGATCCTCGTCAACTGGAGGAAGGCTTATACCAAAATTTTAGAATTCAGAACAGAATTAAAGTGTTGACTACTCATGCTCTACCTGAGATCTTGTGAACCTGACCTCTAATCCTAAAAAAACATTGGCCGCGATAAAAAAGGAAAAAAGTGGACATATAAACACAGAGACTCAGAGCGAGCCGAAAGGAAAAAGAAAGAGGAATGAAGAGCTAGAACATCACCTGAAATGCTGAGGATGCACTACACCTGCTTGGAAGGAGAACCAATGAGGATTCCCATCTGTTGGGCCCATGGTTCCCATACCTTTTCGAATTTGTCCGTTGTGTTTAGTAATATACTGGAAAGCTTTTCTTGCGACATTATCCAAGATATTTTCTTTGTAGCCGCAGGAAAAGAGATCTTTGGTTGTTTCCAGGCCTTTGCCACCGTAAGCTTTGCGCCCAACAATATAAAATGAGTTAACCTTCGGGAAGATTTGGGGATCTCTGGGATTTGAGCATTCAGTAGGGCAATTGTCGGGGTCCTGGGGATCCGAGTTCCAATCAGCTTGTTAATTAAATTAAAAATGTTCTTCCAGAAGGGGCGAATTCTGGGGCATTCCCACCATATGTGGGCCATTGTGCCTATATGTTGGCAACCTCTAAAACATAGAGGATCCGCTGTGGGGTAGATCGAGGCTAGTCTGGAAGGGGTATAGTACCACCGAGAAATCACTTTAAGGCTAGCCTCCATCAATGCAGTGTTGAGGATACCTTTAAATGACCGAAAGCATGCATTCTGCCATCCCTCCAGATCCCACTGGAATTGGAAGTCAGATTCCCAGGCAGTCATAAAGGCCTCCTTAGAGGACGCAGATGCAAGCGACGAGTAGATCACCGAGATCCCCCCCCTCTGGTCCCTGGCCCGACCACACCACAACTCGTAATTGGTAAACTTTGGCGGAATGGGCCTTTCTTTCCATAGGGAATGTAGAAAGTGAGATATTTGGCCAAACCTGAATCGTTCCGAGTCTGGCAGATCTAGTGTTTTGATACAGTGGTTTAGGGTGAAGGGGCCTGCTGCTGTAAAGAATTGCCCAATTCGGTAAAGTCCCTTGTCCAGCCACCATTTGAAAGCTAAGACGTCTTTCCCGGGAGGAAAGTTCGGGTTGTTGAAAAGGTGAGTTAGGGGTCTGTATGAGGATACTAATGAAGTTGACGAACGCAGCCCATCCCATAGGGCGAAAGAGTGGGAAAGGGTAGGGGATAAAATCGGGGGTCTGTCTTTCGGGGGGCTCCAGAGTAGGAAGTCTAGCGTGAAACGAGGGACGGCCTGTCTTTCTATATTCACCCAATCAGGTTTCTCAAATCGTGAATAGACTACAGATAACTGAGCTAACCTGGCTGCCTGGTAATATTTGTGAAGATGGGGCAAGCCGAGACCTCCTTTCCGTTTGTGAAGGTGTAGAGTCTTTTGAGGTAACCTAAATCCCCCCTTTCCCCAGATGAATTTCATTATTTTACTTTGGAATGATTTAATGTGATTCTTCCGTATGGGTACGGGAAGAGAGCGAAAAAGGTATAATAACCTCGGGAGTAACGTCATTTTTATAGAATGTACCCTTCCCAGCCAGGACAGATTATTTTTGGACCAAGTGAGTAGATCTGATTCTAGCTTACGATACATAGGGGGATAGTTATTCATGTAGAGGAATTCTGTCTTAGATGTCAAGTTGATCCCCAAGTACCTAAGAGAGGATTCGCTCCAGGCAAACCGGAAGGATTGTTTTAGGAGAGCCACGGTGTCGTTTGGTAGTGAGATATTCATGGCTTGGGATTTGGTGTAATTCACGTGGAGGCCAGATACCGTTGCAAAGTCATCCAGAGTTTTACATAAGTTCGGGAGGGAAGTGATGGGGGAGGTTATAAACAGCAAAATGTCGTCCGCAAAGAGACCGCATTTATGTGTTTGGGGGCCACAGGAGACACCTTGTATGTTCGGGTTTTGGCGAATTGCGATGGCGAGTGTCTCAATAGCTATCGCGAAGATGAGCGGAGATAAAGGGCAACCTTGTCTAGTCCCTTTCTTTATATGTATGGGTTTCGAGTAACAGCCCTGGAGTCGTATGTATGCTGAAGGGTTGGAGTATAAGGCACGTATCAGTCCCAAAAACCGTGTGCCGAAACCCCAGCATTCTAAGAGAGCAAAGATATAGGGCCAGGACACCGAATCAAAGGCCTTGTGGAGGTCCAGCGAAAGGAGCATTCCCGATTGCTTGGGACCTCCCACCCAGTTTGTTTGGAGAATGGAAACTATATCTATTGCCCTCCTTATCTGATCAGGGCCCTGCCTGCCGCGGATAAACCCCACTTGGTCCTTATGGATATATGTGCTTATGAAAGATGCCAAAAGGATAGCTAGTATTTTAGTTAAGATTTTTAAATCATTATTTATTAGAGAAATGGGTCGATAATTTCCAATCTCTTCCGGATTCTTGTCCGGCTTAGGGATTACTGTAATATACGCAGTATTGAGTTGAGGATCGAGTGGGTCTCCCCTTGTTTTAGCATTAAGGAAATTAGTTAGATGCGGGGCTAGGGTCTCGGCAAACGTTTTATAATAGGGGTTCGAGAGCCCATCCGGCCCTGGGGCCGATCCCGTCTTTAGGTCTTTAATCACCTCCATAACCTCTCCTTCAGTAAAGGGTGCTTCAAGCTCCCCTTTATGCTCCGGGGAGAGCGACGGTAAGGGAAGGCTATGCAGGAAGTTGCGGACGGAATCGTCATTACCGAGCGTGTGGGGACTATATAGATTTGTATAGAAAGCCTGGAAAGCGTCTAATATCTTGGATGGGTTGGCTGTAGTGCCCTGTCCAGGGATCCTAATCTGAGGCATTGCATATGTTCTGAAGCGTGGTGTTAGTCTAGCAGCCAACATGGAGCCCATCCTGTCCCCCATGGAGTAAAATCTATTTTTGCTCCATCTGATTTGTTTGTCTGCATTGGCCGTGAGAACAAGATTGAGCTCCAGTCTAGCCTTGTCTAGTTGCGCTGCCATTAAGGGGGAGGGATTTAGTTTGTGCTGGGCTCTCAGCTTTGTGTATATCCCTTCTAACCTTACTCTGTCCGCTTCCCTCTCCCTCTTTATCTGGGCTCCCATCCTAATGAATTCCCCTCTCATAAAAGTTTTGTGAGCCGCCCACAGGGTTTCGGACGTTGTCCCATCTACGTTGTTAAGAATGAAGTATTCCTTCATTGCCTTATCTAGCATGGTGACTCGGATAGGGTCGGAGAGAATGGATTCGTTCAGTCTCCAGTGTCTCTGGCCCGGCCTTGAGCTTTGCATTGTAAGGGACATGCTCACAATGGAGTGGTCCGACAAAACCGGTGTCCCTGATGTGGGATTTTACAACAAGTGGGATAGTGTGGTTTGAAACTAACAGGTGGTCAATTCGAGCATAGGAGTTGTGGGGATGGGAAAAGTGTGTATAATCTCGCTTGGACGGATTTAGTTCTCTCCACACATCGGTCAGACCCTGAGCGTGGATGAGTTTGGCGATTTTCAGGCTCTCTTTGGTCGGACGTGTCAGTTGGGCCGAGGGAGGTTTAGATCTATCCAGACCCTGATCAAATGCTGCGTTGGAGTCCCCACCAAAAATGATTGTGCCCTCCAACAGAGGAGCTAGCTTGTCAAATAGTTGTTTGAAGAAGGCTGCTTGACCTTTGTTGGGCGTGTAGTAGGATATCAGGGAGTATAAGTGGCCTTCGATCGTGCCCTTTACTAAGATGTACCTGCCCTCTGGATCTTTTACATCAGAGATCCAGGTGAAGTTGCACGTTTTTGCTAATAAGACGGCCACCCCCTTTGACTTATTAACCGCACTGGTCATATAGAAGTTCGGGAAGTGGGAGTGGAGGAACTTGGGACTGTACCGGGCCGGGAAATGGGTTTCCTGTATCATTACAATGTCCAAGCTTGACGATTTGTAGGTATTAAAGAGTTTCCTACGTTTGAGGGGGGAGTTTAGGCCCTGGACATTGTGTGTAGCGACCTTTAAGGCCGTGTGAGTGTGGTCAGCCATGGACCCCGAGGGGAGAAGCACTGCAATGTCCATCGCCACTTACCGCTGGGACCTCCGGCGACTCCAGAGCGACGATTGGATCGCCGGTATCGTACTTCTGGGATCCCGCAGACTTGAGAGGCTTACCGGTGGTAGTGTCTAAAAGAAACAAAAATGTCAGGTGATGCTCAAAAGAGAAAAAAGGGGATAGAAAGAAAGTTAGAAAGGACAGAACAGGAGGAAGGTTTCCCCCCGCGCAGGAGAATGCTCCCGGCGGGAGAGAAAAGTTCCTAACTGTCATCTCACCAAAAATCGTGAGATGAAAGTAGGAAGTCCAAATCTCCTGGCTAAAAGCCTTGGAGATCCTATCCCCCGAAGACCAACTGGGGTTCAAGGGATAGGTGGAGGCACATGTGAGCCACCCCAAACCAGGGCGCCCTGTAAATTTAAACAACTATGCTCCTAAAGCAACGTGAACCAATAAACGGACAGTAGCATTGAAGCAACTACCCAGGTATAAGCGGTCAGAGGCACCCCCCACCCCACCCGCACGGGCAGGAGGGAGGGGGAGGGAACCCCCGATCCGCCGCCGCTAATGAGATGGAGTAAAGCATATTTACTTCAGGAAAGTGGCTATAGTATCGCCCTTGTCCCCCAGACGGGGGAGGCATAGTTAGGAAACCCATCTCTAGACGTAGGAGGGGAGAAACAACAAATAAAACCGTTTGTTAACATGTAAAGAGAGAACACCGGAGAAAACGATTTCCGGGGTAGTATGAGAGTCATCCTCATAGGAGAAGAGAAAAGTCCGATGCGGGTGCATCAGTATGCGTCGAACCGACACCTCGTGACAATCAAAGTCTCATGTAGGACCTGTATGCGATGATCTTCTGGCCTTGGATTTGTTCCAGAGGGGATCCGGCGGACTTGTGGGAGGCGGGCGTTTATTCGATCCTGATGACGACGTCTCCATGTCCGACTCCTGGGAAATGATCTTCAGGCTGAGAAGCAACTTTTCTCCCATGGCGAAGTTGGAGAAGGCATGATCTCGGCCTTTGTAGGTGAACTTCACGGCGAAGGGGAATGCCCATCTGTATTTAACCTCCTTCTGTGTCAAAGCAGATAGTAGCGGTTTTAGGGTACGTCTGCGCTGTATGGTGGAAGGAGAGAGATCCGCAAAAATTTGCACCGGGTGCCCCTGGCAGATCACTTGATGCATTGAGCGGGTCTGTTTCATGACCGCCTCCTTGACAGCATAGTAGTGGGGCTTTACAATAATGTCCCTGGGGGAGCCATCTTTCCTGGGGGGTCCCAGCGCTCTATGTGCTCTGTCCAGCTCCAGGCGGGGTGTAGGGATGTTTGGGATCAGGGACCTCATAAGTTCTTGCGTGGCAGATTCAACATCGATAATTGATTCCGGGAGACCTCTGATCCTGAAATTATATCTCCTGGACCTGTTCTCGAGGTCATCTATGCGGGAGAAAGCTGTGTCCAGTTGGTCATGTAAGGTCTGAATAAGATCAGAGTTCTGGTGAGAGGCAGCTGCAGTTTGATCGAGCTTAATTTCTATGGCTTCCATCCTGGACCCTATATTTTGGATGTCTGCTTTAATGTCCCCTGTGATTTTAGCAGCTGTGGAGGCTAGACCTGTCTCTAGAAGGGTAGAGAATTTGAGGAATAAGTCTGCTGCATTAAAGGATTGATCTGGGCCTGCAGCGCCATGGGGAGAGAATCCTGTGTGAGGAGATTCTGCAGGCCCAGCAGGAGAGTAAGCCTGTGCCCCAAAGGAGTGTCTCAGGAGGGATTCTGTGGAGGCTGGAGAGGGTGTCAAGGGCTGCTGATTGTGTCCCTTCATCTCCGGGGTATAGGAGAGGAGAGTGGGGGCCAGTACTTGCCTGCAATCCTGTGTCCCCTCAGTGGCTGTGTGAGGCTGTGAGGTCGCAGCAGCCGCGGCGGCCATCTTGGTATACCCGGGGAGTGTGGAGGCGGCGAATTGGCTTTCTAATTGCCGTCTGACGCCCGTTCGGCTCATACGAGGGCGCGCGCGAGTGTCGCGGGGTGTCGATTCCCCGTTCTCCGGTGTCTGAGCGTTGCGGGAGCGGGTGCTGTGGGCGCTGCTGGATCGGGATGGCGCGGAGCTCCGAGTTCAGGCAGCCATCTCGGAACTCTCGCGCATGCGCACCCAATTTTTTTAATTTTTAAATGTTTTTTTCAATTTTTTTTTTTCAAATTTTTTTTTCCAAAAATATTTTTTTCCCTTTCAAAAAATATATATTTTTTTTCAGATATTTTTTTTTTTTCAAAAAATATTTTTTTAAAATAGATTTTTTTTTCAAAAATTTTTATTTTTTCAAAATGATTTTTTCTTTTTACATTTTTTATTTTTTTAAATGATGTTTTTTTAAAGTCTTTATTTTTATCAAAAATTATTATATATATATTTTTTTTTTATTATTATTATTTTTTTTAAATTACTTTTTATTTTTTCATGGGGGGGAGGGGTCATAAACAGCGGAAAACAGTATCCGTCGTATTACAGTACATAGCAGAGGTACATAGTAATTCATTTACAGATAACAGAATCAAAAGAGTAAGCAAAGTTGAACATTAGAAATGCCTTAGAGAAATAAGAGGCGACGTGCATTGTCTTTCCCCCCCAGACACCCCAACTGGGAACATACTGTGTCCTGAGGGAAAGACAACACAGCCAACCTCCATGTTACAACAATTTGTGATTCAGAAACTCCCCTCAGAGCGGTGTGGGAGGAGCTATAGGTCCCTCAGCGTTGCCAAGGAAACCAATGTTTGTTTATGCAGGCTCTAACCACAGGTCACAGTATTTTCAGCCTCTCCTGAATTCTTGCCATTCTTCAAACGGTCGTATTTTAAAAACTATAAATCCTACAGCGAAGAGCTTTATATTACGAGAATCATGTGTAGTGGCAGCAGGGATAGCTGAACGTTTTGATATACAATTTGTGTAGGTGGGCTTGAAAATGAGGGAGTGGTTGGTGGCAGGTTAGAAATCATGTCCTGATTTTTCAGATTTTGTCAGCTCACACTCTAGTTTTGGCATTCATTCCAATGGGACAAATTTCGCCGCAAAAACGACGATATTTCGGGAACGATTCGGCGAAACGTTCCACAAATTATAGCACACCAATCGGGAACAATCCGCACGTTTCGGTATATTACTTGTCTATGTAGTGTAAAAACTGTGGGAGGAGTTAGGGTGGTAAATTTGGCTATAATAAGAATAAGAACTAGAAAAGCTACAATTTCTGGGGAAATTGTGTGACGTGTTCTTGCCTCCACCAGCAGTCTACAACTGGAGTGGGCGGAGTAACTGGGTGGAGTGGCTTGAGCAACTGTTGTGTGGTTGGAGTGGCTGGAGTAACTGTGAAAAGTGTTAAAAAGCTTAATATTTTAAAAAGTAGAAATAGTAGAAAAAAAATGAAGAAGTCCCATCATTAGCTGAAAGAGCGGAACAATTTTTTCAATTTTTTTTTCTCTTATCGTCCATGGACTGACACAGCTGGATACTGTAAATGTGTGGTATATGTCTCTGCTCGCAGGAGAAGATCTAGGCAGAATGTTAGATGTTAGCAACATACATTCGAGAACAAACCAGAGCTGAACAGCCCCGCCCAGGGGGGCGGTCCCTCCGGACATTACCCTCCCACCTGCAGCCAGCAGCCTCAGTTTTTTTCTGAATAGCAGAAAGAGAAGAAGACGTGGCTCTCTCTGGAGCCAGTCTCCTGGAAGATTTTACTTTTAAATTCTATTCCTTTGGGAATTTTATTATTTTATTTTTGAGACCTTCAATCAACTGTCGGCTGGGCAACAGGTTGGGTACACTGGTATCCTCGTAGTCTTCCCTGTCTGACCATCGAGCGTGCTGATCCTCGCCTTGTGTGCGTGAGACTCAGTTCACGACATGCCCCATGACTCCAGGGGTGGCCGGGTTGCTTTTAGCGCCCGCGGTCCTCTCAAGATTGAACAGTACCTGACTGACTGTATCTCTCGCGTTGGACCGGGCCGACAGCTATGCAGTACTGCTCTGTGATAGATCTGTCTGAAACAAGCCAGTAGGTCCCTGAAAGGGACGGGTAAATAGCCTCTCCTACTGCAGGTGAGTACATGCTAGCTGTGTTTCTTTATGTGGGGGGGTTCTCCCTGTCTCCCCCCTGTTATGCTGCTCTCTGCACCCTGTACTGGTGCTGTGCTGTGGGGGTGCTTGTGGGTCACTCTGGCCTGGTGGGGCGCTCATGCCTGTAGTGGGTCCTTGGGAGAGGGGCAGTTTTTCTGGTATGTGAGGTGGCTATTGCGTGCGCCATTAACGCGCGCATTAGCGCTGTTTGAGGAGGTTATTGCGTGCGCGCATTAGCGCTGTTTGAGGAGGTTATTGCGTACGCCATTAGCGTGCGCATTAGGGCTGTTTGACCTTTGAATTTCGCGCTCGGCGGCCATTTTCTTGTAGCCGCAGCACATTTAGTTTCGGTTTCGGCCTCTAGCGGTGGCGCTGCGGCGCGAATCTCCTCACAATCTCCTCACAGGATTCTTCACTCTCCTCAGGCTCACAGCGCGGGCAGAACTGAGCGGTCCTTAAGGATTGGTGAGTCCTCCGGGTATTCCCTCCTCAGCGTAGCCAGTGGGTGAACTGTATATTCACTGTATAAGGTCTCAGAGGGTGGCGGTATGGAAACTGGTACACATGCTTCTCCACACTTGCCTGAGGCAACTAGCAGTGCTCCTGCACCTGCGGTCCCTATGGACCAATTGTCGGCAGTCCTGGAATCATTCCTTGTCAGAATGGAAGCGGTGTGTGAGCGCAAGGGAGCTGTAAAGTGCCCCCTCCCCACACATTCTCCTGTAGGGGAGTGCTCTGTCTCAGATATGGGCCTAGCTACTGCCGCTCAGGACCCTAGCTCTAAAGATTTTGATGTGTTTGGACAGGACATTCCTTGTGAGGAAGACTCCAGTCCTGAACCAGTAACTGACAGGGTGCTTGTAAGTGAACTCATTGATGCTGTGAGGGACACTCTCAAGCCGAATGTTGAGACTGAGGAACCCCAGGTGGAAACTGTCTCCTTTGGTTCTTTTAAAACTGTCTCTTCAAAAAAGGTCTTTCCATATGTGCCTTTTTTTAATACATTCATTGACCAAATCTGGGATAAGCCGCAGAAGACTGACGGTCCCGCGGCGCTTAGCCTTAAGGTACCCCTTTGAAGAGGACCTGGTTAAGAAGTGGGCTCACCCCCCAGTGGTCGACCACCCGGTAGCCCGTTTTGAATAAGGCTACCACGCTCCCAATGGAAGGGACTCCTGCATTTAAGGATCCCACTGACAGGAGGTCTGAAGTGGTGAGTAGAACTATGTTTGCCTTATTGGGGTCTGCCTTATGCCCTATTGTGGCAGCGACGCTTGTGTCTCAGACACTCATGGGATGGGCAAAGATTTTGCACCAGACAGTGCAGGAGCATAATCTCCCTCCTGAGACCATTGCCCTAGCTCATCAACTTGTGAAGGGCCTGGTTTATGTGTGCGATGCCACTTAATATCTGGGGCCTCTATCTCTGCTGTGGTGCTGCGTCGCCTTATCTGGCTGAAATGCTGGTCGGCCGACCTAGCTTCCAAAAAGCTCCTGGCTGACTTGCCCTTTAAGGGCGGTAGACTGTTTGGGACCACCCTGGATGACATTATTAAGGATGTCACAGGGGGTAAGAGCACCTTCCTCCCTCAGTCTGTTAAGGGAAAGGAGCCCCTCCGCAGGTCGAGCCCTTTCTTTCCGGCGAAGAAGAAGTTTTTTCGTCAGTCAGAATCCACGGGTAAGCCCGCCCTGAAAAACGTGCGGCCGGGGGACACAGGCGTCCCTGGGTGCGTAAGCCCACCAAGCAAGCTCCCAAGCCCCTGCCCGACTCTGGGGTGGGGGGACGTCTTCGCAGGTTCACGGTTCGGTGGACCTCCCGGATCTCCGACCGGTGGGTGTGCGAGGTTGTCACCTCCGGATACAGAATAGAGTTCCGCTCTTGGCCCCCAAACAGGTTCTTCCCCTCAAACCTTCCTGCCCGCCGGGCGGCCCTCTTGGGGGCCGTACAGGATTTGCTCGGGTGTGGAGTGATTGTACCGGTTCCGTCACAGGAGAGGTTTCAGGGGTTTTACTCGAACCTGTTTGTTGTCCCGAAGAAGGACGGGGTATGGCCAATCCTGGACCTCAAGGCCTTGAATGCCTACGTGAAGGTACAAAAATTCCGGATGGAATCCATTTGCACGGTCATTGCGACCCTCAACCAAGGGGATTTCCTGGCATCCTTGGATATCAAGGACGCTTACTTGCACGTCCCGATTTACGCAGGTCACCAGAGGTTTCTGCGCTTTGCCATAGGCGAAGTTCACTATCAGTTTGTGGCTCTTCCCTTCGGCCTAGCATCGGCACCACGGGTTTTCACCTAAGTGCTTGCCCCGGTTCTAGCTTTGCTGAGACAGCGAGGAATTGTTGTCGTGGGCTATCTGGACGACCTCCTTCTAAGAGCAGACACTGGCTCAGAATTGGAGGAAAATGTGACAATAGTCAGTCAGACCCTTGGGGACTTCGGGTGGCTTCTGAACATGCAGAAATCGGTTCTGGTCCCGACTCAACGTTTGGAGTATCTGGGCCTGATTCTGGACACTTCAGCAGCGAAGGTGTTTCTACCCGCAGAGAAGTTACTGACACTTCAGTCGGAGGTTCGGGTCCTGACAGCCCGAAAATGGTCATCTATCCGTTTCTGCATGAGGGTCCTGGGACTAATGGTGGCCTCCTTCGAAGCGGTCCCATATGCTCAATCAAACACTCGGGCATTGCAGAAGGGAATTCTGTCTGTTTGGGACAAGTCCCCATTGTCATTGGATCTTCAGATCCAAGTGAGTCACTCAGTCAAGGCATCCCTGACGTGGTGGCTGAGATCCCCGGCTCTTCGGGCCGGAAAGTCGTTTCTCCCCATTCAGTGGACGGTGGTCACGACGGACGCCAGCCTGACGGGCTGGGGAGGAGTTTGGGGAGTCCTGTCAGCGCAAGGCCTCTGGACTCCGGACGAATCTCGTCTCCCAATCAACGTTCTGGAATTACGAGCGATCAGACTGTCTCTCCGTGTGGTCGAAGAGACTACAGGGCCGCTCGATCAGGATTCAGTCGGACAACGCCACGGCCGTGGCATATGTCAACCATCAGGGGGGCACTCGGAGCTCGGCTGCGGCATCCGAGGTCGCCCACATCCTAAGATGGGTGGAAAGAAGCGTGCCGGCGCTGTCGGCCGTCTACATTCCGGGCGTAGAAAATTGGCAGGCGGACTATCTGAGTCGCCAGTCCTTGGACCAGGGGGAGTGGTCCTTGCATCCGGAGGTGTTTCAACTCCTTTGTCGGCGGTGGGGCACGCCGGATGTGGACCTGATGGCATCTCGCCTCAATCGCAAGGTGTCAAGGTTTTTGGCCAGGTCCAGGGACCCCTGGGCGGATGCCTCGGACGCGTTGGTGGCTCCGTGGGGTCATTATCACTTGATCTACGCTTACCCTCCTCTGCAGTTGATTCCTCGTCTGCTGCGCAGGGTAGCGTCCGAGGGCATTCCGGTGATCCTCATTGCCCCGGATTGGCCTCAGCGTCATTGGTACGCCGATCTGGTACGTCTCATCGCGGTCGTCCCTTGGTGACTGCCCATGAGGGAGGACCTTCTGTCTCAAGGTCCTATCTTTCTTCCTGCTTTACAGTCTCTGGTTTTAATGGCATGGCTATTGAGAGCCAGGTGCTGAAGGACCGAGGCCTGTCAGATTCGGTGATTTCAACCATGCTTAGGGCACGGAGGTCTTCTAGAATGATCTATCACTGTACCTGGAGAGCTTACATCGCTATGTACGAGGAGCTAGACTGGCGTCCACGGACGTACTCTGTCCCCAGAATCCTGTGGTTCTTGCAGCGTGGTGTAGCCCAAAGGCTGGAATTGAGCACTATTAAGGGTCAGATTTCGGCCTTGGCTGTTTTCTTTCAATGACCCCTAGCAGGTCATTCTTTAGTTAGCACTTTTGTGCAGGGGGTTCGCCATGTGATTCCCCCTGCCAAGCCCCCGCTCCCTCCTTGGGATCTGAACTTGGTGCTCTTGGTTCTTCAGGAACCTCCTTTTGAAAATATCAGAGATATTCCTCTTTTAACCTTGTCTCAGAAGGTGGCCTTCTTAGTGGCCATCACTTCTGTTAGACAGGTGTCTGAGTTGGCGGCTCTGTCATGCAAGTCGCCTTACCTGGTCCTCCATAAGGATAAGGCGGTGTTGCGCCCATGACCATCTTTCCTTCCAAAGGTGGTGTCGTCTTTTCACCTTAATGAGGACATTGTCCTTCCGTCCTTGTGCCCTCATCCATCGCATCCTAGAGAGGTTGCGCTTCACAATTTGGATGTGGTACGAGCCATTACGGGTGTACCTGTCTGCTACTGCTTCCATTCGGAAGTCTGACTCACTGTTTGTGTCTGTCTCGGGTCCAAAACAGGGTCAAGCGGTTTCGTCTGCCACCATTTCTAGGTGGATCAAACAGACAGTTATACAGGCCTATGCCATTAAGGGGCGGGTGCCTCCCTTTCCGGTTACGGCACATTCCACTAGGGCAAGGATATGCAATTAGCGGACTTCCAGCTGTTGCAGAACTACAAGTCCCATTAGGCATAGCAAGACTCTGACAGCCACAAGCATGACACCCAGAGGCAGAGGCATGATGGGACTTGTAGTTTTGCAACAGCTGGAGATCCGCTAATTGCATACCCCTGCACTAGGGCAATTGGTGCTTCCTGGGCTTTCCGACTTAAAGCGTCGGTTGCACAAGTGTGCAAGGCGGCGACCTGGTCGTCCGTTCAAACCTTTTCTAAGTTCTATAAGGTTGATGTGGCTGCATCTTCGGATGCTTCCTTCGGCCGCAAAGTGTTGCAGGCCACTGTTTAATGTTGCAACTCCTCCGTTGAGGAGCTCTGCTTGTTTGGAGTGAAGTTTTGGTTGTTCCTTTACTACTGCTCCCACCCTTCTGATACCGCTTTAGGATGTCCCACACGTTTACAGTATCCAGCTGTGTCAGTCCATGGACGATAAGAGAAAATATGATTTTTGTACTCACCGTAAAATCAGTTTCTCTGACGTCCATGGACTGACACAGCACCCACCCTTCCTTTAAGGTTTGTACTGCTTTGTTACGAACTGAGGCTGCTGGCTGCAGGTGGGAGGGTAATGTGCGGAGGGACAGCCCACATGGGCGGGGCTGTTCAGCTCTGGTTTGTTCTGGAATGTATGTTGCCAACATCTAACATTTTGCCTAGATCTTCTCCTGCGAGCAGGGACATATACCACACGTTTACAGTATCCAGCTGTGTCAGTCTATGGACATCAGAGAAACGGATTTTACGGTGAGTACAAAAATCCTAATTTTTTTTTTTATCTCAAAAATGTTTTTTTTTTTCAAAATGATTTGTTTTCAAAAAATATATATATTTTTTTTAATTATTTTTATCTTTTTTCCAAAAATTATTTATATATATATATATATATATATATATATATATATATATTGTTTTTAATTAGATAACAGAATCAAAAGAGTAAGCAAAGTTGAACATTATGAAATGGTATGGTATTACCGCGCTACCAAAAGAGGTAGGGAGGGGGAAAGGAGAGGGTACTGCTGCAGCACTGGAGGTATATCAGAAACCCAAATGGATATGAAAGAAAGGTAATGCTGCGCTGTAAGGGGGATGGGGGAAAGGTAGATAATGAGTGCACCTAATGAGCATACAAATAATAATTGATATCACAACATCATATCAGAAAATATGTGAAACATCAGAGAATATGTGAAACACAAAAGTGAATAAATCCAAAGTAATAAGCAATGCTGAGTCCAGCTGTGAAAGTGCATCAATCCAAGTCCTCAAGCTGATTCTGGAGTGACACAAACTATGGTAACTGAATAAAAGTCATTCCAAATATCAGAAATAAAACAGAATGATGATCTGTGTTCTTGTGCAGAAAACTGTAACTTGGAAATGAAAACAATTGGTGACGGTGCTGGTGCCAGATAATCCAAAGTGAAGTGACGTATTTGAGAGGGAACTTTCCTATTTCCCTTGTGATTAGTGTAGATGTCCCCTTACCTTACTGCTGTAAGTTGAACATTAGAAATGCCTTCGAGAAATAAGAGGCGACGTGCATTGTCTTTCCTCCCCAGACACCCCAACTGGGAACATACTGTGTCCTGAGGGAAAGACAACACGGCCAACCTCCATGTTACAACAATTTGTGATACAGAATCTCCCCTCAGAGCTGTGTGGGAGGAGCTACAATTCCCCTCAGAGCTGTGTGGGAGGATCTTTAATTCCCTCAGTGTTGCCAAGGAAACCAATGTTTGTTTATGCAGGCTCTAACCACAGGTCACAGTATTTTCAGGCTCTCCTGAATACTTGCCATTCTTCTATAAATTCTACTGCGAAGAGCTTTATATTGTGAGAATCACAAGACCCAGACCTACATTTTGATATATAGTATGTCTCTGAAATATTAAAATTGAAGGCACAGTCGCAGTTTAGAAATTGCCCTTCAAATTTGAAGTGGCTAGAGGGGAGTTTCAATGAATGTCAATGGGTGGCGTGAGTTGCAAACAAATGGTCATATTGTGAAAACTATCAGAACTATGGCTTGGCCGTGGACATGCGTAGTGGCAGCAGGGATAGCTGAACGTTTTGATATAAGATTTGTGTAGGTGGGCTTGAAAATGAGGGAGTGGTGGCAGGTTAGAAATCATGTCCTGATTTTTCAGCTTTTGTCAGCTCACACTCTAGTTTCGCCATTCATTCCTATGGGACAAATTTTGCCGTAAAAACGACAATATTTTGTGAATGGTTTGGCGAAACCTTACACAAAGTAATAGCACACCAATCGGGAACAATCCACACGTTTCGGTATATTACTTGTCTATGTAGTGTAAAAGCTGTGGGAGGAGTTAGGGTGGTAAATTTGGCTATAATAAGAATAATATATATGTGAGATAACAATAAGTGCTCTTGCTATGCAAGAACACTTAATAACAATAATAACTAGAAAATCTACAATTTCTGGGGAAATTGTGTGAAGTGTTCTTGCCTCCACCAGTAGTCTACAACTGGAGTGGGCAGAGTAACTGGGTGGAGTGGCTTGAGAAACTGTTGTGTGGTTGGAGTGGCTGGAGTAACTGTAAAAAGTGTTAAAAAGCGTAATATTTTAAAAAGTAGAAATTGTAGAAAATAAATTTAAGTCCCATCTTTAGCTGAAAGAGCGGAACATTTTACTGTTTCGTTCATGGACCGACACAGCTTCTCTATTGACATAGTGGGTATTATCCGTTAATTAGGAGTGACTAGGCAGAAAACTTGTAAAAAATGTTGCATCACACCTTCTACAGTACCGCCCAGGGGGCGGACCCTCTGGTATATCCCCTCACTCTGCATCTCGCAGATCATGGTCCTTCGGGTCCAGGGAAAAATAATTTTTTTCTACATTTTTGTTTTTTTGTTTCCTTCGATCAACTGCCGACTGGGTGACAGGCTGGATCCTCGATCCTTATAGTCCCCCCAGTTTCGGCCATCGAGCGTGTGCCGACCCTAGCTATGCGCTGGGTTTTCCACGACATAGCCGTCGCTCTACGGGTGGCCGGTGAGCTTACACTCCAGGGCCTGCATGGGACCGCTCAGCTTCAGCTGACCTTACAGCCGAGTCGCAGTAGCCTGTCCGGTGAGCTTACGCTCCAAGGCTTGCATCGGACCGCTCAGCTTCGGCTGACCTTACGGCCGAGTCGCAGCAGCCTGTCCGGTGAGTGTCGCGCTCCAGGGCATACATATGATCGTTCCCTAGGGTCCAATCACAGCATGCCTGGCAGACAGTCACCTTCCGTGCGCAGATGATGATCTGTTTTGGAATGTCTTCTAGCATGAGACATGCAGGATAGGTAAGTAGCTCCCCCGCTTCGGCAGGGTGACTTGGCTGGACATTTCTGGAGAGATCAAGTGGTTGTGGCCCCTTTCTGTCTTCTCTTCCTGCCTTCCCTCCTCCCTGGGCTCTGAGCTAAGGTTGCTGGGTGCTGGGGGTCACCTAAGGGGTTCCATCTGGTGCGGGGCTGGCTGTAACTGTCATTTAAAAGATGTCTTTTCTACTTACCTGTGTGTGTGCTTCTTCCCCCTCCATGCTGTTGGCGGCCATTTTGCAGTGGTCCATGCCTGTTTCGGCTTCTAGTGACTGCCCGGCGGCCATTTTCTTGTAGTTTTGCACCCATATGTATATATCGCCGCTTGGCGGCCATTTTCTTGTTGTCCGCACCTGCTTGGCCTCTATCGACTGTTCGGCGGCCATGTTTCCTAGGATTCACGCTGTATGTGTTTACCGCCGCTCGGCGGCCATCTTTTTGAGGTCCACAGCCGCTTTTGCCTCTATATTCGGCTCGGCGGCCATTTTCTTGGAGCCCACGTTTCCATACAGCCGCTTGGCGGCCATTTTGCGATAGTCTCCGGCCTCTAGGGTGCATTAAACTGGCGCAAAAAGTTTACACAGGAGACACTGATAAACTATCAGACTGACACAGCAGCGGTGGGATAGCATCACAGGCTCAGCACACAACAGCATAGCGGTACCGATCCAAGGGTGGTGAGTCCTCTGGGTGACCCAGCATATCTGATCAGCTAGGAGGGTGGCCTATTGATATCTTGCCTGGAGCCCTGTGGGTGTCAGCACGTGGTCAGCATGGCGTCTGAGCCAGATGTTTTTTCCCCTGAAACACCAGATTTAGCAGCTGGTGCCCCTGATGTGTCTATGGGCGCTGTGTCGGCAATCCTAGAGGCTTTTGCTGCCAGGGTGGAAGCAGCACACGGGAATACAGAGGGTAGTAAACGCCCCTGTCCCCTGCAATCTTCTGGGGATAATTCTGATGCCGAACCAGGTCCAGCTATGGCTCATGACCCGAATTATGATGCATCAGAGACTGCAGACCGTGACCTGTCGGACAGTGAGATCCAAGTTCAGGTCAGCACGCAAGAAGGCTTTGGTATCTGACCTATTACTGCAGTGCGGAGTACGCTAAGAATAGAGAATGCTGCAGAAGCAGCAAAGACACCAGCCCCCTTTTGGGTTCCCTAAGGCCAGCCCGCACTGCTAAGGTGTTCCTTGTGTGTCTTATATTAATACGCTTTTGTACAAGGAGTGGGAAAACCCACTGAGGTTTTTTCCTTTTTCAGCCCTAAAAAAATAATTTTATTTTTTTTGGGCGGTCCGGTACCCCTTGAGGAGAGTTCCTGAAAAGATGGACCTCTCCCCCGATAGTGGACCCCCCTGTGTCCAGACTTAACAAGTTACCACGTTTACAGTGGAGGGGGCTCCTGTCTTCAGGGACACTCGCTACCTATACACAGTGGGGGGCTCAGAGGTACGTCCAGCATGGCTTGGGTTTGTCTGAGGTTTCAGACACTTACTGAGTAGGCATGGTACCTACTCCAAGGGTTAAAAGCACGGGAGGCTCCTTCGTACGAGGTAGCTCTGGCCGACCAGTTGGTACAGGGCCTTGAGTCTGTCTGCAAGCCAGACATAGATACTATCCCCTTGCTGTCTTGAGCCTCAGTTTATGCGGTGGCGCTACGCCACCTGATCTGACTAAGGTGCTGGTCTGCGGACCAATCTTCCAAGAAGGCCCTGTTGGATCTGCCCTTTTAGGGCAACAGACTTTTGGGGCCTCGCTGGATGACATCATTTAGGTTTGCCACAGGAGGTAAGAGCACATTGCTTCGGCAATCCAAATAAGGGTAAGGAGCCACGGCATAGGCTAGGGCTCTCCTTCACCGCATACAAGCGGTCCCTTCGTCCGCCTAGTGCGGCAAGTAAACGACCCCAGGCCGATAAAGCGCCTGCTGAGGGACAGAAGCATCCCTGGGTTTGCAAGCCCAACCTGGCTTGCCTACCGAACAGATATTTCCCTCTTAACCGCCAGCTTCTGCCGACTTGTCAGGAAGCCCTACATGGGGCGGTACAAAACCTGCTGATATGCAGAGTAAACCTTCCTGTCTTAGTACAGGAACGGGTTTAGGGGTTCTACTCAAATGTGTTCGTAGTACTGGAGAGGGTTCATCCTATCTTGGATATCAGGACCCTCAATTGCTTTGTAAGAGTACAAAGATTTCGGAAAGGAGTTGGCTCGCTCTGTTGTCGCTGCCCTCCATCCAGGGGATTTCCGGCATCCTTGATCATCAAGGACGCATGCTGCATGTCTACAGATGCACCAGGCATCAGAGAGGTCTGCGTTGGCGGCCGGGGAAGACCACTACCAATGGTGGCTTTCCCCTTAGCCGGGCATCAGCACCAAGCGTGTTCACCAAGGTGCTTGCCACGATTCTGACCCTACTAAGACAGCGTGGCATCGCTATCATGGGCAACTTGGAAGATCTTCTTCTGTGGGTCACTTCAAACTTAAATTTAGAAGTGAGCGGGTCTATAACCTGTCAGACCGCTACTTGGTTGGGTGCTGAACACTCAGAAGTCAGTATTGGTACCGTCCCAACTCCTAGTATATCTAGGGTTGATTCTGGACTCCTCAGAGGCGTAAGTTTTTTTCCCCCTAGGGTAAAGTTGCAGACCCGTCGGATTGCGGTGCGGCAGTTGACATCCCAAGGAGAAGTTGTCATGCCACCTTTGCAGGCGAGTCCTGAGCCTTATGGTAGCCTTCTTCGAGGCGGTACCATAGGCACTATTTCACACGCGAGTGTTACAGAGGGTAACTCTGTCCTGAAGGGTCAAGTGCCCTTCATCCCTGAATTATCAGATCCGGGTGAGCCACCTAAACAGGGCTTCCGTAGTTGGTGGCCGACTTCACCGGCATTCTGTCTGGGAAGTTGTTCCTTCCTTTTACTGGATAGTGGTCACGGTGGACGCCTGTCTTCCCGGGTGCAGAGGAGTCTGAAGAGCTCAGTCAACCTGGGTTGCTGGACTCCGGAGGAATCCCAATGCAGATCATTGGCCTGGAAGTCGGGGGATCTGGCTTTGCCTCTTCACATGGTCTCAGAGGCTACAATGGCGTCCAGTCAGAATCCAGTCGGACAAACACCACAGTTGTGGCGTATGTCAATCATCAAGGAGGAGCAAGCAACTCTGCTGCAGCATCGGAGGTTGCTCACCTCCTAAGGGGCTCCCTTACCAGAGGGGAAACACGCCAGTCGTAGATCTCCTGTCTTCTCGATTCAATCGGAAGGCATTGAGTTTGTGGCCAGGTCAAGTGACCCATGGGCAAACACGACAGATGCGTTGATGGCACTGTGGAGTCAGTACCGACTAATCTATGGCTTCCTCCTTGGAAACTCCTTCCTCATCTGGAAACAGAGAGGATTACAATGGTCCCAATTGCTCTGAATGGCTTTGGCGTCCTTGGTACACCGATCTAGTGCATCTGGTAGCAGACGCCTTTTGGTAGCTACCGCTAAGGAAGGACCCGTTGTCGCAAGGTCCAGACGCCATCCTGTTTTACAGTCACTGACTTGAGGGCATGGCTTGAGAGCCAGGTGCTAAGAGGCCGGGACCTGTCAGACTCGGTGATATCTACCATGAGGAGTGCTCGGAAATCATCCCCTAGGAAGATTTACCGTTGCACTTGGAAGTCCTACACATCCATTTGTGAGGAAATGAGGTGGCATATGCGTACTTATTTGGTTCCAGAGTCCTGCTGTTCTCAGCAGGGAACGGGCCAAAAATTCTACTGTTAAGTACAATTAGGGGGCAGGTATCTGCCCTGGCTGACGTTTCAACGACCCCTGGTGGCTCACTCTCTAGTGAGAACGTTTGTACAGTGGGTTCGGCAGGCGGCCCCTCCGGCCCACCCTCCACTACCTCCGTGGGGCTTGTGTAGCAGACATCCTTTTGGCTTCTACCACTACGATGGGACCTGCTGGTGCAGGGTCCCATATGCCATCCTGCTTGCAGACTATGGCTTCAATGGCATGGCCTCTAAGTGTCTCAGAAACCACTGTTTTAGAACATCAGGGAGATTCCCTTGTTGACACTTTTTTTTTAGAAAGTGGTTCTCTTGGTGGCTGTAAGATGGGTTTCTGAGCGGGCAGCCTTGTCATGCAAGCCTCCCTATCTGATCTTCCACAAGGATAAGGTGGTGCTGCGTCCGCAGCCTTCTTTTCTTCCTAGAAGTCGTGTTCGACTTTCCATCTCAAGGAAGACATTGTACTGCCATAGTTGTGTCCTCATACGTCGAATCCTAGGGAGACAACGCTGCATTCTTGGACGTGGTCCAAACTCTGAGATAATGCTTGTCTGGTACTGCTCCGTTCCAGAATCCAGGCTCACTGTTTATTTTTCAGTGGCTGGTCCCCAGTAGGGCCCAGAGGTCTCGTCGGCCACCATTCTAGGTGGATCTGACAAATTGTGATCAGGCTTACGCCATGAAGGGTCAGGCGCCTCCATTCCGGCGCATTCAACCAGGACAATAGATGCCTTTTGGTGGTACGTCAGTAAGACGGTTTTCTGAGCCGGCAGCCTTGTCATGCAGGGCTCCTTATCTGATCTTCCAAAAGGATAGGTGGTGCTGCGTCTGCAGCCTTCTTCTTCCTAAGGTCTTTTGACCTTCCATCAAGGAAGACATTGTACTGCCATTATTTTGTCCTCATCCGTTGAATCCTAAGGAAACGACGTTGTATATTTTGGACGCTGTCCGAGCTCTGAGAGCATCAAGCGTCTGTTTTCATCAGGTGTGTAAGGCGGCGACCTGCTCGTCCGTTCACACTTTCACTAAACTTTACAAGTTGAGGTGTGTGCATCTTTGGATGCTTCCTTCGGCCGCAAGATATTGCAGGCGGCCATTTAGAGTTGCAACTCCTCCTGGGATTAGCTCTGTTTGGGGTGAAGTTTTTAATGCCGTTACCACCCTCGTTTTTTTCTCTGACACTGCTTTGGGACGTCCCACTATGTCAATAGAGAAGCTGTGTCGGTCCATGAACGAAAGAGTAAATAGGATTTTTTACTCACCGTAAAATCCTTTTCTCTGAGTTCATGGACCGACACAGCACCCGCCCCTCCTTTTTAAGTTTGTACTGCTTTTTGACGAACTGATCTGCGAGATGCAGAGTGAGGGGATATACCAGAGGGCCCGCCCCCTGGGCGGTACTGTAGAAGGTGTGATGCAACACTTTTTACAAGTTTTCTGCCTAGTCACTCCTAATTAACGGATAATACCCACTATGTCAATAGAGAAGCTGTGTCGGTCAATGAACTCGGAGAAAAGGTTTTTACGGTGAGTAAAAAATCCTATTTTTTCTAAAAAAAAAAAAAAAAAAATTTTTTTTGCCCAAATTTTTTTTCTTCAATTATTTTTTTTTTTTAAATAGATTTTTTTTTCACATTTTTTTTTTCAAAACATAAAAAATTTTGAAAAAAAAAAAATTTTGAAAAAAAAAAATTACAATTGTGAAAAAAAAACATAAAAAAATAAATAAATAAGTACATTAGAAATGCCTTAGGGGGGCGTGGCTTGCGGCTGATGGAGTAGGACACACAGTGTGTGAGCTCCGCCGAAACTCCGGGCATCTATCCTGAATTCAGGCTCCTGAAGTATCTGCAGCGCCCAGATTATACACCGGAGGGTCCCTCTCTTCATCCCCGAGCCAGCGGTGCAGTTTTCCCCGCGAATCAGCAGCGGACATGTCCCGCAAAAGCAGCAAGGATTCTCTGCAGGCCTCAGAGCATGGAGGCCAAGATGGCGCCCGGGCCCAGCGCTCAGCCAAGGAGGTAGCCATGAAGATGTTCAGCGGTGCTCTGGGGAAGGGTGGCACGCCTAAAACACCCTCTCATCCCATGGATTCATCTGATTTGGACTCTCATGCAGAGGCCCTGGAGCAGGCATGGCCGGAGGATGCAGAACAGGTCTCCTCATGGGACACAGTGAGTACTCCTGCTATTGATGGTAATGCCAGGGTCCTGACAGACCAGGACAAACAGACCCCTGAACCGACCCTGAGAGACATTTTTGCTGTTGTGACATCCTGCAAAACATCCATTAATATAATGACTAATGAGATTAAAGGGGTGAAACTGGAATTGAATATGGTTAGACAGGACATGCAGAAGCTGCGTGATCGCACAGCTGCACTTGAAGACAGAGTGAGCACTGTGGAGGATGATGTTGCCCCCCTGCAGAGAGAAGTCCACCATATGCAATCTATTATTACTGGTCACACGGCCCGTTTGGAAGATATGGAAAATAGGCAGAGGCGCAATAATGTCCGCGCGGTAGGCATACCGGAGAGGGCTGAGGGCAAGAATCCTGTGGCATTTATTGAGAACTGGCTGACCAGCACGTTTGGCAAGGATTCTTTTTCTCCTATGTTTGTGGTGAAGCGTGCCCACAGAGTCCCACCTAGGCCGCCTAAACCTGGCGAGCCCCCCAGGCCGTTCCTGTTCAAAATGCTGAACTTTAAAGACCGTGATGCCATTCTATATCAAGCCAGGACCAGGGGTGCCCTTATGAGAATGGATAATGCTCGCATATCGTTCTACCCTGACTTTTCTGCTGAGCTGCAGCGTCGCAGGGCCAAGTTCACTGAGGTTAAGAAACGCCTCCGCAGATATGATGTTGCTGCAAGGTACCTGTGATAGGTAGTGTCCGAAGTGGAACTTGTATGCTGAGGATTCAGGCGAAAACGTAGTCAGGCAGATTAGGTTGGCAACAGATCAGGCAAAACGGTACACAATCGAAATCCAGAGAGTGGTCAGGCAGGCAAAGGTCACAAGCTGGCAGTGAAGTACAAAATCAGCAGGCTAGAGAGTAGTCAGGAATTCAGGCAGAAGTTCAACAGGAAAATCAAGATCAAAAAGCAGTCACAACACCCAGGGAGCTATTCCGCACAAACAGGCGCTGAGAGATAGCATCACTTCCTTTTTATGGGCTGCTTTGATAGAACATTGTCCACACCTGGCAGCAGGTGGGGCTAGTGAGTCCAAGGCAATGCTTAATACTGAGAGGACATTTCCAAAAGTCTAGATCTGCTCTGTAGCACAACAGGTAAGGCTGCAGCTGTGGGACCAGGAAGATCCCGGTTCAAATACACCCAGGTACATGACAGTTGCCTATGCTATGCTATACCCTGCCAAACTCAGGATCGCCGCTAATGGTGAAACGCAGTTCTTTGACAATCCTGCCAATGCGTCTATGTGGCTGGATCGTGTGGAGCACACACTTAAGAAAGCACCGGCATCTGTGGCCTGATGATGTTCTGTCTTTCCCCTCTTCTACTGGATGATGTGACTGCCCTGTGAGGTGATTTGGGCACACTACTCCTTTTTCGTAACCTCCCTGACAGGCGGAGTGGAGGACGTATGTTATTTGCACTACTTTTATCTGTTGACTTGGAATCGCAAGTCCCTTTGAATCAGAGTTTAACTGAGACGTTGCCCCCCCCCTTCATTCGTCCTGCGTGGACATCAAAAACTGTTTTCCCCCAATTTTTATTTTTTATTTTTTTCCTCTGCTACACTTCCTTACTGTTTACAGGATGCATAGACCCCCCCGCCCTTCCCCCCCCCCTTTTTTTTTTTTTGCTCATACTGCCCTCTGCAGTTGGCAGCGGGAGTAGTTTGTTGGGGGTTTTTTCAGTTCTTCCAACCAGAGATGTATCTATATGCCTGCTACCATCACTTGCTCTTCTAAACTCAACCTGGAGCACCTGGTTTTTTGACCTTGCCGGGTGGAGGTGTGGAGTGTCCCCTGGTGACCCTCTGCACCTGACGTGGCACCCTCTCAATGATTGTCAATATGCATTGCTATGTCTAATGTTTGTACTATAGTCTCATGGAATGTGAGGGGGCTGGGGGATGGAGTGAAACGGGTGGCATTTTTCTCCACGGTGAAGGCCCACAAACCCTCGGTGGTGTGCCTGCAGGAAACTCCCCTGCAGACCAACTCTATATCTACACTCAAACACCGTGGCTACCCCACCCAGTTCCACTCTGTCCACACAGCTTACTCGAGAGGCGTCAGCATACTTATTTCAAGTGCTGTCACCTTTCAGCTACTGCACTCCCTGGTTGACGATCAGGAACGGCATATCTTTTTACTCTGCAAATTGACGCGGCTGACGTGTATAGTTGCAAACATTTATGTCCCTCCACCCTTCTCTTTTGATAGTCTGAAACACTTAGCCCAATTCATAGCCTCATGCCCCAATGTCCCTGTTTGGGTGTTGGGAGACTACAATAATCTAATGGATAAGAAACTAGATAAATTCCCATCCAGGCCCGGCAGTACTCCCTAGCCGGGAGGCCCCACCCCCTTTGCTAGATTTCTAGCTAAAATTGGTCTGCGAGATGTGTGGAGGGACCAGAATCCTACGGTGTAGTGTTACTCGTGTTACTCAGCATCATACAAATGCCTATCCCGCATAGATCTATGTCTAACCAATGACTTGGCACATGCACTGACTACCTCTGTGAAATATGCTCCACGTAACATATCGGATCACTCCCTTGTAAGCGCTAGCATAGCAATCTTGCCTAACCCACAACGTAAGCTCTGGAAGGTAAATCCCTTCTGGTTCACAATATTTCCGAACACTGATCCCATTCCCAGGGCTCTGGTAGAATTTGTACGCTTTAATCAGGACACAGCCGGACCTGCGGTGGTCTGGGATGCTCTGAAAGCTCATCTACGGGGCCTGCTAATTAGGCAGATTAACGCCATTAAAACTAGGACCAAGGAGTGGGAGAATTTGGTGATGGGAGAGGCTGCCAGGGCGGAGGAGAGGTACATTGCTGCCCCTTCTTCGGAATCGGAGCGTAGCTGGCAGGAAGCACAGGCCCTATACCAACAGGTCTCCACCAATGCAGCAGAGTACAAGAGGTTCTTCTTGCAGCAAAAGTACTTTAACGAAGGGGAAAACACGGGTCACTTACTAGCAATGATAGCCAAAGCACAGCAGAGCACGACTCATATAGAAGCTATTCAAAATGCAGACAGAGTGACAGTTACTGACCAGGCCCACATCCCGGACGTGTTTTCACACTTCTTTAGGGACCTTTACACATCTAAAAGGTACATCCCACACATGGGGAACTGGCCCATTTTTTGGACCAGTGCTCCCTCCCCCGGGTATCACAGCAGGGTCTGGCTGCCCTAATGCACCACTGAAACTGGAGGAATTATCGCTGGTAATCGCACAGATGGCCAACAACAAATCTCCGGGGGCTGACAGTCTACCCACGGAAACATATGGTAAATATGGGGATACTCTTCTACCCAACCTACTGAAAACCTTAAGCAATGCCCTTCAGGAAGGTAGTCTACCAGCCTCCATGAACGAGGCTATTATTATTGTGATTCCAAAACCAGGCAAGGACCTGTTACAACCGGACTCCTATAGGCCTATCTCACTGCTTAATGCAGACGTCAAAGTATTGGCACGAGTATTGGCCACTAGACTTTCGGGAGTTGTGGCAGGACTGGTCCATTCAGACCAGTCCGGATTCATTCCTGCTAGATCTACGGCACTGAACATTCGAAGACTATCCCTTAACACTCAAATGCCAGTAGATAACCCCGGCAACAGAGCCATCTTTTCTCTCGATGCTGCCAAAGCCTTCAACAGCGTGGAGTGGAAATATCTGTGGGAGGTTTTGCAGAACTTTAAGCTGGGGGATAAATTAATCTCCTGGGTACAGCTTCTGTATGCTGCTCCTATGGCCAAAGTGAGGATAAATGACTCCCTATCGGAGCCCTTCCCTTTGTTTCGTGGTACTCGGCAGGGGTGCCCCTTGTCGCCCCTGCTGTTTGCCCTTGCACTGGAGCCTCTGGCGGCTAGGGTACGGGCCTCCCCTAACATCACGGGCTTCCGCAGAGGACATGGAGAGGAAAAGATCCCCTTATATGCAGACGACACCCTGTTGTACTTGGGGGACACTGGACACTCCCTGAGAGCAGTTATGCAACTAATAGATCAGTTTGGACAGCTGTCGGGTTTTGCCATTAACTGGCATAAGTTGGCTCTGTTGCCCCTGGATCCGTTACCGACGCCTTTGCCGGTGGACGTATCTCATATACAAGTGGTAACCTCCTTTAAATACCTGGGAATAGTGGTGACCGGGGACACACGGGACTATATATCTCTGAACCTGAAACCCATACTACAAAAGTTCCAACAGAAGCAGGCCAGTTGGAGTAGGCTACCACTGTCAGTGACTGGTCGTGTAAACCTCATAAAGATGATCTGGGCACCGCAGCTGTTGTACATTCTGCACAATGCCCTGATCTGGATACCGCAGTACTGGTTCCGGCGTATTGACTCGCAGTTTAGAGCTCTTATATGGAGAGGTGGTGTGGCGAGAATTAAACTGGCCACTCCACAACTCCCTAAGGACCAAGGAGGCATGGCGGTTCCGCATCCTCTAATGTACTACCTGGCTGCACAATTGCAACATTTCACGGGCTGGGATCTCGGGACGGTGTCAGACCACTCCAGAATTCTTCTCCTGGGCCCTGAGACTGAATATACTGCCCTATCTAATATGGAGATGGGCCTCCCTAAAGTTCCCTCCACTTGCCCCACAGTCCAGTCACTGATGAAAATCTGGAAGAGGGTTAAGATCACGTTGGGACTGACGGGCTTTCTACGTCAGACTCCTATATGGCATAACCGCTTCTACACAGACCTGATCAGGGTGCCCAACTGGTCGCTCTGGGAAAGGGCAGGGGTTAAATTCCTTACCCAAATACTCGATGGACCGGTCTTGAAACCGTTTACCCAGTTAGTAAGCGAATTCCCTGCACTCAAAGACCACTGCTTTCAATATATACAACTGCAGCATGCCATTAGATACCAAAGTAGACATTTTAATTTGCAACTAGAGGAATCCACGTTCCTTGAGTTCATATTTTCCGACCATGAGAAGAAGGGAATAATTTCTAGAATATATACCCACCTATTATCACACGTCCAGGCCCCTGACTTGTTACCATGTAGGGAGGGGTGGGAGCGAGATGTTGGCCCTATGGATGGTGAGCAGTGGAGTCAGGTCCTGGGTGTGGGCCCCTTGGTATCGGTATCAGTGGCACAGAGACTATCCCACCTGTTTACACTACACAGAGTATACCGCACTCCTGTACAGTTACATAAATGGGGTAGGCGTGATTCCCCCATTTGTCCCAAATGCCAGGCCCATCCGGGTGATCTAATTCATATGCTCTGGCGTTGCCCCAAGCTGGTGAGGTACTGGAATAGCGTTGTTACAAGAATAAAATAGTGTATACCAAGTTCAACTTGCGGTTGAACCGCTGATGTGTTTGCTAGGTGGCCTAGACGAGGACTTGTACCTCCCTACGGTATACATTGCCCTCACAAGGCTCCTATACTTAGCCAGGAAGCTGGTTGCCCATTTTTGGCTATCAGCACGTACCCCAAGGGAGGCGCAGTGGCTCCAGATGGTCAATGCTACTCTTATTCGGGAAAAAAACACATATCAACATAGGAAATCGCCAAACAAATTTACCAACATATGGCAGCATTGGTTGAACTCCCCAGAGGTTGCGCCACCTCAATTGGCTCTGGATAGGCTGCTGATGGGATAAACAGGCCTGTGGTGCTGTTTTTGAAACCTTAGTTTGAACGGAACATTAAGTGATGTGCTGGGAGAGTTTTGCATGATTGATAGATTTAAACCCTGGGTGGTATATCGATGGTTGGAATATTTCTTTATTGTTTATTTTAAGTTAATTTCATTTAGTTTTCTTTCTCCTTTTTATTCATTAAACGCTGGGTTGTTCATTCGTGTGTAACCAAGAACTCAGGGTTTAGTGCAATGTGTCTAAGATGTATCACGGCAGTGTTGGCATGACTGTCAACGCCACTCTTCTGTTGATGTGAGGACTGAGACTCCTGTTATTATTTTTTATTTTTTTTATTTTATTTTTTATATATATGTCATACGGATGCAAATGCACAATGTAATACCTTATGTTCTCATTAATAAAAACCTTTTTGTTGATAAAAAAAAAGAAATGCCTTAGAGAAATAAGAGGCGACGTGCATTATCTTTACCCCCCCAGACACCCCAACTGGGAACATACTGTGTCCTGAGGGAAAGACAGCACAGCCAACCTCCATGTTACAACAATTTGTGATACAGAATCACCCCTCCGAGCTGTGTGGGAGGAGCACTAATGCTATAATTCCCCTCAGAGCTGTGTGGGAGGAGCTACAATTCCCCTCAGAGTTGTGTGGGAGGAGCTACAATTCCCCTCAGAGCTGTCTGGGAGGAGCTACAATTCCCCTCAGCGTTGCCAAGAAACCAATCTTTGTTTATGCAGGCTCTAAGCAAAAGGTCAGAGTATTTTGCCTCTCCTGAATACATAAATTGAAGGCACAGTCGCAGTTTAGAAATTGCCCTTCAAATTTGAAGTGGCTAGAGGGGAGTTTCAATTAATGTCAATGGATGGCGTGAGTTGCAAACAAATGGTCATATTGTGAAAATTATTAGGACTATGGCTTAGCCGTGGACATTTGTAGTGGCAACAGGGATAGCTGAACGTTTTGATAAGTGCTATGCAAGAGCACTTAATAATATATATGTGAGATAACAGTAAGTGCTCTTGCTATGCAAGAACACTTAACTAGAAAAGCTACAATTTCTGGGGAAATTGTGTGAAGTGTTCTTGCCTCCACCAGTGGTCTACAACTACTACATCTAACTGGGTGGAGTGGCTTGAGTAACTGTTGTGTGGTTGGAGTGGCTGGAGTAACTGTGAAAAGTGTTAAAAAGCTTAACATTTTAAAAAGTATAAATAGTAGAGAAAATATTGAAGTCCCATAATTAGCTGAAAGAGCGGAACATTTTTTTCCCCAAAATTTTTTTGCCAAAAATTATTATTATTTTTTTTCAAAAATGTATTTTTTTCAAAAAAAAATCTTTTTTATATATATATATATATATATATATATATATATATTTTGCTGATCGTGGGGTGGGTGGTCATAATGTTTTGGATGATCATGGGGTTGTCAGCTTTTGTCAGCTCCCACTCTAGTTTTGAACATTTTGATATATAGTATGTCTCTGAAATATTAAAATTGAAGGCACAGTCGCAGTTTAGATATTGGCCTTCAAATTTGAAGTGGCTAAAGGGGAGTTTCAATGAATGTCAATTGACGGCGTGAGTTGCAAACAAATAGTCATATTGTGAAAACTATCAGGACTATGGCTTAGCCGTGGATATGTGTAGTGGCAGCAGGGATAGCTGAACGTTTTGATATACGATTTGTGTAGATGGGCTTGAAAATGAGGGAGTGGTGGGAGTTTAGAAATCATGTCCTGATTTTTCAGCTTTTGTCAGCTCACACTCTAGTTTCGCCATTCATTCCTATGGGACCAATTTTGCCGCAAAAATTAAGATATTTTGTGAACCATTCGGCGAAACATTCCACAAAGTAATAGCACACCAATCGGGAACAATCCGCACATTTCGGTATATTACTTGTCTATGTAGTGTAAAAATTGTGAGAGGAGTTAGGGTGGTAAATTTGGCTATAATAAGAATAACTAGAAAATGCATTTCCTGCAGAAGATGCGTGGGAATGCTGAATAGCTTAATTGCTAAACCCACGCCAAAGCCATTCAATATAACCACTACACTATCTTTAGGACATACAAGCAGTGTTCCATCAGTACTTATAAAGCCTCTCTTTGATCATTAATCCCCACACCTAATGAGTGAGAGAACCCTTCAAACAAGCCTTAATAAATCTACAACAGTACATGCTATCGAAACAGCGACTTCACCATTAGAGACACACAGCCTTTGTGAACATATCGGCATAAAATTTATGTTGATAAACTAAAAAATGTGGGCATGTCAGCGATTTAAAAAAGAAGTTTGCTGTGCGTTTCGCTGGGAAATGTGAAGAATTTTATACAGGACAGTCATTGGAAGAAAGTGTAGAACTCTTGTCATTTGGAAGCTCAACCAGCCAAAAGTAAAAGGCGTATCACAAAACTGAGCACATTGCCTGAAACTAGACAAAAATACCTATGTTTTGATGTATAAATTGTGTATGACAAGTAGATCTTGTGGGCATGAGAGCAATTTATAGAGAAGGAACTAAGATAATTTTTTTAAAGCTCTGTGCTGTAGCGATGACATCATCCACTCTAAGCAGCCCTATAGACACTCTGTTTAATCGATAAAATTTCCTGTAACGATCACTAAACTTAAACAGTAGGCTTGTGCAATTCGTTTCGTAACGAATCGAAATTTGTCCGAATTTAGCAACTTTCGGACATTCGGAAGCATTCGAATTTCCGAACAGAGCAATTACGAATAAAACCGAATCCGAAATAAATTATACCGCAAAATAGCGAATGCCCGAAGGTCTTCGGCATAATTCGTTATGAAAAAAGTTACGAATGTACGAATCCATTCGAAGCACAATAACACTCACTCTGCTCTCTGCTTCTCCCTCACCATGCTGAACTCCCTCTCAAAATGGTGTACAGGGGGCGGAGGCTATAGCCGCATGAAAAAACGAAAGTAAAATACGAGATTTCGAATCCATTCGAAGCACAATAACACTCACTCTGCTCTGCTCTCTGCTTCTCCCTCACCGTGCTGAACCCTCTCAAAATGGTGTACAGGGGCGGAGCCTATAGCCGCATGTAAAAAACGAAAGTAAAATACGAGATTTCGAATCGTTACAAATAACCGCTATGTATTTAGAAAAGTACAAATCCATTCGAAGCACATTAGGCATAAAAGGCAGCGTCGTTGTGAGAGAGACACGGAAAATTACGAATCAACAAACCCAAAAAAAGTTACGAAAGTAGGAGTTGTGTCCAGAATCAACGAAAAACAACGTACTCTACCGAAAGTACGAATTATAAAGCAACAAAAAATTCAACGAAAAATGTCGCTTGCAAAAATACGAATGAGTCCGAACACAAAAAATCCCGTCTAGCAAAATTACGAATGATTACGAATCAACAGGACCGGAAAGAAACGAACCGAAACGGAACGAATTTTTCCGTTGTGCACAAGTCTATTAAACAGCTTTTACACAAAAACTGTAAAAGATATTAAACTGAAAAGATATAGCCGGATAGCTGAATATTTTGAGAACATTTTAAAGTTTGTTTGGCATCTGTAGGTGAAAGTATGAAGGAGCTGAAACTTTTGGGAGCGGAAGAAGATTTTAAGGATTTGAAGCATGCTCTCGTTGACTTCAATGTTTAAAAGCTTAATATTTTAAAAAGTATAAATAGTACCAAAAAATGTTAAGAAGTCCCATAATTAGCTGAAAGAGCTTAACATTTTATAAGATGGTTTCAATAGCTGAAAGTATGCAGAAGTTACGCAGAGCCAAAAAACGTACAGGATAAAATTAAAATTAAGAATAATAAAAATCCGAATAACAATACTGGGAATGCTTGGAGAGCATTCCCACTAATAATCAGAATAAGAATAAATAAAAAAACAAATAACAACAATACTGGGAATGCTTGGAGAGCATTCCCACTAATAATAAAATACGAATAACAATACTGGGAATCCTTGGAGAGCATTCCCACTAATAAATAAAAAAACTAATAACAATACTGGGAATGCTTAGAGAGCATTCCCACTAAAAACGAATAACAATACTGGGAATGCTTGGAGAGCATTCCCACTAATAATAAAATACGAATAACAATACTGGGAATCCTTGGAGAGCATTCCCACTAATAAATAAAAAAACTAATAACAATACTGGGAATGCTTAGAGAGCATTCCCACTAAAAACGAATAACAATACTGGGAATGCTTGGAGAGCATTCCCACTAATAATATGACGGAAGGATACGAGCTCGGCGCTCGTGGTTTACTGCACTTTCTTCCATACCAAATGTGAGTCTGTTTTTTTATACTGTTGTTGTTTTAATAAACAGTTTTTACTACGGGATTACGCTATGGGCACCTATCTTTCCTAATTTACTACTGTGACAGCAGGAAGGTAAAGTCACCTGGTTGCATCCAGGGGGGTAGATATATTTCGCCCAGATTCAGGCTTTACGCCGACTTATACAACTAGGTGGAGAGTTGTATAAGGCTAGTGGGCTCATGGATGACTCATACCTCTAGGGAGAGTGTGGGGCGTCGTGCAGACAGAGATGAGGAGACCAGCTGAACCTTGTCAGCTCATTTAGGCCTCTATAAGAACTCCCAGCTTCATTAGATGTGAGCTCATGCCTGGAACCAGACCTGTGTGGACTGTCTAGGGAGAGTGAACCCCTGTGCGGTGAGGCAAAGCCTGTGTGGCTATTTGTTTGGACTTTTACTAAACCAGGGACTTAGGGACTAGGACAGCACTAGGCTGATCCCAGTTGTTAGTTAGGAAACCTGTATGTTTAGTCAGAGGTCAACTTGACCAGGATTTATTTTGGTTATGTTTCTTTTGCTTTGCTGTGTTTTGTCACTGTAAATAGAAAATAAACCGCACCTTTTTTGATTTTGAAAACCACAACCTCCGTTTGCTGGGCCTGTTTTGTGTGGGGAGCCCATCCCGGGGGTCACACACACCCGCTGCCGAGCTAACCCCCTCACAGTTGGTGGAGAACCAGTGGCAGTTTTTTTTAAGCCAGCATGGAGGAGATACTGAAGCAGCTGGCTCTAGCAAATGCCAATCAACAGCAGACAAATGCAGGTTTGCAAAGGAGCCTTGCAGCCCAGCAGCAGACAAACGCAACTTTGCAACAGAGTCTGGAGGCTCAGCAACGAGCCCAGCAGCAATCTGAGGCCCGCTTCATAGACCTGTTGCAGAAGCAAGAGCAGAGACTACAACAACAGATGGAAGCAGTAATGCAGCAACGTCCGCAGACCAGTGAGGAAAGCCGTCCCACTAATACCGCGTCCTTTGGGGTGAGTCGTTTATTGACAAAAATGACTGGAGAGGATGATCCAGAGGTATTTTTGACCACATTTGAAAGGACCGCTGAAAGAGAAAAGTGGCCTGAGGAGCAGTGGGCTGGACTGGTGGCTCCTCTGTTAACTGGTGAATCGCAGAAAGCTTACTATGACCTAGAGCCTAACCAAGCAAAAGACTATGTGATGCTAAAAGCTGAAATATTGGCAAGGCTGGGTGTCACCCAGGCTGTCCGGGCTCAGCGTGTGCATAACTGGACTTTCCAGCTTGGAAAACCCCCCAGGTCTCAAATGTATGATCTCATTCACCTGAGCAGAAAGTGGCTACAGCCAGAGACTTTGTCCGCACCAAAGATTGTGGAACGTGTTGTAATGGATCGGTTTTTGAGAGCTCTTCCTACTGCCATCCAAAAGTGGGTAAGCCATGGAGACCCAGAGACGGCCGATGGTCTTGTGGATCGTGTGGAGAAATACTTGGCTACAGAGAACCTGACGGCCTCTTCCAGAGACACTCGGACTTTCCACCCTAAGACCAGACCATCCCCAGGGGCAGATAAGAGGATTCCAAGGGGTGAGGGTGGAGAGAGTGAGAGGGTGGGAGCTCTACCCCAAGTTTGGCGAGAACAGCCTGGGAAATCAGCGGCTCAAGAGGCGGCAAGAAGGATCGTTTGCTACCGCTGCCGGCAAGCGGGACATATTGCAGCCAATTGCCCGGTTGTGGAGGAACCCATGCAGTGTGACTTTCTGACGGGCAGACGTCAGTCGCTGTGTGCGACAGTCGCATGCACTGCCATTCGAGGAACTGAGAAACATTTATGCAAAATGTGTGTTAATGGTAGAAATGTTGTGGTATTGCTGGATTCAGGTAGCCTTGTGACCCTGATAAAGGCTGAGTTAGTTAAAACAGAGGTCTCTGGGAATAGCAAGGTAGCTGTTATTTGTGTGCATGGGGACACCCGAGAGTATCCAGTGACTACAGTGTGTTTCGAGACCCCCAAAGGTACCCTCTCTCATCCAGTGGGCTTAGTATCTCAGTTACCGCATGACGCCATTGTGGGAAGGGATTTTCCGAAGTTCTGGGAACTGTGGGATGATCCTGAGCCCCTCACTGGTGCCCCTATGTACCAGGAATGTGATAGCCAGAACTCCCCTGAGAGTGGTGAGGACTCTCCGGAATTTCCCTTATCAGTATTGGCAGGGGAGACTCAAGAAACTGGAGAGGAGCCCACCTCCTCAGACGAAAACCTACCGTCTGTGGAGTTTTCTGATCTTGAGGTTCACAGGGAAAACTTTGCCACAGAACAGTTGAAAGACCCCGCCCTAATAAAGGCACGGGAAAACGTAGTGAAAATAGATGGTGAGTTAGTGAACCCAGATAATACCTGCACTTACCCATACTTCAGCGTAGAGAAGGACCTACTGTATCGGGTGGCAAAAAGGGCAGAAGAAACCGTTGAGCAGCTTGTGGTGCCCAAACCTTACAGGAAGTTGGTGTTGGAGTTGGCCCATGGGCACATTCTTGGAGGTCATCTGGGGACAGAGAAAACCCGAGAGAGGGTATTACAGAGATTCTATTGGCCGGGGGTGATGAAGGACGTAGAAAATTATTGTTCCTCCTGCCCTGTGTGTCAGAGGTTGGCCCCGATGCCACATTTCCGTAGCCCGCTGGTCCCTCTACCCATCATTGAGGTCCCGTTTGAGAGGATCGCCATGGATTTGGTAGGTCCTATAATCAAGTCCGCTAGGGGGCACCAGTACATATTAGTTATAATGGACTATGCCACCCGTTATCCAGAAGCGATCCCTCTCCGAAATACCTCGGCCAAAACCATAGCCAAAGAGCTATCTCTTGTTTTTAGCCGGGTGGGTATTTGTAAAGAACTGCTTACGGACCAAGGTACACCCTTTATGTCCCGGGTTATGAAAGAGCTGTGTAAATTGTTCAAAGTGACGCAATTGCGTACGTCTGTGTATCACCCCCAAACCGATGGGCTGGTTGAAAGATTCAACAAAACCCTAAAACAAATGTTGAAGAAAGTGGTGGATAGAGATGGAAAGGATTGGGACTGTTTACTTCCTTATTTGATGTTTGCTATTAGGGAGGTGCCCCAATCCTCTACGGGATTCTCCCCCTTTGAGTTACTGTATGGGAGACACCCAAGAGGGCTGTTGGATATTGCCAAGGAAACTTGGGAAAGTGAGAGTTCTCCCCACAGGAGTGTGATTGAGCATGTCGCCCTGATGCAAGATCGAATTGCACAGGTAATGCCCATCGTGAAGGAACATTTGGCCCAAGCGCAGTTGGCACAGCAGAGAGTGTACAACCGTGGAGCCAAGACCCGTACCTTTTCCCCGGGGGATAGGATATTGGTACTTGTCCCTACGGTTGAAAGTAAATTCCTTGCCAAATGGCAAGGCCCCTACGAGATAATGGAAAAAGTGAGCGAAGTGAATTACAAGGTCAGACAACCAGGAAGGCGAAAGCCTGAACAGATCTATCACGTTAATCTGTTGAAAGCCTGGAGGGATAGAGAGTCCCTAGTCGCAGACACTTGGTCACCAGCTCAAACTGGTTGCGTGATTCCTGAGGTTGGAATAGCAGCCACCTTGTCACAACCCCAACAACAGGAGGTTAAGGAGTTTGTGCTTCGCAACAAGGAGGTATTCTCTGAGCTGCCGGGACAAACATCTGGGGTAGAGCATGACATCATTACCCCGCCCGGTGAAAGGGTGAAGTTAAAACCCTATCGGATCCCAGAGGCTCGACGGGAGGCAATACGGGAGGAAGTACAGAAAATGCTGAACTTAGGGGTGATAGAGGAGTCCCAAAGTGATTGGTCTAGTCCCATCGTGTTGGTGCCTAAACCGGATGGGAGCTGGCGATTTTGTAACGATTTTCGTCAGTTGAACAAAGTTACAAAATTTGACACCTACCCCATGCCACGTATAGATGAGTTGATCGACCGGCTGGGAACAGCCCGATACATGACGACTCTTGACCTCACAAAAGGGTATTGGCAAATCCCCCTGGCCAAGTCGGCCAAAGAGAAAACCGCATTTGTAACCCCAGACGGGGCGTTCCAATATAAAAGAATGCCGTTCGGGTTACAGAATGCGCCGGCCACATTCCAGCGGAAAATGGACCAGATGCTGAGGCCCCATCGGAAGTATGCTGCGGCTTACCTGGATGACGTAATTGTCCATAGCACAGATTGGGCCTCACATCTGCCAAAAGTGCAAGCAGTCCTGGACTCTGTTCGGGAAGCGGGGTTTACGGCTAACCCCAAGAAGTGTACCATTGGGCAGGAGGAGGCCAAATATCTTGGGTACACCATTGGGAGGGGAGTAATAAAACCCCAACTCAACAAAGTCGAGGCCATCCAGAGTTGGCCACGTCCCAACAGCAAGAAGCAGGTACGAGCCTTTCTGGGAATCGCTGGGTATTATCGGCGATTCATTCCCCACTTTGCTTCTAAGGCTGTGCCCCTAACCAACCTGACGAAGGGGAAAGGGTCGGTCATGATTAAATGGACCCCCGAGGCTGAGGCAGCATTCCAATTCTTGAAACAAGCCTTATGTAGCCAGCCAGTGTTGTACTCACCCGACTTCTCTAAAGACTTTGTCGTACAAAGTGATGCGTCAGATGTGGGGTTAGGAGCAGTATTGTCCCAGGTCTGGAACGGGGAAGAGCACCCAGTCATTTACCTCAGCAGGAAGTTGAAGTCCCATGAGGTAAATTACGCCACCGTTGAAAAGGAGTGTTTAGCGGTGAAGTGGGCTCTAGATTCCCTTCGGTACTACCAGCTAGGTAGGCACTTTGACATGGTTACGGATCACGCTCCGTTAAAGTGGATGGCTCAAAACAAGGAAACAAATAGAAGAGTGAATAGGTGGTTCCTGGCCCTCCAGGAATTCAACTTCACAGTAAAGCATCGCCCTGGCGTTCAAATGGGGAATGTGGATGCTTTGTCTCGAGTACATGAATGCCTGATTGCTGGTGTTCCAACCCCGAGGTTAAAACAAGGAGGGGGGGGTATGTGACAGCAGGAAGGTAAAGTCACCTGGTTGCATCCAGGGGGGGTAGATATATTTCGCCCAGATTCAGGCTTTACGCCGACTTATACAACTAGGTGGAGAGTTGTATAAGGCTAGTGGGCTCATGGATGACTCATACCTCTAGGGAGAGTGTGGGGCGTCGTGCAGACAGAGATGAGGAGACCAGCTGAACCTTGTCAGCTCATTTAGGCCTCTATAAGAACTCCCAGCTTCATTAGATGTGAGCTCATGCCTGGAACCAGACCTGTGTGGACTGTCTAGGGAGAGTGAACCCCTGTGCGGTGAGGCAAAGCCTGTGTGGCTATTTGTTTGGACTTTTACTAAACCAGGGACTTAGGGACTAGGACAGCACTAGGCTGATCCCAGTTGTTAGTTAGGAAACCTGTATGTTTAGTCAGAGGTCAACTTGACCAGGATTTATTTTGGTTATGTTTCTTTTGCTTTGCTGTGTTTTGTCACTGTAAATAGAAAATAAACCGCACCTTTTTTGATTTTAAAAACCACAACCTCCGTTTGCTGGGCCTGTTTTGTGTGGGGAGCCCATCCCGGGGGTCACACACACCCGCTACCGAGCTAACCCCCTCACACTACATATACATACTGTGAGGGGGTTAGCTCGGCAGCGGGTGTGTGTGACCCCCGGGATGGGCTCCCCACACAAAAACAGGCCCAGCAGACGGAGGTTGTGGTTTTCAAAATCAAAAAGGTGCGGTTTATTTTCTATTTACAGTGACAAAAACACAGCAAAGCAAAAGAAACATAAACAAAATAAATCCTGGTCAATTTGACCTCTGAGTAAACATACAGGTTTCCTAACTAACAACTGGGATCAGCCTAGTGCTGTCCTAGTCTCTAAGTCCCTGGTTTTAAATGTCCAAGCAAATAGCCACACAGGCTTTGTCTCACCGCACAGGGGTTCACTCTCCCTAGACAGTCCACACAGGTCTGGGTCCAGGCATGAGCTAACATCTAATGAAGCTGGGAGTTCTTATAGAGGCCTAAATGAGCTGACAAGCTTCAGCTGGTCTCATCAACTCCCTGTCTGCACGACGCCCCACACTCTCCCTAGAGGTATGAGTCATCCCTGAGCCCACTATCCTCAGCTGGGCTTATACAACTCTCCACCTAGTTGTATAAGTCGGCGTAAAGCCTGAATCTGGGCGAAATATATCTACCCCCCTGGATGCAACCAGGTGACTTTACCTTCCTGCTGTCACATACCCCCCCCTCTTGTTTTAACCTCGGGGTTGGAACACCAGCAATCAGGCATTCATGTACTCGAGACAAAGCATCCACATTCCCCATTTGAACGCCAGGGCGATGCTTTACTGTGAAGTTGAATTCCTGGAGGGCCAGGAACCACCTATTCACTCTTCTATTTGTTTCCTTGTTTTGAGCCATCCACTTTAACGGAGCGTGATCCGTAACCATGTCAAAGTGCCTACCTAGCAGGTAGTACCGAAGGGAATCTAGAGCCCACTTCACCGCTAAACACTCCTTTTCAACGGTGGCGTAATTTACCTCATGGGACTTCAACTTCCTGCTGAGGTAAATGACTGGGTGCTCTTCCCCGTTCCAGACCTGGGACAATACTGCTCCTAACCCCACATCTGACGCATCACTTTGTACGACAAAGTCTTTAGAGAAGTCGGGTGAGTACAACACTGGCTGGCTACATAAGGCTTGTTTCAAGAATTGGAATGCTGCCTCAGCCTCGGGGGTCCATTTAATCATGACCGACCCTTTCCCCTTCGTCAGGTTGGTTAGGGGCACAGCCTTAGAAGCAAAGTGGGGAATGAATCGCCGATAATACCCAGCGATTCCCAGAAAGGCTCGTACCTGCTTCTTGCTGTTGGGACGTGGCCAACTCTGGATGGCCTCGACTTTGTTGAGTTGGGGTTTTATTACTCCCCTCCCAATGGTGTACCCAAGATATTTGGCCTCATCCTGCCCAATGGTACACTTCTTGGGGTTAGCCGTAAACCCCGCTTCCCGAACAGAGTCCAGGACTGCTTGCACTTTTGGCAGATGTGAGGCCCAATCTGTGCTATGGACAATTACGTCATCCAGGTAAGCCGCAGCATACTTCCGATGGGGCATCAGCATCTGGTCCATTTTCCGCTGGAATGTGGCCGGCGCATTCTGTAACCCGAACGGCATTCTTTTATATTGGAACGCCCCGTCTGGGGTTACAAATGCGGTTTTCTCTTTGGCCGACTTGGCCAGGGGGATTTGCCAATACCCTTTTGTGAGGTCAAGAGTCGTCATGTATCGGGCTGTTCCCAGCCGGTCGATCAACTCATCTATACGTGGCATGGGGTAGGTGTCAAGTTTTGTAACTTTGTTCAACTGACGAAAATCGTTACAAAATCGCCAGCTCCCATCCGGTTTAGGCACCAACACAATGGGACTAGACCAATCACTTTGGGACTCCTCTATCACCCCTAAGTTCAGCATTTTCTGTACTTCCTCCCGTATTGCCTCCCGTCGGGCCTCTGGGATCCGATAGGGTTTTAACTTCACCCTTTCACCGGGCGGGGTAATAATGTCATGCTCTACCCCAGATGTTTGTCCCGGCAGCTCAGAGAATACCTCCTTGTTGCGAAGCACAAACTCCTTAACCTCCTGTTGTTGGGGTTGTGACAAGGTGGCTGCGATTCCAACCTCAGGAATCACGCAACCAGTTTGAGCTGGTGACCAAGTGTCTGTGACTAGGGACTCTCTATCCCTCCAGGCTTTCAACAGATTAACGTGATAGATCTGTTCGGGCTTTCGCCTTCCTGGTTGTCTGACCTTGTAATTCACTTCGCTCACTTTTTCCATTATCTCGTAGGGGCCTTGCCATTTGGCAAGGAATTTACTTTCAACCGTAGGGACCAGTACCAGTATCCTGTCCCCCGGGGAAAAGGTACGGGTCTTGTCTCCACGGTTGTACACTCTCTGCTGTGCTAACTGCGCTTGGGCCAAATGTTCCTTCACGATGGGCATTACCTGTGCAATTCGGTCTTGCATCAGGGCGACATGCTCAATCACACTCCTGTGGGGAGAACTCTCACTTTCCCAAGTTTCCTTGGCAATATCCAACAGCCCTCTTGGGTGTCTCCCATACAGTAACTCAAAGGGGGAGAATCCCGTAGAGGATTGGGGCACCTCCCTAATAGCAAACATCAGATAAGGAAGTAGACAGTCCCAATCCTTTCCATCTCTATCCACCACTTTCTTCAACATTTGTTTTAGGGTTTTGTTGAATCTTTCAACCAGCCCATCGGTTTGGGGGTGATACACAGATGTACGTAATTGCGTCACTTTGAACAATTTACATAGCTCCTTCATAACCCGGGACATAAAGGGTGTACCTTGGTCCGTAAGCAGTTCTTTACAAATACCCACCCGGCTAAACACAAGAGATAGCTCTTTGGCTATGGTTTTGGCCGAGGTATTTCGGAGAGGGATCGCTTCTGGATAACGGGTGGCATAGTCCATTATAACTAATATGTACTGGTGCCCCCTAGCGGACTTGATTATAGGACCTACCAAATCCATGGCGATCCTCTCAAACGGGACCTCAATGATGGGTAGAGGGACCAGCGGGCTACGGAAATGTGGCATCGGGGCCGACCTCTGACACACAGGGCAGGAGGAACAATAATTTTCTATGTCCTTCATCACCCCCGGCCAATAGAATCTCTGTAATACCCTCTCTCGGGTTTTCTCTGTCCCCAGATGACCTCCAAGAATGTGCCCATGGGCCAACTCCAACACCAACTTCCTGTACGGTTTGGGCACCACAAGCTGCTCAACGGTTTCTTCTGCCCTTTTTGCCACCCGATACAGTAGGTCCTTCTCTACGCTGAAGTATGGGTAAGTGCAGGTATTATCTGGGTTCACTAACTCGCCATCTATTTTCACTACGTTTTCCCGTGCCTTTATTAGGGCGGGGTCTTTCAACTGTTCTGTGGCAAAGTTTTCCCTGTGAACCTCAAGATCAAAAAACTCCACAGACGGTAGGTTTTCGTCTGAGGAGGTGGGCTCCTCTCCAGTTTCTTGAGTCTCCCCTGCCAATACTGACAAGGGAAATTCCGGAGAGTCCTCACCACTCTCAGGGGAGTTCTGGCTATCACATTCCTGGTACATAGGGGCACCAGTGGGGGGCTCAGGATCATCCCACAGTTCCCAGAACTTCGGAAAATCCCTTCCCACAATGGCGTCATGCGGTAACTGAGATACTAAGCCCACTGGATGAGAGAGGGTACCTTTGGGGGTCTCGAAACACACTGTAGTCACTGGATACTCTCGGGTGTCCCCATGCACACAAATAACAGCTACCTTGCTATTCCCAGAGACCTCTGTTTTAACTAACTCAGCCTTTATCAGGGTCACAAGGCTACCTGAATCCAGCAATACCACAACATTTCTACCATTAACACACATTTTGCATAAATGTTTCTCAGTTCCTCGAATGGCAGTGCATGCGACTGTCGCACACAGCGACTGACGTCTGCCCGTCAGAAAGTCACACTGCATGGGTTCCTCCACAACCGGGCAATTTGCTGCAATATGTCCCGCTTGCCGGCAGCGGTAGCAAACGATCCTTCTTGCCGCCTCTTGAGCCGCTGATTTCCCAGGCTGTTCTCGCCAAACTTGGGGTAGAGCTCCCACCCTCTCACTCTCTCCACCCTTACCCCTTGGAATCATCTTATCCGCCCCTGGGGATGGTCTGGTCTTAGGGTGGAAAGTCCGAGTGTCTCTGGAAGAGACCGTCAGGTTCTCTGTAGCCAAGTATTTCTCCACACGATCCACAAGACCATCGGCCGTCTCTGGGTCTCCATGGCTTACCCACTTTTGGATGGCAGTAGGAAGAGCTCTCAAAAACCGATCTATTACAACACGTTCCACAATCTTTGGTGCGGACAAAGTCTCTGGCTGTAGCCACTTTCTGCTCAGGTGAATGAGATCATACATTTGAGACCTGGGGGGTTTTCCAAGCTGGAAAGTCCAGTTATGCACACGCTGAGCCCGGACAGCCAGGGTGACACCCAGCCTTGCCAATATTTCAGCTTTTAGCATCACATAGTCTTTTGCTTGGTTAGGCTCTAGGTCATAGTAAGCTTTCTGCGATTCACCAGTTAACAGAGGAGCCACTAGTCCAGCCCACTGCTCCTCAGGCCACTTTTCTCTTTCAGCGGTCCTTTCAAATGTGGTCAAAAATACCTATGGATCATCCTCTCCAGTCATTTTTGTCAATAAACGACTCACCCCAAAGGACGTGGTATTAGTGGGACGGCTTTCCTCACTGGTCTGCGGACGTTGCTGCATTACTGCTTCCATCTGTTGTTGTAGTCTCTGCTCTTGCTTCTGCAACAGGTCTATGAAGCGGGCCTCAGATTGCTGCTGGGCTTGTTGCTGAGCCTCCAGACTCTGTTGTAAAGTTGCGTTTGTCTGCTGCTGGGCTGCAAGGCTCTGTTGATGAGCTTGCTGCTGGGCTGCGAAGTTCTGTTGTTGAGCTGCAAGGCTCTGTTGATGAGCTGCAAGGCTCTTTTGCAAACCTGCATTTGTCTGCTGTTGATTGGCATTTGCTAGAGCCAGCTGTTTCAGTATCTCCTCCATGCTGGCTTAAAAAAAACTGCCACTGGTTCTCCACCAACTGTGAGGGGGTTAGCTCGGCAGCGGGTGTGTGTGACCCCCGGGATGGGCTCCCCACACAAAAACAGGCCCAGCAGACGGAGGTTGTGGTTTTCAAAATCAAAAAGGTGCGGTTTATTTTCTATTTACAGTGACAAAAACACAGCAAAGCAAAAGAAACATAAACAAAATAAATCCTGGTCAATTTGACCTCTGAGTAAACATACAGGTTTCCTAACTAACAACTGGGATCAGCCTAGTGCTGTCCTAGTCCCTAAGTCCCTGGTTTTAAATGTCCAAGCAAATAGCCACACAGGCTTTGTCTCACCGCACAGGGGTTCACTCTCCCTAGACAGTCCACACAGGTCTGGGTCCAGGCATGAGCTAACATCTAATGAAGCTGGGAGTTCTTATAGAGGCCTAAATGAGCTGACAAGCTTCAGCTGGTCTCATCAACTCCCTGTCTGCACGACGCCCACACTCTCCCTAGAGGTATGAGTCATCCCTGAGCCCACTATCCTCAGCTGGGCTTATACAACTCTCCACCTAGTTGTATAAGTCGGCGTAAAGCCTGAATCTGGGCGAAATATATCTACCCCCCTGGATGCAACCAGGTGACTTTACCTTCCTGCTGTCACAATACATTATATATATATATATATATATATATATATATATATATATATATATATATATATATATATGATAGAGCCTGGGCTTGAGGAAGTTTGGATTTCAAGGCAGCGTAAGGACTTTATGCAGAGGCTTAAGAACTTGGCGTTTGTGGATTGTTGTTCCTGTTATACTCTCTAAAAGTGAGTGCATCTCTGTTGGGTGAGCTGCCATCCATCCCTCTCTTGTTTATCACACAGAATTGTGCCATAAGCCTTTTTATGTTTTTTTCCTATGTTCAAACTGTAACGACACCCCAAGTATGAAAGGGGTTAATGCCGTTTAGGATATTTCCTTTCCGAACACAGGCGTACGAGACCCATAATGATAATTCCCCCTCAATAACGAGACAACGCTCTGTTTTCAGGTTCCAAACAGGGAATGAATATTTATTGCAAGCACACGGTAACACACTTCTCTTCAAAACACTTCCCTCCCATCCTTGGGGAACAGGGCGGGTTAAACTGTCCAATGACAATGGTGATACAGGTCAGGTATTGTCATGGAAACCCTGTCAGGAACAGACGCCCTGGACTTCCTGGTTCCCGCCCCCGCAGGTGACGCCCGAAGGGCTATTTAAACTCCTCACTTGCAGATAGTCCCTGCTGTCTGCTCTACAGCGTTTATCCCAAGTGACCTGATCTGCCTTGTTTACCTGTATCTGACCCGGCTTCCTGTGACCCTCCTGCTATCTGCCTGTACCTGACCATCGGCCTGTTTTCTGACTTCGGTATTGCCTGATCCTTTTGTGCCTCGCTGCCTGCCAGTTTACCCGACCCCGGCTTGTCTGACGATCCTGCCTGACCTTGGCTCTTGTTCACCTGCTGCTGCCTAGTGGTTCCAGTTTACCTGCTGTGCCTCCCGGTCCGGGTCATCTGCTGAGTTCCTGGTTCCTGTCTGCTCATCTGGTGGTTCCTGTCTGCTCATCTGCTGGTTCCTGTCTGCTCATCTGCTGGTTCCTGTTCACCTGCTGCTGCCTAGTGGTTCCAGTTTACCTGCTGTGCCTCCCGGTCCGGGTCATCTGCTGAGTTCCTGGTTCCTGTCTGCTCATCTGCTGGTTCCTGTCTACTCATCTGCTGGTTCCTGTCTGCTCATCTGCTGGTTCCTGTTCACCTGCTGCTGCCCAGTGGTTCCAGTCTACCTGCTGTGCCTCCCGGTCCGGGTCATCTGCTGAGTTCCTGGTTCCTGTCTACTCACCTGCTGCAGTTCCTGGTTCCTGTCTGCTCATCTGCTGGTTCCTGTCTGCTCATCTGCTGGTTCCTGTTCATCTGCTGCTGCCCAGTGGTTCCAGTCTACCTGCTGTGCCTCCCGGTCCGGGTCATCTTCTGAGTTCCTGGTTCCTGTCTACTCACCTGCTGTAGTCCTGGTTCCTGTCCACTCACCTGCTGTAGTTCCTGGTTCCTGCCTCCTCACCTGCTGGTTCCTGATCACCTGTGGTAGTTCTTGATCCTGCCAGGCACTCGTACCCCTTCCACCTCTGTGCTTCCTGTTATACCACCAGGGGCCGCCGGTGGGAGCCGTAAGGGAGGCCTCCCTCTGCTAACCGGGCTCGTCACCGTCAGGTACGTGACAGGTATGTTCAAACTTCTCCTTCAGTAAACAGTCTTAGCAGGAGGGGTTGCTGGAGTGATACCTCCCCCCCCTTTCCTCACAGCAAGACACTTAAACATCCCATAATAGGCAGCCAGACGGTCTACCAGCTCCAATCCACATCACCACAAGCAACAATAAAACGGTCTTTGGAAGCTAGTCTGGATTTAATCTACATTACACAGGCAGACAGGTGGTTGAAGTTGAACACATCAGCATCTCTCAATTAACCTGTTGAGTTCAGAATCAAACAACCAGTAAATAGTCCTTTACAGATATCCTGGGGAATATTGTGGATTACTATTACAGACCCATTTTAAAGCAATCCAAGACATATTCTCAATGTCCATTATTTTCTGTCTCATACTTTCTAAGAACTTCTGGGTTCCATGGGCCCACCCGTTAGTCTCCTGCCGAAAGGGGAGAGATGTAACACAGGAGGAGACCCCAGATGGGTTGACTCCGAAGTTAGTTCATAGTTCCATTCCTCTAATGCCTGGACAACCCATCAGCATTGCCATTTTGCTTACCGGGTCAGTAGCTGATGGTGAAGTTGTAAGGTTACAGGGCGAATAATGGAGTTCTGGAACAGTCACTTGCTTTGCTCTCTCAATGGCTCCCAAAACTTGTTGCTGACGCTCTTGGGAGAGGTAAGGCAAAACCTGGGCGCAAATCCCATTTAACCTTTTGACAATTTCAGCCTGTTTGTGCATTTCAATGTTCAAGCCATGGGACATCTCATAATACATGACGTAGTGTCGTTGCATCTCCGATTTCTCACTGGCCAACTTGTCACATTCCAATCTTAGACTGTGATTTTGTGCCTGATCCAAGGTACATGTCGGGGAAGATAGTCTTACCCGGGTCTCGGCAGCAAGCGGGTCGGTTCCAGCAGCACGGGTCTGGGCACAGGGAGTCACTGTGTTGGCTTCAGCGGGGCCCATCGGGGCATAAGCAGAAACGAGGGGGGCCAAATCATTCCCCAGTAGTACATCCGCTGGCAAATCTTTCATCACCCCCACATTCACGTGTCCCGAACCAACCCCCCAATCCAGGTGAACACGGGCAACGGGTAGCCGGAATACGGTGCCTCACGCTACTCTTACGGCTACAGTGTCTCCGGTATGTTGGCTCTCTGGGATGAGGTTCTTCTGTAGTAGGGTCATGGTGGCGCCAGTATCACGTAGGCCATTGGCTACCTTTCCATTGACCCAGACAGTCTGCCGGTTGTCCCAGTTAGCTGCTTGTATTGGATCAGCCTCGTGCAGGACGCCCCAATGTTCTTCCTCCTCAACGCAGTGGGCCGCAGGCATGGATGTGTGGGGATTCCCCCTTGCTGGCTGTCTCCATGACTGGGACTGCCTGGCTGGATTCAACGGACAGTCTGGCTTTTTGTGCCCTAGCTGTTTACACCCAAAACACCTGATGGGTTGTGAGTAGCCCTGGGAGTTGGACCTGGGCTGCTGAGAATAAGTTGCCGCTGGAGGTGATGCTGTAGGGTGGCACAACTGGGGTTGGTAGGCGATAGCCGGAGGGGGCGCCGCTGATTGATAATCCACCCGAGCTGTTGTCTTGACCACAGGGTTATCCAGTTTGCAGGCGTCTGTGTATTCGTCCGCCAGGCGAGCTGCTTCAGGCAAGGTGAAAGGTTTTCGGTCCCGGACCCACTCTCTGACTTCCAGGGACAGTTTGTCAAAGAAGTGCTCCAGCAGGAACACCTGCAGCACCTCTTCCCCGGATTCTGCTTGGCATCCAGCGACCCAGTGGGATGCCGTGTGGTGAAGGCGGCATGCACACTCGGTATACGAGTCTCCAGTCTGCTTGCTCGTCTCTCGGAACCGCCTCCATTATGCCTCCGGTGTGACGGCATACCTGGCCAAAAGTGCTTCTTTTACCAGTCCATAGTTCATAATATCCTCGTCTGGGATGGCCTTGAACGCTTCACTGGCCCGGCCGGACAGTTTCCCAGACAAAATGGTAACCCATTCCTCTGTGGGCACCCGGTGTAGGGCACATTGCTGTTCAAAATCGGCAAGGTACCCATCAATCTCCCCTTCCGTTTCAAAGAAATAAAAAAATGTATCTTTCTCCTTTCAGTTGGTGCTGCTCTGACTTCTGCTGCTGCAGCACCTCTTTGCTTTAGCCAATTTGCGTCCACAGCCACTATAACTCGGTCTATGATCTCCGCTGTAGGGTTAGGACCATAATGTGCCAGTCTTATGTTAACAGCCCGATCAAAACTTGCCTCTTCGGGTGTCCTGTTTGTTACACTGGGTTTTTCGGTTATGTTGGGTCTTTCAGCTCCATCCATTTTGACTAATTCTGTAATAATGTCCCTCTTCTTACGGTTGTTGGCCGGTCGGCCCCGGTTCTCCAGTAAATCCTTGAGGGTAGAGTGCTTTAGCCGTTCATACTGTGCTTCCATTGTCCTGTGTCCTCCTGTAGCTGTCCATATAGGCTGTGGAATCATCCCACTGCTGCCACCAATTGTAACGACACCCCAAGTATGAAAGGGGTTAACGCCGTTTAGTATATCCCCTTTCCTCACAGCAAGACACTTAAACATCCCATAATAGGCAGCCAGGCTGTCTACCAGCTCCAATCCACATCACCACAAACAAACAATGAAAAGGTCTTTGGAAGCTAGTCTGGATTTAATCTACATTACACAGGCAGACAGGTGGTTGAAGTTGAACACATCAGCATCTCAATTAACCTGTTGAGTTCAGAATCAAACAACCAGTAAATAGTCCTTTACAGATATCCTGGGGAATATTGTGGATTACTATTACAGACCCATTTTAAAGCAATCCAAGACATATTCTCAATGTCCATTATTTTCTGGCTCATACTTTCTAAGAACTTCTGGGTTCCACGGGCCCACCAGTTACACAAACTTACCGTTGAGAGTTGAAAAAGATCAAGATCACTATAAACAGGAAGAAATCATCGGGGGTGATTTCCTAAGAACACTGCGTTGCGCCAGTTCATACCTTAATTGATAAATCATTGATTGGGCGTGTGAACCGGCGCACGCCGACGCGCAATGTAATAGTAAATAAAAAGATCCTACCGGCGTAAGGGATTTTCTCATTAATATCAGTGGCGTTTCTGTCTCTATTCAAAATCAATGGTTCCCTATGGGAGCCCATTGATTTGAACAGAGGTCGCACCAGAAGTCGGATCAAGATGATCCAACTTCCGGGTCGACTCGTGTGCAGAGGACCATGAGAGCCGGTTCACACAGGGGCAGCACGACTTTGCGAGGCAACTTGGACACGACTTGAGCGTCCACCACAGCCCGACTTGGAGCGACTTGAAGTCGCCTCCAGGACAGGCTTCTTTGCCAGTACCTGCCCACGAGAATTTTTCCAGCGCGATCCCATTGTGCTGGTTCTCGGCGACAGTGTACTGTACACCTCGTACTCGCTGTCCCCTGTGTTTGGTATGAATCATGAGGGGGAACTCCATGCCTACCCATTCACCTTGTGAAAAAAATTGTCAATAAAAAAAACAAACACACTACACAGGTTTTTAAAGTAATTTATTAGGCAGCTCCGGGGGTCTCTTCCAACTTCGGGGGTTCTCTTCCGACTTCGGGGGTCTCTTCTTCTGCTCTCCTGTGTCATCTCTGCGCTCTCTGGTTCTTCCCCCCCTCTCCGGTGCCTTCTTCCTTCTGCCACCCGGTGACCCCGCCCCCGTATAATGTCCCAGTCCCAGGGAATGATGGGACTGTGACGTCATACGGGGTCACCGAGTGGCATCACGCTGTGACCACGCCCCATGCCTATATAAGTCATTGCGCTCCGCGCACATGGCATTATAGCGGCAGAGAGCGTCGAGTGAACTTCGGGAGGAGAGAAGAGGGAAGAAGACGATAAAGACCGGGCCCCCGCTAGCAAAAGAGCTGGAAGAAGATTGCGAAGGCGCCCGGCAGAAGGAAGAAGGCAACGGAGAGCGGGAGAAGAACCAGAAAGCAGGGACACGACACCGGAGAGCAGAAGAAGAGACCCCCGAAGTCGGAAGAGATCCCCCGAAGTCGGAAGAAGACCCCCGGAGCTTCCTAATAAATTACTTTAAAAACCTGTGTAGTGTGTTTGTTTTTTTATTGACAATTTTTTTCCACCATACTCATTCACATAGGGTGGGGGGCCGGGATCTGGGGGCCCCCTTATTAAAGGGGGCTCCCAGAATCCGATAAGCCCCCCCGCCCGCAGACCCAGACAACCAATGGCCAGGGTTGTCGGGAAGAGGCCCTTGTCCTCATCAACATAGGGACAAGGTGCTTTGGGGTGGGGGCGCAGTGCTTGGTATGGTCTAGGGGGGTGCCCGCTCGCCCCCCTTTCCTGACCTGCCGGGCTGCGTGCTCGGATAAGGGTCTGGTATGGATCCTGGTGGAACCCCCACGCCTTTTTTGTTGTTGTGGGGGCTTCCCCTCAAGAGCCATACCAGACTGAAGGGTCTGGTATCGTCCTGGGGGAAACCTCACGCCAATTTTTTAAAACATTATCACAGGGTTCCACTTCAAGGTTCTCCGCACACGAGTCGCCCCGCAAGTCGGATCATCTTAATCCGACTTCTGTTGTGACCTCTATTCAAATCAATGGGCTCCCATAGGGAACCATTGATTTTGAATAGAGAAAGAAAAACGTGTCCGACAGCTAGCGCAGGGAAACGTGCATTGAATTTAATGCAAAACGCAGGAAAAAATTGCATTAAAAACGCTGCTTTTTTCCTGGCGTCTGTACTACTAGCTTTACGGACCATTTTTTAAAACATCTGTGGGCATGAGGCCTAAGAATAAAGAGGGGAAAAAAGCACTAGACTGCATCAAAAACACACCAAAAACGCGCATGCAGAAAAGCACCTGGAACGAATTCAGACTGCGTTTCCAAGGTGTGAACTGGCCCTTAGGCAGTTGTGTTTAACCTTGTTTTTCAGAAAGCAAAAAAAAATGCATTCAGACGCCAAAGATTTCCACGTTTTCAGACACCAAACGCAGATAAACGCGGTACCGGCGTTTAGCCGTGTTTTTGTTTATAAGCGTTTTTAAAAGGTGACCTATTTTTTTACATTTGAAAAACTCAAAAATTATGGCAAATGATGACAAACCATTACAAATATATACAAAATAACTGTAATTGCTTGCATTGCATTGTGGACAATCCACAACTTGTGGCAGGTGACGTGGCCAGGTGACGTGGCAGGTGACGTGGCAGGTGACATGGCAGGTGGACGTGGCAGGTGGACGTGGCAAGTGGACAATCCACAACTTGTGGCAAGTGATGTGGCAAGTGACACGCTAAATACAAGTACACTGCTGCTCTCTCAGCTGATGCTACTCACTCTGGTCTCATAAAATGGCTGAAAGGGTTAATAATACTGTTTTTTGAGCTTAGGGAGGGTCCTTATGATGTTTCCTAACTAAACGCTTATAGACGCAAACGCAGTAAAACGCGGCTAAACGCGGCAAAACGTGCGTTTATAAAACGCCAGTTTCAACCTTAGTTCAGAAGACTTTGCACCAGCGTCCCGTAGGGGTGTTGAAAATGATCGCCGCATCGATGCATCACGATTTTGCCCTTCCCGATTCGGCTTAGATGCGGTAGCCAGTGTTAATCGATTATGCTCCCCCCTCCCCCCGCACAGCGGTGTCTTTCACAGATTGGCTGGCTGAGCCTGGTGCCGTTCCCCAGTCAATGGATGATATAGCCTCAGCATGCTGCCCCCACCCAGGCTCTCCCCCCTCCTCAGGATTTGTACCTGTGGACACACGGACAGTGACCCCTCATCTCCCCGATGGGCGGGCGCAGAGCCAGAGCCGCACGGAGCTGTGAGACAGATCACTGTAGCTGTCATCACATCCGTGGGAGTGGCCGAACAATCAGTGTTGCCAAAGTCCCTGAAGATCCTGCACTGTGGGGGGCAATGCAGTGTTTCCAGCCTCCCATTATAGCTGTGACAGTTTGAGAAAACAGACTGATTTCTCCCATCCGTAGGACACAGGAGAATCAGTCTGTCAATTTAGGGGCCAGTGGCTGCAGCTGTGTGGAGTGTCTTCTCTGACACTCGTGTAGCGGGGTCTCCTTTAAGGCCCCGGGACTACGTTACCCAGAACCCCGTTCGGCACCCAGAGTGCAAGTGGGCCACCGCAGAGACTCATGGGAGGAGCTATTTAAGAAGGAGGCGAGGTGGAGCTCAGACTCTTTGGACACCGCGCTGCAAGCAACAGTTTCTTTCTGTGCGGATCTGCTGCAGTGCAAGGCCTGAAGCCTGGGGCCTTGTGCAACTTCCAAAGAGCCTTCCACCCCACTGCGGAGCCTGGGTGGCACCAAATTGGTAGAGTGAGGACCTCAGGTGGATCGGGACCCGATCGTTACAGACGCTGTGTGCGGAGACACAGCAGGTGGAAGTCCCGGACTGGGATCGCGTCCGGAGTGGTGAGCGAGCACTTGCTCAAGCCAATAGACTGTATCGTGTAGGCCTATAGACTGCTTTGGCCCACCTATCGTTAGTTTGTTGTTCCATTAGGAGACCAGTAGCAGGACAGAGTTAAAAGGTCTCCAGTATAGTGTTCCCTGGGACTGCCTACTTGTGGATTACAAATACTATTTCATCAAGTGCACCACCGAAAGTTTGCATGCAAAGAAATCCTAGAGTGAAAAGACTGAGATTTCTTCTATGTCAGGCCTGACTAGGGAGGGGAGAGAGTGGTATTGTTTAGTGCGCCACAGGGCGCGTATACCATAATAGCTGCGCGCGGTGGGTTACCGCGCTGGGCCATTGTTGTGTGCTACACCTATTGCTGCAGGGCTCTGCAAGCAAGTTGCATGTGTTCTGTTCTGCCTATGACTTTATATAAAAGTAAAACTGTTATATTTGATCTCTCGCCTCAGTGTGTTCTATTATTGTAAAAAAGGTTACTCCTTGTAATACTAAATTGCATGTGATAAGTTTAACCCTAGACTAACTGTGCCAGAGTGGGTCGAGAAAGATTGCCGGGGGTTGGCGGTGCTGTACACAGGGTCCGAAATCAAACCAGCGGCTCTCTTAACTGGGGGTAGTGCTACACGTGGGGGTTCTCGAGTTCGGGATCCTGTTGCAGCAAGTAACGCGCCAAAAGTACCAGCATGGACCCACTAGAAGTAGGACAGTGGTGCAAAGTGGTCGGCACAGATCCAGCCGGGGTAGTAGTCATAGAACTCCCAGGGATCTGGCAAGAAGAAGCGGTGAAGCAGCTAGTGATGTCGCTGTCCCCGCACCAAAAGGTATGGGTGGTGGATGTCAGGACGAATTCCTCACTGACCCACGCACTAATAGAGTGGAAGGACGGAGTCCCAGAGCATTTCAAGAATCCAAGTGTAGAAGCAATAGATGATCAGACTTATAGCCTAATACACGCGCTGCCGATCAAGCCAGGAGGACGGTTTCAGACACCAAAACTATCTCCATCACCCACCCCAAAAGAAGAAAAAACAGCAGAAAAGGGAAAGTCCCGGGTTTCCATCTGCCACCCTCAGCGCAGAGTTGTGCGTGGTCCTAGGGGAGATTGTAGCCCAGTGTAAGAAAGATCCTACAGATTAACAAATGTCAGGATACAGAAAACTCAGAATATTCTCAGGAAGGAAACCTGTACCTTCGGGTGAAGAGGGGTTTGAGGAGTGGTTAGATGGTGCCACTCAGGCCTTAGAAGAATGGGAAGTCCCAGATCATAGAAAAAAGCAGAGAATTTCTGAATGCCTGAAGGGGCCTGCTCTAGAGGCCATACGCAACCTCAAGATGAGTAAGACAGACTGCGATGCACAGGACTATCTGGACATTCTGCAGAATGTGTTCGGTGGAACAGAGAATATCACTGAGCTCACTTATCAGCTAGAGCACTGCTACCAAAAGACAGGAGAGAAACTGTCAGAGTTCATGAGGCGCCTGGATAAGATCCTGCATAAGATGATTCTGAAGAAGGGGATTGACCCGCGGAAGGTGGATGAGGCCCGTATTCAACAGGTGATGAGAGGATCTCACCCCCTGGACCCCATCGCATTGGCGCTACGCACAAGACAGGACGGGAAGAGCCTGGAGTACCCTGACGTGATCCGAGTGGTCAGAGAGGAAGAAGCTATGCTGGAGGAGAAGAAGAGGAGCCAACCAGTTGAGTCGGTAAATCCTCCTCTGGTGATGGTCAGGACGGCCATGACCCTGGAAAGAGACTCAGAGGTGGATACCTTGAAGTCGCAGATGTCCCAAGTATTGGGAATGTTGACCTCCCTGATGGAAAAGAAGTCAAGGGAACCAGAGAGGGAAAGTCCGAGGAAGAAGCTGTTTCCCAACACCTCAGCGCCCGCATCCCTGGAAGATTGGGGGGGGGATGTGATTTGTTTTAATTGTGGAGGAGCTGGCCATTTCGCCAAAGTGTGTGCCAGTCCAAAGAAAAAAAAGATGAATAATCGCAAGCCGCCGGAAAACTTCAGCGGGCCCCGGTGAAGGAGTCAACCGGGTGCCCATCATCTCCAGTGAGCTCAAAACTGAATGAGAAGCACATGAAAAGAGTGGACAATACCCCTCAGAAGAAACGCAAGGTTCCTCAGAGGGAACCCACCCCAAAGAAAGAGAGTAGTGTCCCTCAGCGGGTAGTTACACCCATCAAAAGGAGGGAGATCAATGCAGACCAGGCCCAAGAGAGACTTAAGTCTAAAGAGAAATGAAAGAAAGAAAGTCCAAAAGGAAAATGCAAAGATCAAAGGAAAGAGACCCCTTCAAAGCGATATCCAGAGAAGCTGGTGGGTCCCTCCCCGATAGTACCTGTTCAAGTGGAGGGAGTCTACACAGGAGCCATATTGGATACTGGGGCACAAGTGACCCTGTTGTACCGGGACTTTTATGACAAGCATTTAAGTCACCTACCCATCCAGAAGATTGAAGAGCTGGAGATATGGGGAATTGGGACAGAGAGTTTCCCTTATGATGGCTATCTGCCTATAAAACTGACTTTTGACCCGTCCATAGCCGGGAAGGCTGAAGTGTTCGATACCTTAGCTGTGGTATGCCCCCGACCGCCTGGAGCTAACAAGAGTTCCTTAATAATAGGGACCAACACGGATCTGGTCCGAAGACTCTTGACCCCTCTAACAAAAGGAAAATGCCCCACTGTCACTGGGATCCACCCAATGTTGAAGACAGCCTATCAACGACTGATCTTAGAACAGAAGGCCCCAGAAGAGGGGGTAGGGAAGGTTTGGAGGCTGGGAAGAAAAGGAATAGTGCTACAGCCCGGTGAAGTGGCCTGTTTGAAAGCCACTGTGAAACTCACTTGGGAACAGCCTGGGCCCTTTGTCATGTTGGAACCCGACCCAAGGGGAGAACATTCAGGCTTAGAAGTAGTCCCAGAAGTGGTCCCGTTGAGGGCCCTGAAGAAGGCCCACTGTAAGGTACCTATGAGTGTCAGGAATACTACAGGTGGCCCCATGGAGATCCCAGCCAGAATGCTGCTGGGCCAGGTGAGCCCTGCCACCCCAGTTGGTTTGTCGGATGTGGAGAAGACAGATGGAGAAGGGACTGTGTGGGAGAAACTTTCCATGGAGAACCCAAACCTACCCAGGGCTTGGAAAGAGAGAGCCAAGGCCCAGTTGACCAGGTGGGAAAAGATCTTCTCCCAAGATGAGTTCGATGTGAGGTGTGCAAGGAGTGCCACCCATCGAATCCACCTCCAGAAAGACAAGCCCTTCAGGGAAAGAGTCAGGCGAGTTCCGTTAGCAGACCTTGAGGACTTGAGGGAACAGCTCGCCGAGCTAAAGTGAACCGGTGTGATTCGAGAATCCAGAAGCCCCTATGCCTCCCCGATAGTGGTGGTCAGAAAGAAGAATGGATCATTGAGGCTGTGCATAGACTACAGGACCCTCAACAGGAGAACCATACCCGACCAGTATACCACTCTGAGGATAGAGGATGCCCTACAGAGCTTGTCTGGAGCCAAGTGGTTCAGTGTTATGGACCTAAAGAGCGGGTACTATCAAATCCCGATGCATCCAGAAGACAAAGAGAAGACGGCTTTCATAACCCCAGTAGGGTTCTTTGAATTTGATCGGATGCCTCAAGGTCTGTCTGGAGCCCCAGCTACCTTCCAACGTCTTATGGAGAAGACTGTAGGAGACATGAATCTAATCGAAGTCTTAGTATACTTGGATGACATCATTGTCTTCGGAAGAACCTTGGAAGAACATGAAGAGAGGCTGGAGAAAGTTTTGAAGAGACTGAGTGAGGAAGGACTCAAGCTCTCACCTGAAAAATGCCAATTCTATCAGTCATCAGTCAACTATCTGGGGCACATAGTGTCTGAAGATGGGGTAGCCACAGACCCCGAAAAATTGGAGGCAGTCACCTCCTGGCCCAGGCCCACCACTGTGACAGAGCTCAGATCCTTCCTGGGGTTCTGTTCCTATTACAGGAGGTTTGTGGAGGGGTTTGCTCGGATAGCCAGACCTCTGAATGAGCTGCTTAAGACGGAGGGGGAAGAGGATGACACAGGCCCCAGAAAGCCAGGGGAGTCAGTCAAGGACCAGTGGAACGAGAAGTGTGAGGATGCCTTCCAGATGTTGAAGAAAACATTAACCACTGCCCCTGTCCTGGCCTACGCAGACCCTAAGAAGCCTTATGAACTTCATGTAGATGCCAGTCATGATGGTTTGGGAGGAGTGCTATACCAGGAGCATGAAGAGCAACTGAGGCCCGTTGCGTATGTGAGCAGAAGTCTGACTCCCTCCGAGAAGAACTACCCCACCCATAAGTTGGAGTTCCTGGCCCTTAAGTGGGCGGTAGTTGACAAACTCAGAGACTATTTGTATGGGGCGGAATTCACAGTGAAAACCTACAACAACCCCCTCACCTATCTTTTCACCACAGCAAAGTTGGATGCCACAGGACATAGATGGTTGGCGGCTCTGTCTGCCTTCAATTTCAGCTTAAAGTACAGACCTGGGGCTGGAAACCGAGATGCAGACGCCTTGTCTAGAAGATCTCATGTTTTCACCTTCAATACAGAAGAGTGGACCCAAGTGGCACCCGACGGGGTGCGGGCCCTCTGTCAAGGGGCTGAACTCCAAGCCAGTGGCGGCTCAAGAGCAGAAAAGATAGGGGTTACCATAGTCAGAGTCCCCAAGCAGTACTGTGGGGTAACCCAACTGGGGGAAGATAACTTGCCAAAATTGTCAAAAAAGGAGTTGAGATCTGACCAATTGGAAGACCCCATGGGGAGATTGGTCTTGGAGGCCCTAGAGAATCAGGATCCAAATAGACTCTTACGCCACCCTTCAAAGGAGGCTCGCCTATTGAGGAAGGAGTGGGACAGTGTACAGGTGCATCAGGGAGTGGTCTACCGAAGGGGCCCCTCTGATGACCTGGAAGACAAATGGCAATTGTTCTTGCCCGAGAAACACTGAGAGACTGTCCTGGTTGCTCTGCATGACAACCATGGCCACCTGGGGGCGGAAAGGACTTTCCAACTCATTGGGAACCATTTCTATTGGCCCTGCATGAGGGCAGAAGTTGAAGAATACTGCCACTCATGTGCACGATGCATCCAGAGAAAGACTTTACCTCATCAAGCTGCCCCAATTGGCCATCTGCAAAGTCAAAGCCCACTTGATCTGGTATGCATTTATTTTCTCTGCCTCGAACCTGACCTGAGTGGACTAGCAAATGTTCTGGTAGTAACCGACCATTTCACCCGGTATGCCCAGGCCTTCCCAACCAAGGACCAGAAGGCTTCCACTGTGGCCAAAGTGCTGATGGAGAAATACTTCGTACACTATGGGCTACCACAACGGCTCCATTCAGATCAGGGGAGGCATTTTGAAAGTCGGTTGATCCGGAAGCTCCTGGATTCTTTGGGGATTAAGAAGACAAGAACTACCCCCTATCATCCACAAGGTGATGCTCAGCCGGAGAGGTTCAACTGAACCCTGCTCAACATGCTGGGGACCCTAAGCAGTGAAAAGAAGCAGCATTGGAGCAACCACATAGCGGCAGTTGTGCATGCATACAACAGCACCACCAGTGACGCTACAGGGTACTCACCCTATCGACTTATGTTCGGGAGAGAAGCAAGACTACCAGTAGATCTGGCCTTTGGCACTTCCATCGACCATTGTTCTGCTGCTTCCCACAAGGGATATGTCGATAGACTCAGATGCAATTTGAAATTGGCCTATGAACAGGCTCAGGCGGCCTCGGAGCAAAGGGGGGCCCGCAACAAGAACATTTTTGACCTGAAAGTTAGGATTCAGGATTTACAACCAGGAGATAGAGTGTTGCTACGGAACTTGGGGGTCCCTGGAAAAAACAAGCTTGCAGACAGATGGAGACCTGAACCTTATTTTGTTTGCAAAAGGCTACCGGGCCTGCCCGTTTACAGACTTAAACCAGAAGGGAAGGTGGGACCTTTGAAGACCTGGCATCAGAACCACCTACTCCCACTAGCTGAGGCAGTTCGTATACCGCCTGTGATGGATTCCCCTGAGCCAACTTCCATCCTGGATACTCCCAGACCAAACACTCGGTTCCAGACCCCTCAGATTGGGGATACAGAGACCTCGGAGATAAGTGAAGATGAGGGAGAAGAACTTGATTGGCTTTGGCCTTCACAGGCCCCAGGAACTTCTGCTATTGATCTTCCACCTGAAGAAGACACCATAGATCAGACACTGAATGCAGAAGCTACTGAGTTCATTCCGTCCAGTCCTTGGTCAGATTCTTGGGAATGTGCCTGTGACTTACTCCCAGAAGAAGATCCAAGGGAGTCCCTGTACCTCCCTGCTCCGGAATCCAGTGCTCCTGAACCAGAGGAAATTCCTAAGTCAGTTCCAGAAGAGCCTGTTTTAACAGAATGTCCAAGAGGACAGAGGAAGAGCCATAAAGCCTCCCAGAAGGTTAACTTACCCACAGATGGGGAGGAGTTCGGAGGACACTGTGGTTACTGCCAGGAGGAGTATGGAAGACCCTGATCCTCCCACTGTTCATTTAGTGGGGGGCAACCCCAACTCACTCTCTGGTACAGTTAGGCAGGACACTGATGATAGTGTGACCTGTGGGCAGGGAAGTCCACTGCCTCGTTTTTGGTGGGAACTTCCTCTGCCAACATCATACGAAACTTTGATTGATGTTGTACGTTCTGTAATGTAGTGTTATGTTATCTTTGGGGACCAAAGAGTTTAAGTGGGGGGAGTGTGTAGCAGGGTCTCCTTTAAGGCCCCGGGACTACGTTACCCAGAACCCCGTTCGGCACCCAGAGTGCAAATGGGCCACCGCAGAGACTCATGGGAGGGGCTATTTAAGAAGGAGGCGAGGCAGAGCTCGGCCTCTTTGGACACCGTGCTGCAAGCAACAGTTTCTTCCTGTGCGGATCTCCTGCAGTGCAAGGCCTGAAGCCTGGGGCCTTGCGCAACTTCCAAAGAGCCTTCCACCCCACTGCGGAGCCTGGGTGGCACCAGATTGGTCGAGTGAGGACCTCAGTTGGATCGGGGACCCGATCGTTACAGGCGCTGTAACAGCAGGTGGAAGTCCCGGACTGGGATCACGTCCGGAGTGGTGAGCGAGCACTTGCTCAAGCCAATAGACTGTATCGTGTAGGCCTATAGACTGCCGTGGCCCACCTATCATTGGTTTGTTGTTCCATTAGGAGACCAGTAGCAGGACAGAGTTAAAGGGTCTCCAGTATAGTGTTCCCTGGGACTGCCTACTTGTGGATTACAAATACTATTTCATCAAGTGTACCACCGAAAGTTTGCATGCAAAGAAATCCTAGAGTGAAAAGACTGAGATTTCTGCTATGTCAGGCCTGACTAGGGAGGGGAGAGAGTGGTATTGTTTAGTGCGCCACAGGGCGCGTACACCATAATAGCTGCGCGCGGTGGGTTACCGCGCTGGGCCATTGTTGTGTGCTACACCTATTGCTGCAGGGCTCTGCAAGCAAGTTGCATGTGTTCTGTTCTGCCTATGACTTTATATAAAAGTAAAACTGTTATATATGATCTCTCGCATCAGTGTGTTCTCTTATTGTAAAAAAGGTCACTCTTTGAAATACTAAATTGCATGTGATAAGTTTAACCCTAGACTAACTGTGCCAGAGTGGGTCGAGTAAGATTGCCAGGGGTTGGCGGTGCTGTACACAGGGCCCGAAATCAAACCAGCGGCTCTCTTAACTGGGGGTAGCGCTACACTCGTCTCACACACAGCCCAGCAAAGTTCACTCTCCCTCCCAGCAACAGAACAATGCATTGCATTCAGCTGCCCCTCCTCCTCCTCCTCCTCCTCCTCTCTCCCCCTGTGTTTGCCCAGCCCGTCCACTCTCCTATCCCGACATACAGCTGTGAAGGAGAGAGAGGAGAGGGGGGAGATGTGCGCGGGAGATATGAAGAACAACACAGTCAGCAGCTACACATTCCAAGCTGTGTGAAGTTCCAGCCTCGTCCCTGAATGAGTGAGCACTGCATTTTTCATTACACATTGATCACTGAGCTGTCCCTTTCTCTCCCCTATCTGTCTCCCTATCCCACTCTGTTCTTCCAAGCCACTTATGCAGCCCATATAGTGATCGCTTTTTTTTTTTTCGTTTGGTCATTACACTGGAAAAAAACTACACATTCCAGGTGGATGGGGGAATCCTCCGACAGTGGACCAGATGGCAAACGACCAGGGTTGCTGTCCTGGCACCGCTATTGACAGCGCTGATCTCTGTCTCCATGGCAGCAGCAGCGCATTAGAAACCAGTGCTGGCTACTTGGCACATCATGTCCGCAGTCTCTGATCATCTCCTGTATCATGTCCGCATCCTCTAACCCTCTCCTGTATCATGTCTGCAGTCTCTGACATCTCCTCTAGTATTTTTTTTGGGGGGGGGGGGGGAGCCTGGAACTCCTCTAAGTTGTTGTTTGCTGTGTTTAGACTTTGCTGCATGCAGGGAGTGTTGTCTTTTTTTTTTTTAAGAGTTCTCCTGACTGCTTGAATTTTTTTTAATGAAAACCGCGCGCAGTAATCTTGATGCACCGTGATGCATCGCGGAATCGAATCGAATCATTGACATGATAATCGTAATCGAATCGAATCGTGAGGCCAGTGAAGATGCGCACCTCTAGCGTCCCGTGTGGGCTATGCCATTTACAGCTCAAAAACGCCATTGTGGGCATGAGGCCATAGGCTAACATGGAGAGGCGTTTTTAAGCTGTAAAAAACGCTCAAACAAGCAGCTGTAAAAACGTCAGTGTACATGTAGCCTTATATTAACCACTTGATTACTGGGCACTTAAACCCCCTTCCTGCCCAGACCAATTTTCAACTTTCAGCGCTGATGCACTTTGAATGACAATTGCACGGTCATACAACACTGTAACCAAATGAAATTTTAATCATTTTTTTCACACAAATAGAGCTTTCTTTTGGTGGTATTTGATCACCTCTGCATTTGTTTTTTGTTTTTTTCTATTAATACAAAAGACTGACTAACAAAAAAAAATAGGATTATTTAATATTTCGTTTGAAAATTTCGAAAAAAGGTATTTTTTCTCCTTCATTTATGTACACTGGTGAGACTGCACTGATGGGCACCGATGAGCTGCACTGATGGGCACCGATAAGGCGGCAAGGGTGGGCACTGAGAGGTGGCATTGCTAGTTGGCACTGGTGGGCACTGAAAAGTGGCACTGCTAGGTAGCAATGATAGTTGGCAGTGATGGGCACTGATAGGCAGCACTGCTAGGTGGCACTGATTGGCACCAGTGGTGGGCATTTATAGGTGGCACTGGCAGGGGCTACTGATTGTCACAGATGACGCAGAATTCCCTCTTCCTCTTCGGGCCCGATGTCCCTTGCACATAAGCCGGTGATTGCCTTTTTTTATGCTCACGCTGTCAGCACAAGGAGAAAATAAAAACGATTACCAAGCTTTTGTTTACATCACGTGATCAGCTGTCATTAGCTGACAGCTGATCACCTGGTAAGGGGCAGGGATTGGCCCCTTACTTGGATCTGTGATCACCCGAGTCTCAGTGACTCGGTGACTACAGCACGCGCGCGCGAAGGGGAGGACGTCTATTGACGGACTCCCGGCAATTGAGGACCGTGCTGTGGCCGTCGATCAGCTATAGAGCTGATCTCAAGTGGTTAAAGAGGGTCTAAATGGGCCATTGATATGCATCACCATTGAACTTAGGAATGTGTCTTTGCAAAGTTAAACTAAATTAAATCCTTTTTTATTTTTGCTTGGGGATAGAGCGCAGAGGGATTAGAAGTCTGAACAGTTTTTGGGGATGTCTGCACCCCTGATAGGGTAAAGACAACTCCCAAATTTGGCCACTTTATCCTTCCAAATGATTCACTTCCTGTCACATAGCCACACAGGAAGTGAGGGTAAATCCCTACCAATGTCTTTCCTTGGGGACACACAGGTCAATCTAAATAGTTTCCCCATTATGTACATTGCACTCCAGCATTTTGCTGGGTACACTCCAAATTATTAGGTATCTTGGACATTGGGGTTTATTTACTAAAGGCAAATCTACTTTGCACTACAAGTGCACTTGCTGGATATCCGAGGGGGACATGCAAGGAAACTAAAACAAACACCATCTTTGCTTCTACATGATTGGGTGTTAAAATCACCAGTGCTTCCCCTCAGATTTTCAGCAACTACACTTGTACTGCAGAGTTGATTTTCCTTTACTAAACCCCAAACTACCTAATGATTTGGGGTATACACAAAGTGCTAGAGTGCAATTTGCTTAATGGGGACACTAGTTAGATTGATCTGTGTGTCCCCAAGAAAAGATATTGGTAGGGTTTTACCTTCACTTCCTGTTTAGCTGTGTGACAGGAAGTGAAGCCAATTTTACTAAAAGGGACACAAAGCCCAACGTAACAAAAACAAGCAGGGGTTCTAACACTTACTTGGTTTCCCTCAAAATGCCCACAATTAAAATAGTATTGCCTTGAGATATTTTTAAGTGCAGTGCTCTAAATCAGTGCTTCTCAAGTACCCCCAACAGGCCATGTTTGCAGGTTTTCCTTCATCTTGCACATGTTCTTTAAAGCACAGTCAATGGTTTGGTATTTTGGACAGCAATTCTCAATAAGATAAATTCACAAAACATGTCCTGTTGGGGGTACTTGAGGACTGAGGCTGAAAACCACTAAAGTAAAAAAGGAAAATAGAACTTGCTGTAAAAAAAAAAAAAAAAAAAAAAAAAAAAAGGAAAATTGAATACTTACCGCTCTGTGTTTTTCATTTCCTGGTGACTATCCATGGCAGCACACAATCCATGCATATGCTACTATGAAGGCACCAGGTTAGACAAATCACACCTGTTTTGTTTTGACATGCCAATCAGCATAGTAGCTGCAGCTGTCACATTTGTTGCATAGAAAACAAAAAACAAAACATCAAACTTTGCATCAAATTTTATTGGTCAACAAAACAGGACTTGGAAAAAAGAAAGTGAAGCAAAAAAAACATGTATGTAAATTTGAAACATTAGTCACAACATCGTGAGAAAGATTTAGCAAAATAATGCAGCACAGACAATTAAATCAAAGTGAGCAAGCGACACACATTAACAACATCAAAAATATTTCAGGGGAACATATCCCCCACACAAAAAAATACAATCTACAAAAGTAAAACAAATATCTGTTTTGCAAAGACATTCAAATAAAATGCATGTGTTACAAACTCGATAAGGACACCAAAATGTACTTTTTGCCAGCCAGACACACAATCTTGCCTCTTTCAGGGCAAGGGAGAGAATGCCATCTGCAAGCTTAAGGCTGGGTTCACACTAGTGCGACACGACATCCGTCCTACTTTGGATCCGACTTTGCCCTGCAACATGAAGCCGACATATGTCCGACTTTCAATGAACGGGGATCCGACTTGGATCCCCGCCAATATCAGGCACTGTGTTTGGTATGAATCTTGAGGGGGAACTCCAGGCCAAATTTTAAATTAAAAAAAACGGTGTGGGTTCCCCTCCAGAGGCATACCAGGCCCTTGGGTCTGGTCTGGATTTGAACGGGCGCCCCTACGCCGAAAAAACGGCGTGGGGGTCCCCCCAAAATCCAAACCAGACCCTTATCCGAGCACACAACCTGGCAGGCCGCAGGGGAAGAGGGGGGGACGAGAGAGCGGCCCCCCTCCCTCCTGAACCGTACCAGGCCGCATGCCCTCAACATGGGGGGTTTGGTGCTCTGGGGCAGGGGGGCGACCTGCGGCCCCCCCACCCCAGAGCACCCTGCCCCCATGTTGATGAGGACAGGGCCTCTTCCCGACAACCCTGGCCGTTGGTTGTCGGGGTCTGCGGGCGGGGGGCTTATCGGAATCCGGGAGCCCCCTTTAATAAGGGAGCCCCCGGATCCCGGCCCCCCACCCTATGTGGATGAGTATGGGGTACATCGTACCCCTACCCATTCACCTGGTGGGAAAAAAATGCAATAAAAAAACACTACACAGGTTTTTAAAGTAATTTATTACACAGCTCTGGGGGTCTTCTTCCGACTTCCGGGGGTCTTTTCCGACTTCGGGGGTCTCCGGTGTCGTCTCCGCACTCTCCGGTTCTTTCTTCCGCCGGGCCTCCGCTAACTTCTTTTTAGCTCTTTTGCTAACAGAGGCCCGGTCTTCCCATTGTCTCGTCCGGCTCTCCGTTGTCCTTCTGCCGGCCCCTCCACTAACTTCTTTTTAGCTCTTTCGCTAGTGGAGGGGCGCGGTCTTCCCGTCGTCGCCGTCGGCTTCTTCCCTCTTCTACTCCTCGATGTTGACGCGTCGCTTCTTCCCGCTGTAATACTGGCTCTCCGCTCCGCATTAATATAGGCTTCTCATGACGTCACAGTCACATGTTCTGGGGCACATGGCCCCGGAGCATGTGACTGTGACGTCATGGGAACCTGTGACTGTGACGTCATGAGAAGCCTATATTAATGCGGAGCGGAGCGGAGAGCCAGTATTACAGCGGGAAGAAGCGACGCGTCAACATCGAGGAGTAGAAGAGGGAAGAAGCCGACGGCGACGACGGGAAGACCGCGCCCCTCCACTAGCGAAAGAGCTAAAAAGAAGTTAGTGGAGGGGCCGGCAGAAGGACAACGGAGAGCCGGACGAGACAACGGGAAGACCGGGCCTCTGTTAGCAAAAGAGCTAAAAAGAAGTTAGCGGAGGCCCGGCGGAAGAAAGAACCGGAGAGTGCGGAGACGACACCGGAGACCCCCGAAGTCGGAAAAGACCCCCGGAAGTCGGAAGAAGACCCCCGGAGCTGTGTAATAAATTACTTTAAAAACCTGTGTAGTGTTTTTTTATTGCAATTTTTTTTCCACCAGGTGAATGGGTAGGGGTACGATGTACCCCATACTCATTCACATAGGGTGGGGGGGCCGGGATCCGGGGGCCCCCTTATTGAAGGGGGCTCCCGGATTCCAATAAGCCCCCCGCCCGCAGACCCCGACAACCAACGGCCAGGGTTGTCGGGAAGAGGCCCTGTCCTCATCAACATGGGGGCAGGGTGCTCTGGGGTGGGGGGGCCGCAGGTCGCCCCCCTGCCCCAGAGCACCAAACCCCCCATGTTGAGGGCATGCGTCCTGGTACGGTTCAGGAGGGAGGGGGGCCGCTCTCTCGTCCCCCCTCTTCCCCTGCGGCCTGCCAGGTTGTGTGCTCGGATAAGGGTCTGGTTTGGATTCTGGGGGGATCCCCACGCCGTTTTTTCGGCGTAGGGGTGCCCGTTCAAATCCAGACCAGACCTAAGGGCCTGGTATGCCTCTGGAGGGGAACACACGCCGGTTTTTTATTTAAAACTTGGCGTGGAGTTCCCCCTCAAGAGCAGCACAGCACAAGTCGCATGCCAAAGTCGGACCATGCAAGACTGCGGTCCGACTTTGATCCGACTTCAATGATAGTCAATGGGCTGAAGTCGGATCAAAGTCGGACCAAAGTAGTACAGGGAGCATTCTCAAAGTCGGACCGACATGTGTCGGACCAGTTAAGACGGCTCCCATAGGGAAACATTGATTTTCACACGTCATGCGACATGAGCTCCCAATGTCGGAGCGTTTGTCGCCCCAGTGTGAACCCGGCCTTATATAACCTAGGTTTGTGTGCTAATGAGGCAATTGAAAACACATGCACAGACCATGAAACACCCAAAATGCAAGTTCACCCAATGTAGAGACTGAACTTCAAAGTGGGTACACCTGTTAAGGATGTCCTTCAATTATTAACCCAAAAAACACTCTGAGCACGCCCAGAAACATCCAGGCGCTGTTCACACACAAAAAGCACCAAAAAAAAACTAAGTCCCTGAGCACGCTCAGACCAACAGAAATGCAGCTAGCAGAAAATAAGCCACACCCCTGTCCAAAATTAAGCACATCATCCAGCATGCTACTAAATTAGAGATGGGACAAACACCCCCGGTCCGGGGGGGCAAACAAAGAGCCTAACATGGGCAAAAGTTATACAACAAATACCATTGCAGTCTATGGGAACTGACTTGTTAATTTTGGCTGGCTTATCTTCTAGTTATTGGCCTTAAAATGGGTATGGGGGCCCAGATCCCACCCTAAGGGACATATATCAATGTCACCAATTTGGACAACACCAAAAACGAAACAAGGAGAAGTGCCTTTAAATATGCCAAATTGCTTAAGAGCCATTTCACACCATATGCAGTCCATTGCGTTTTTAATGCATCAAAAATGCATGGAAAGTTGGTTATATGGTTCTAAATGGCAGTATTTGTTCCAGTGCCTTCCAGTTCCACAAAAAAAGTAGAACATGCTGCATTTTACCTGCACTGGACTGTACTGTAACGCTGCAAAACGCATCAAAAAGGCACTGGAACGCACCGGAACGCACCTAAATGCACCAAAAACGCACTGGAACACACTTGTCCTTATCTATGGTTAATAAAAAAGAGGGGTGAAAAAAAAGCTCTACCCCTACCATTTCACAAAAAAAAGTTTCAAAAATGTTAAAAATGACAATAGCTGGTTTTTGACAATTCTTTTATTAATGTCTTCTCCTTTCCCCGCTTCTTCTTCCATCTTCATTCGGGTTTCTTCCTCCATCTTGTTCTTCCTCTGCTTCTTCCTTCGGTGTTCTCGTCCGCATCTTGCTCCGGCTTCTTCTTCCCCGCTTTGTTCTCCGGACGATCTGCTTCCATGGGAGGTTTCCGCTGTGTGACGCTTCTGTTGTTCTGACAGTTCTTCTCTAACTGAGTGCGGGGCCACCCGGTGACCCCGCCCCCTCTGACGCACATGGACTTCACGGGGACTGCCCTATGGCTTTCCCCGTGGTGTCAAAGGGGCGGGACCACCTGGTGACTCCGCCCCCTCTGACGCACATGGAATTCACAGGGACTTCCCTATGGCTTTCCCCGTGGTGTCAGAGGGGGGCAGGGTCACCTGGTGGCCCCGCACTCAGAGAAGAACTGTCAGAAGAACAGAAGCATCACACAGCGGAAACCTCCCATGCAAGCAGATCGTCTGGAGAATGAAGCGGGGAAGAAGAAGCCGGAGCAAGATGCGGACGAGAACACCGAAGGAAGAAGCAGAGGAAGAACAAGATGGAGGAAGAAACCTGAATGGAGAAAAGAAGAAGATGGAAGAAGAAGCGGGGAAAGGAGAAAACATTAATAAAGGAATTGTCAAAAACCGGCTATTGTCTTTAACATTTTTGACACTTTTTTTGTGAAATGGTAAGGGTACATTTGTACCCCATTACCATTTCACACGGGGGGGGCGGGATCTGGGGGTCCCCTTTGTTAAAGGGGGCTTCCAGATTCCGATAAGCCCCCCCGCCCGCAGACCCCCACAACCACTGGGCAAGGGTTGTGGGGATGAGGCCCTTGACCCCATTAACATGGGGACATGGTGCTTTGGGGTCCAGACCCCAAAGTATTCTCCCCATGTTGAGGGCATGTGGCCTGGTACGGTTCAAGGGGGGGCTCTCTCGTCCCCCCCTCTTTTCCTGCCAGGTTGCGTGCTCGGATAAGGGTCTGGTGTGGATTTTTAGGGGGACCCAACGCCATTTTTTTTAAGTTTGGCGTGGGGGTCCCCTTAAAATCCATACCAGACCTGAAGGGCCTGGTAATGGAATTTTGGGGGACCCCCACACATTTTTTTTTCAAAGACTTTCAATTACTTTTATCTGTATTGACGGGAACCGGCAATTCATTACAGCCGCGAGTACTTTTAAATCACTTTTTTTTGCCTTTAGAAATGTCATTTTGTGCAAAGACTGTTATAAAATGGCAAGTTTAGGAGGTGCGCCTGTTCAACTTATGCAAATGCATTTACGGGACTTGACATTTACTAAGATTTTCCCGGTGCAGTGAACCGGCACATTCGAACGAGCGCAAATGCCGAGTGTGCATGCGCAGTGCACAAATAGACCTCTCGCAGTTCTAAACGTACTTGCAGGCGCAGCAGGCTGGTTCAGAAAAAGTTACTTTCTCATTCTATTTTGGGCATATTTGTTACTTGGGCAGTTGTCACTATACTTCCTCACATGACCCCACATCACCCCATTATATTGGCACTTCCAGGTTCTTTTCATTTTGATTTGAAGATGCCGTGAGCCAGGTCCATAGTGGTGCACTGAGCGCCTCCTCCCGTGTGCCGAGAACACTATAGTAAATGGGGAATAGAGCTGCGTTACCGGCGCAAATGTTTCGTAAATACCAAAACTGCCGTTGCGCACGCCGATGCGCCGATTCTCATGGCGCAAACGGTTCGTAAATCAGCCCCATTGTATCCTGTACCTGAGACCATTCATGCCGCATCACTGAAGATCCTGTTTTTTTCAAGCACTTATCTTTTCTCTGGTGATGGGATTGATCTTACATATCTGACACGGATTTTGTTGTTTATTCACCACTCTGTACTGTGCAACAGACTTTTCTACTGGATCATTATTTATTTATTTTTTTGTTTATTTTTATGTGGTCACTTTTTTTATTATGCTCTATTCATCACGCTACTTATGAAGCTTTATACTTATGCAGTTTGTATATATTGATTGTATACTCGACACTGAGTTTTACTGGATTTACGGCAGTAAGGTGAGCGGCTTGCAGACACATACTGTAGGTGTCATCACTGAAGATCCTGTTTTTTTTTTCCAGCCTTTTATATATTTTTTCTCTGGTGATGGGATTGATCTTACATACCTGACACAGATTTTGTTGGACCTATTATTCACCACTCGGTACTGTGCAACAGACTTTTTTACTGGATCATTTTTATTTTTTTATATTTTTTTATTTTTTTATGTGGTCACGTTTTTCTTCACGCTTTATTATGCTCTATTCATCACGTTACTTATGAAGCTTTATATTTATGCAGCTTGTATATATTGTTTGTATACTTGACACCTAGTTTTACTGGATTTACCACTTACCCATTTGTATTGCGATACAGACTTTTCTACTGGATCATCCTACCGGTCACATTTTTTTCACGTAGGATTTATCACGTTGTATCTATTGGTATAGACAGACACCACTCTCTTATACACAGACACCATTCGTTGCTTTCCACACGCTTTTTTTTTTGCACAGCGCAAATACTAGGGGTGCTGAATTTAATCGCTGCATCGATGCATCGCGATTCGGGGGTCCCCGATGCGGCATCGATGCATGTGACCCCAATAATCGATGTCTGTGACGTCATGCCCCGCCACCGCTCCGAGCGTTTCTGTGAAAATTGCAGTTTTGTAACAAATGCCGCGTTATAATCCATTAAGTGACCACCGCTGTATGTGCTTTTTAAAATATATGCAAATTCATACCTCATATCTCAGTTTGTATATAACGGTATATCCCGCTCATGTGACTGCATGGTGCGGCCCGCCCCTCTCCTCTCACATCTCATCTCTCTCTCTCTTTCTCTCTCGCGCACTCTCCTGACGTCAGCCCCGCACCGCCTCTCTTCTGATCTGTTAGCTACAGCCGGTGGGCGGGGCTGAGAACTCCCACTGACGTCAGGAGACGAGCGAGAGAGAGAGATGAGACATGAGAGGAGAGGGGCCGGCCGCACCATGAGCAGGATATACAGTTATATACACACTGAGATATGAGGTATGAATTTGCATATATTTTAAAAAGCACATACAGCGGTGGCCACTTAATGGATTATAACGCGGCATTTATTACCATAGCAGTATGTGACTGTGTACTCCTACACATGCTCTGTGCTGGCATTTCTCTGGCTCCCCGTTTGCACATTCCACTGTGTTAACTCCTAGTGTGTTGGAATGTGCAAAGCCCAGAGAAATTTCAGCACAGATACAGTACAGTGAAATTCACAGGGCTGTTTGTCAGTTGTGGACTCTAATCCCACCTGACCTCCCAGCAGCCGTGTGTGTGTGAATTCCTGTACCCTGTAGTGCACTTTTTAAGGGGAGTCCCACCCTATTTTTAGTTTATTAAAAGTCAGCAGCTACAAAAAAAGTGTATCTTCTGACCTTTAATAAAAAGACACTCACCTGTCCCACAATCCAGCGACGTGGCCACCCAAACATTCCATGCTCTCCCCCGCCTGTCCACGGCGCTGGCAATACTACTGTGGGCATCCGGCTGTGACAGCTTGCAGCTTCACAGCCGGGTGCGCATATCTCACTGAGCTGTCCTGCATAGCCGGGCAATCTTCTGGGACCTGTGATGTGTCCCAGAAGGTTGCTTGGAGGAAGGGCCGCCTAGACGGCCCAAGCGGAAGTGGGGGCGCATCAGTAATCATGATGCATCGTGATGCATCGCGGAATCGAATCGAATCGTTGTCCAGATAATCGTAATCGAATCGTGAGACCAGTGAAGATGCGCACCCCTAGCAAATACCACTATTTATTTAAAGCTGGAAGCTAGTGGTAATCACTGTAGCAGTGTAGTATGGGTAGTAGTATCTACTACAGTGATTTTCAGCTTCCCTCAGTTGTAGTAAAGTACATACATAATTACATGAGTCCAATCTAGACCAAGGTAACTATTTAAAAATGGTCATACCTGGAATTTAGCTTTACCTGTGTAGCGGGGTCTCCTTTAAGGCCTCAGGACTATGTTACCCAGAACCCCGTTCGGCACCCAGAGTGCAGTGAGCCATCACAGAGACTCATGGGAGGGGTTATTTAAAAAGGAGGCGAGGCGGAGATCGGCCTCTTTGGACACCGCGCTGCAAGCAAGAGTTTCTTCCTGTGCGGATCTGCTGCAGTGCAAGGCCTGAAGCCTGGGCCTTGCGCAACTTTCAAAGAGCCTTCCACCCCACTGCGGAGCCTGGGTGGCATCTGACTTGTCGAGTGAGGACATCAGTTGGATCAGGGACTCGATCGTTGCAGACGCTGTGTGCGGATACACAGCAGGGTGGACGTTCCGGACTGGGATCGCGTCCGGAGTGGTAAAAGGGCACTTGCCCAGACCAATAGACTGTGCCGTGTTCAGGCCTATAGATTGCATAGGCCCACAGTTTTGTTTATTTGCTGTTCCCCGGGGGGACCGGTAGCAGGACAGAGTTGAAGTGTCCCCCCCAGTATAGTGTTTCAAGTTATTGCCTGGTTGTGGATTACAAAGTACTATTCATCAAGTGCACCACCAAAAGCTGGCATGCCAAGAAATCCCTATAGGAGGTGACTGAGATTTATTCCACGTCAGGCCTGACCGGGGTGGGAAGGTAAGATATTGTTTAGTGCACCATAGGGCGTGCATACCATAATAGCTACATGTGGTGAAGTACCGCGCAGCGCCATTATTGTATGCTGTATTGATTTCTGCAGGGCTCTGCTAGCCAATTGCATGTGTTGTGTTCGGCTTATGCTACCTTTAATATGAGAGTAAACTGTTATATTTAATCTCTTGCCTCAGTGTGTTGTCTTACTGCTAAGAGAATATTCCTTACAATTATATTTGAATGTGATACAAATATAACCCCTAGACTAGCTGTGTCAGAGTGGGTCGAGCAAATTGCTGGGGGTTGGTGGTGCTGTACACAGGGCCCAAAAACAAATCCAGCGGCTCTCTTAACTGGGGGTAGCGCTACACGCAGCATTGGAGCAACCACATAGCGGCAGTTGTACATGCATACAACAGCACCACCAGTGATGCTACAGGGTACTCACTAGGGATGAGCTCGGTGTTCGAGTCGAACATAGGTTCGACTCGAACATCGGCTGTTCGCGCGTTCGGCGAACAACGAACGATTTGGGCCGTTCGCGCCAAATTCGAGTGACGCGAACGGCCCACAATACACTGCGCCATCGCAGTGTAATCCCGGCGCTGTGATTGGCCAAGCATGCACTGTGACCCTGCACGCTTGGCCAATCACAGCGCCGGCAGCGAGGAGAGCAATGATTGGCCACAGGCAGGATGCCTGTGGCCAATTATTGCTGAGGGAGTTTAGTACACGCCCCACACTATAAAAGGCCGCCAGCTCGGCGGCCTCGTGTAGTGTGTTCCGGCGCAGGGAAAGAGAAGGATAGGCAGGGACAGTGTCATATTTTTTCTTTGCTAAACCTTGTGTGTAGGGACAGAGAAGGATAGGTAGGGAGAGTGTCAGTGTCATATTCTTTGCTAAACCTTGTTTGTAGGGACAGAGGAGGATAGGCAGGGAGAGTGTCAGTTTCATATTCTTTGCTAAACCTTGTGTGCTGAACCATATTGCTAAACCTTGTGTGTAGGGACAGACAAGGATAGGCAGGGAGAGTGTCAGTGTCATATTCTTTGCTAAACCTTGTGTGCTGAACCATATTGCTAAACCTTGTGTGTAGGGACAGACAAGGATAGGTAGGGAGAGTGTCAGTGTCGAATTCTTTGCTAAACCTTGTTTGTAGGGACAGAGAAGGATAGGCAGTCGAGAGTGTCAGTGTCATAATCTTTGCTAAACCTAGTGTGCTGAACCATATTGCTAAACCTTGTGTGTAGGGACAGACAAGGATAGGCAGTCGAGAGTGTCAGTGTCATAATCTTTGCTAAACCTAGTGTGCAGAACCATATTGCTAAACCTTGTGTGTAGGGACAGACAAGGATAGGCAGTCGAGAGTGTCAGTGTCATAATCTTTGCTAAACCTTGTGTGCAGGGAGAGAGAAGGATAGGCAGGGGACAGTGTCAGTGTCATTGTTGCTAAGCCTCCTGCACAGTATACACCTGAAGCTAGCCCTTATTGCTGGTTTTCCCATCTCCCTGCAGGCCATTAGAATGTCTGGAAGGCAAACAAGGAGAGGCAGACAGTCAGGAGCCAATAAAAGAGGGCAAGCAGGCTCTGTGTCTGGGGGCAACAGTGCTGGTCGTGGACGCGGTGCATTGTCATCAGCACATGGCTATGGGACACGCTTGTCCTTCTTTTCGGCAGCTGGACATGTTGAGCCACATCATGCCGAAGACTTGGTAGAGTGGATGACCAAGCCCTCCTCATCCTCCTCATCCTCTCTCACCCAGGCTCAGGGTACTGGCAAAGCAGCTGCCAAAGCGTCCTCTTCCCTGGTATCAATGTCATCATCAGTCACTCCTTCCCTAGACCCACCATGTCCTCCTCCTGAGGAGTCCCCCGAACTGTTTGAGCACAGTGTTGGGTACATGCTCCAGGAGGATGCCCAGCGTTTCGAAGGGTCTGATGATGATACCCAGCTAGAGGAAGGCAGTAGCGTGAGAGCAGAGAGAGGGGATGCTCAAGAAGGACACCAATCTGGCAGTCATGTTCCAGCAGCTGCAGCATACTGCCAGATTGGCTCCAGTGATGAGGAGGGAGGGGATGATGAGGTCACTGACTCCACATGGGTGCCTAATAGGAGAGAGGAGGAGGAGGAGGAGGATGAGGAGGAGGCACATCTCCAACGAGGCAGGATGCCCTTGGGTGGCCAGCGTAAGGGCAGCACACCGATGGAATCACACCGCAGAGCTCCGCCTGTGCAGGGCGCTGCCTCTGCCCGTTATTCAAAAAGTTCTTTGGTGTGGGCCTTTTTTGAGGCGAGTGCATCAGATCGCACAGCTGCTGTTTGCAACATATGTCTTAAGCGTATATTGCGTGGCCAAAACATCAGCCGCTTGGGCACCACATGCTTGACCAGACATATGTTGACCTGCCATGCAGCTCGTTGGCAAGCCTACCTTAAAGACCCACACCAAAGAACAAAGCGGACCTCTCCTTGCACCGCATCAGCTAGGATCTCCAACCCCACTATACCTTCAGTCCTCTCTGAAACCTGCACTGAGAGGAATGAAGGTGTAGAATTAGGTGTGTCACAGCCAAGTACTTGCGGGCACTCTGCTAGCAGTACACCGACGTCCGATTCTAGCAGGCAAATTTCCCTGCCCCAGCTGCTGGACCGTTGAAAGAAGTTCACTCCCAGCCATCCACATGCCCAGCGGTTGAATGCTAGCTTGGCTAAATTGCTAGCGCTTCAACTGCTGCCTTTTCAGTTGGTAGACTCGGCCCCCTTCCGTGAGTTTGTGCAATGTGCGGTTCCTCAGTGGCAGGTTCCCAAATGCCACTTTTTCTCACGGAAGGCGATTCCGGCTCTCTACCGGCATGTGGAAGGCAATGTCTTGGCCTCGCTGGACAGGGCGGTCAGCGGTAAGGTGCATATTACCGCTGACTCATGGTCCAGCAGGCATGGACAGGGACGTTACCTTTCTTTCACGGCCCATTGGGTCACTCTTTTGGCAGCTGGGAAGGATGCAGGACAAGGTGCAGTAGTGTTGGAGGTTGTTCCACCGCCACGCCTCCAAAATGCTACTACTGGTTGTGACACACCTCTGTCCTCCACCCTCTCCTCTTCTTCTTCCTCCGTGGCCTCTTCCTGTGCTTTGTCCTCGGAACCAGCGGTGCTCCGTAGGCGTTCAAGGGGCTACGCAAGTACGCAGGCAAAAAGATGCCATGCCGTGCTTGCGCTGGTGTGTTTGGGGGACAGGAGCCACGCTGGGGCAGAGGTTCTGTCTGCTCTGCAGGGGCAGGCCGAGAGGTGGTTGACGCCACGCCAACTTAAGCCAGGAATGGTAGTTTGCGACAATGGCACCAACCTCCTCTCCGCTCTCCGACAGGGACAACTGACCCATGGGCCCTGTGTGGCTCACGTCCTTAACCTGGTGGTGCAGCGGTTCTTGGGCAGGTACCCGGGCTTACAGGATGTCCTGAGGCAGGCCAGGAAAGTCTGTGTGCATTTCCGCAGATCTTATAATGCCAGTGCTCGCCTGGCTGAGCTGCAAAAGGAGTTGAACCTGCCCAAGAACCGCCTTATATGTGACATGCCCACCAGGTGGAACTCAACGTTGGCCATGCTGCAGTGGCTGCACACGCAGCAGAGGGCCATCAATGAGTACCTGTGCGACTTCGGCACCAGGACAGGGTCAGGGGAGCTCGGGTTTTTTTCACCACGCCAGTGGGGCATGATCAGGGATGCATGCACTGTCCTGGCACCATTTGAGGAGGCCACGAGGATGGTGAGCAGTGACAGTGCATGCATCAGTGACACTGTACCTCTTGTCCACCTGTTGGAACATACGCTGCGTGGAATAATGGACTGGGCACTTGAGGCAGAACAGAGGCAGGAAGAGGAGGACTTCCTTGCCTCTCAAGGCCCCCTTTACCCAGACAGTGTTCCTTCTGTCCCACCCATCGCACAGGAAGAAGAGGAGGAGGAGGAGGAGGAGGAGGATTGTGTCAGCATGGAGGTGGAGCCTGGCACTCAGCATCATCAGCAGCAGTCTTTTAGGGATGATTTACAGTCCCAAGAAACCAGTGGACTTGTACGTGGCTGGGAGGAGGTGGCTGCGGATCATGTCGTCCTTAGTGACCCAGAGGACTCCGGACTGAATGCCTCAGCTAACCTACGCTGCATGGCCTCCCTGATCCTGCAAAGTCTGCGGAAGGATCCTCGTATTCTTCGGATCAAGGAGAGGGACCATTACTGGCTGGCCACTCTCCTTGATCCACGGTACAAGGGTAAGGTTGCGGACCTTATCTTACCGTCGCAGAGGGAGCAGAGGATGAGACAACTCCGGGAGGCCTTGCAGAAAGGTCTGTGCAACGCGTTCCCAGAGACTGGGAGGTTACAAACTCCTGGTCTTGGACAACGAGTTGCTGAGGCTTCGGTCAGTCAAAGAAGGAGCGGTGGAGAAGGTGGCCGTCTGACCGAAGCGTTCAGACAATTCTTTAGTCCGCAGCCCCAAGGTATGATCGGTTCCAGCAACCATCGCCAGCGTCTGATATACATGGTGCAGGAATACCTAGGGGCAAGGTCAGACTTGGACACCTTCCCCACCGAAAATCCTCTGGCTTACTGGGTCTTGAGGATGGATCACTGGCCAGAGCTTGCACAGTATGCAATTGAGCTACTGGCCTGTCCTGCATCCAGCGTTCTTTCAGAACGCACATTCAGTGCTGCTGGAGGATTTGTCACGGATCACAGGGTGCGCCTGTCCACCGACTCTGTTGATCGACTGACCTTCATAAAGATGAACCAGTCTTGGATCACCACCAGCTACCAAACACCTGAAGCTGATATAACAGAGTAATTTATTTTCAAATGTCACATCCCTTCAAGACTGATGCTGATGCTGAGAGTTTGTCCTGTTATGTTGACTGACTATCCTCCTCCTCCATGATCCGATTGACGATGATAGCTTGGAAGAACATTTTTGTTTCTGGGTGCCGCCACCAGTGGCTAAGGCCCAATTTTTCAGCCCCTGTTTAACAGGGGCATGTAATTACAATTCTTGATCTAATAATTCACAGCAGGGCCCATTCCTGCGCCCACCAAGACTAACTGTGAGGCCTTACAGTGTTGTGTCAACACCACCACCAAAGGCCCAATTTTTCAGCCCCTGTTCAACAGGGGCATGCAATTACAATTCTTGATCTAATAATTCACAGCAGGGCCCATTCATGCGCCCACCAAGAGTAACTGTGAGGGCTCACAGTGTTGTGGGCAACACCAACATGTAAGGGGCAAATTTCAGCTGAGTATATACGGCAGGCCCCTACTTTCAAACATCCAACTTACAAACGACTCCTCCTTGCAAACGGAAGGATACAACAGGAAGTGAGAGGAAATCTACCCCTAGGAAGGCAAATTCTCTCCTGTAAGAGTTAATATGGGAAAAAAAGTGTCTCCTCTCCACTGATTCTTTATCACCAATTCTTGTTTCAATAAAAACCCCAAATTTTCAAAAAACATTTGTCATTAGGACGGAAAGTGAGGTGAACTGTTCTGAACAGGTGCACACTGCACAGACAGCAAAACAAATGTTACAGGGGTGATAACCCTTCCCTATGTTTTCCAAAAAGCTTAAAAATATATTTTTTGGCTGGAGCTACACTTAAACAATGTACCGGTTCAAAATTACAAACAGATTCTACATAAGAACAAACCTACAGTCCATGTCTTGTATGCACCGCCTGTATACAGCTGTTCAGAGTATATAGGGCCTTTTTTATTTTGTGTGCGGGGTTCCTCTTAATATCCATACAAGACCCAAAGGGGCTGGTAATGGGCTGGGGTAGCTATGTCATTTTTCTTAAAGATTTTCATCCATATTACCGGGACCAGACATTACATTAAAGCCGCAAACAGTTTTAAATGGCTTTTTTTCCTTTAGAAATGTAATTTTGTGCAGGGACAGTTCTAAACACGGGAAACACGTGGCACTTCACAGGCATACTTTAGACACCCCCCAGGTACGATATTTAAAGGAATATTTGACTTTTTTTTTTCACTTTATGCATCATTAAAATGACTGCTCCAGAAAAACGGCCGTTTTTAAAACTTCTTTTTGCATTGATACATGTCCCCTGGTGCAGAACCCGGGTTCCCAAACCCTTTTTAGGACAATAACATGCATAATAGTCGTTATAATTAGCACTTTAGATTTCGAACGTTCGCATCCATTTTATTTAATAGGGTTCTAAAGTTCGTGCGAACTTTCGGTCCGTTCGCGGGTTCTGGTGTGAACCGAACCCGGGGGTGTTCGGCTCATCACTAGTACTCACCCTATCGACTTATGTTCGGGAAAGAAGCAAGACTACCCGTAGATCTGGCCTTTGGCACTTCCATAGACCATTGTTCTGCTGCTTCCCACAAGGGATATGTCGATAGGCTCAGACGCAATTTGAAATTGGCCTATGAACAGGCCCAGGTGGCCTCAGAGCAAAGGGGGGCCCGCAACAAGAACATTTTTGACTTAAAAGTTAGGATCCAAGATCTACAACCTGGAGACAGAGTGTTGTTGCGGAATTTGGGGATCCCTGGAAAACACAAGCTTGCAGACAGATGGAGACCTGAACCTTATGTTTTTTGCAAAAGACTGCCGGGCCTACCCGTTTACAGACTTAAACCAGAAGGGAAGGTGGGGCCCTTGAAGACCTGGCACCGGAACCACCTACTCCCACTGGCTGAGGCAGTCCGGATCCCCCCTGTGATGAATTCCCCTGAGCCAACTTCCATTCTGGATACTCCCTGACCAAACACTCGGTCCCAGACCCCCCGGATTAGGGATACAGAGACCTCGGAGATGAGTGAAGATGAGGGAGAAGAACTTGACTGGCTTTGGCCTTCACAGGCCCAAGGAACCTCTGGTATTGATCTTCCACCTGAAGAAGACACCATAGATCAGACGCTGAATGCAGAAGCTACTGAGTTCATTCTGTCCAGTCCTTGGTCAGATTCTTGGGAGAGTGCCTGTGACTTACTCCCAGAAGAAGATCCAAGGGAGTCTCTGTACCTCCCTGCCCTGGAGTCCAGTGCTCCCGAACCAGAAGTAATTCCTGAGTTGGTTCCAGAGGAGGAGCCTGTTCTAACAGAGAGCCCAAGAGGACAGAGGAAGCGAAGAGCCATAAAGCCTCCCAGAAGATTAACTTACCCACAGATGGGGAGAAGTGCGGAAGACACTGTGGTTACTGCCAGAAGGAGTACGGAAGAGCCTGACCCTCCCACAGTTCATTTAGTGGGGGGCAACCCCAGCTCACTCTCTGGCACAGTTAGGCAGGACACTAGTGATGGTGTGACCTGTGGGGAGGGGAGTTCACCGCCTCGGTTTTGGTGGGAATTTCCTCTGCCAACATCATACAAAACTTTGATTGATGTTGTGCGTTCTGTGATTTAAGTTTATGTTATCTTTGGGGATCAAAGAGTTTAAGTGGGGGGAGTGTGTAGCGGGGTCTCCTTTAAGGCCCCGGGACTACGTTACCCAGAACCCCGTTCGGCACCCAGAGTGCAGTGAGCCATCGCAGAGACTCATGGGAGGGGTTATTTAAGGAGGAGGCGAGGCGGAGATCGGCCTCTTTGGACACCGCGCTGCAAGCAAGAGTTTCTTCCTGTGCGGATCTGCTGCAGTGCAAGGCCTGAAGCCTGGGCCTTGCGCAACTTTCAAAGAGCCTTCCACCCCACTGCGGAGCCTGGGTGGCATCTGACTTGTCGAGTGAGGACATCAGTTGGATCGGGGACCCGATCGTTGCAGACGCTGTGTGCGGATACACAGCAGGGTGGACGTTCCGGACTGGGATCGCGTCCGGAGTGGTGAGCGGGCACTTGCCCAGACCAATAGACTGTGCCGTGTTCAGGCCTATAGACTGCATAGGCCCACAGTTTTGTTTATTTGCTGTTCCCCGGGGGGACCGGTAGCAGGACAGAGTTGAAGTGTCCCCCCCAGTATAGTGTTTCAAGTTATTGCCTGGTTGTGGATTACAAAGTACTATTCATCAAGTGCACCACCGAAAGCTGGCATGCGAAGAAATCCCTATAGGAGGTGACTGAGATTTATTCCATGTCAGGCCTGACTGGGGTGGGAAGTTAAGATATTGTTTAGTGCGCCATAGGGCGCGCATACCATAATAGCTACACATGGTGAAGTACCGCGCAGCGCCATTATTGTATGCTGTATTGATTTCTGCAGGGCTCTGCTAGCCAATTGCATGTGTTGTGTTCTACTTATGCTACCTTTAATATGAGAGTAAACTGTTATATTTAATCTCTTGCCTCAGTGTGTTGTCTTACTGCTAAGAGATTATTCCTTGCAATTATATTTGAATGTGATACAAATATAACCCCTAGACTAGCTGTGTCAGAGTGGGTCGAGCAGATTGCTGGGGGTTGGTGGCGCTGTACACTGGGCCCGAAAACAAATCCAGCGGCTCTCTTAACTGGGGGTAGCGCTACACCTGTAATACTATGCACTGCTTCTCGAACCTCTTGATAATTCAAATATAAAAGATGAAAATAAATGTAAGATGCAGGTTTTCCTGTCATCACCTACAGTAAGCTTCATTCATGTGTTTAGGACTCGTTCACACTAGCAGTTGAGGTAAAAACCCCTGCAGTTGAGCCGTGCCTTTTATTGTCCCTCAACCACTACCACATTTAGCTGTAGAGGCGGTGTGGAGGCGATACGGCACCTCCTCAATGCCTCTCAAATGCTCTCTGAAGAGCGATCTGAATGTGGATTACTCTTCAGAAATAAAATCACATGTGAATGAGCCTTTACATATTCCTGCATGTCACTGACAAAGGGCAGCTCAAACAAAACCTCATGCCCTTTGCTGGACCATGGATAAACAGCAGGTGCACCTCACCGATTATAAACTTGTCTCACACAAAAGTGGTAAAGATTTAGCATCTCTCTCTCTCTCTCTCTCTCTCTCATACATATATATATATATATATATATATGTATATGTGTGTAGCGGGGTGTTCCCCTTTGATGCAGAGAGACAAGAAGTTCCAGGTGAGAGGTGAGTCAGGAGGAAGTAGAGAAAAGACATTGCTGAAGTGAAAGCAGAGGAGAGAGACTACATTACCCAGAACCCTATTCGGAAATGTTTCCACCACAGAGACTCATGGGAGGGGTTATAAAAGGAGGAGGCGAGGCTGGGCTCGACCTCTTTTGGACATGAGACTTCAGGGAATGATCCTCCTGTGCGAATGTGTCGGAGTGCAAGGCCTGAAGCCTGAGACCTTGCGCAGCACCAAAGAGCCTTCCACCCCACTGCGAGCCTGGGTGGCATCTGACTTCGCTTGTCTACAGCCTTGACCGGATCGGGGACCCGATCGCTGGAGACACTGTGTGTGTGTGTATGACACAGTCGGTGGAAGTTCCCCGGACTGGGACCGCGTCCGGATGGGTGAGAGGGCGTATGCCCAGACTATATACTGTTGTTGCTAATGGGCCTATAGACTGCCGTGGCCCACAAGTTATTTCTGATACTCTCATTAAAGAACCTTATCAGAGCTGAACTCAGAGTTTACATAGCAAAGTGTTTATTTCATCTCTACCTTCTCATTGGATTACAAATGGTATTCTGTTAATGTGCACCACCTTTAAAGACCTGCCGGTGAAGAAAACCATCATCCCCTATAGACTGAGTTGTAGATATCTGAGCCAGGCCTGGCCAGCTAGTTAGTTCATTTGGTTACTGCGTCACAGGACGCCTAGTTAGCGGTCGCCCACGCGGCGCACCTTTACTGTTCATTCTAATGCATAGTGTGTTATTGCTGCAGGGCTCTGCAATTTATTATCTGTGAACTGTTACCACTGTTAACCTTTTACCATAAGTTTAAAGTAAATCTTATACCTTTTTTTTATTATTGTCTTGGTGTCTGGGTTTACTCATACAGTATAAGAAAATATATATTGCTGCCAATACTAACTGTGCCAGTAGGGGGTCGAGTACATTGCCGGGGGTTGGCGGAGCTGTGTTCAGGGCCCAAACTAAACTTGCGGCCTTCTTAAGTGAAGGTATCGCTACACGTGGGGGTTCTCGTCCGGGATCCTGATACAGCAGGCGAACACGCCAAGAGACCGGCATGGACCCGCTAGAAGTAGGACAGTGGTACACAGTGGCTGGCGCAGATCCGGCCGCAGCAGCAGTTATTGATCTGGCAGAGAGATGCGATAAAGCAGCTAATAACGTCCCTATCACCATGCCAGAAATCATGGGTGATGGATGTGAGACCACATGCTTCGCGTACATACGCATTAATAGAGTGGAAAGACGAAATTCCAGAGCATTTTAAAAGCCCGAGCATACAAGCTATGGATGGTCAGACCTACCATCTGATACATGCGCTGCCACATAAGGGAGATCGGTTCCAAATAAGAAAGCCATCATCTCCACAGATACCTTCTCCGCCATCCCCTAAGGCGGAAAAGCAGAAGGATACAGAGAGTCCCAGATCATCACCGGCCACCCTTAGCACAGAACTATGCGCTGTACTGGGAGAGATTGTGGCCCAGTGCAAGAAGAATCCCACAGATTACCCGATGTCGGGGTACAGAAAGCTCCGGATATTCTCAGGGAGGAAACCTGTACCCTCATTGGAAGAGGGATTTGAGGAGTGGCTAGATGGCACCACTCAGGCCTTAGAGGAATGGGAAGTTCCAGAACGCAGCAAGAAACAGAGAATTGCTGAAAGTTTGAAGGGGCCTGCTCTGGATGCCATACGCAACCTGAAGATGAGCAGGAAAGACTGTACTGCACAGGACTACTTGGACATCTTGCAGAATGTGTTCAGTGGGACAGAAAAAGTTACCGAGCTCACCTATCAGCTGGAGCACTGCTACCAGAAAACAGGAGAGAAACTATCAAAATATATGGGACGTCTAGACAAGATCCTGCATAGAATTATCGTGAAGAAGGGGATCGACCCAGGGAAGGTAGACGAGGCCCGGGCTCAGCAGGTATTGAGGGGAGCTCAGCCCCTGGATCCTATTGCATTGGCGCTGCGCACCCGACAGGATGGGAAGAACCTGGAATACCCCGACCTCATTCGAATGGTCAGAGAGGAAGAGGCCATGTTGGAGGAGAAAAAGAGGGAACAGCCAGTCGAGCCAACCAAACCTCCGGTGGTGATGGTCAGCTCGGCCATGACCCCCGAAAGAGATGCAGAAGTGGACACCCTGAAATCGCAGATGTCCCAAGTGTTGGGGATACTGACCTCTTTGATGGAGAAAGATCAAAGGAAACCAGAGAAGGAAAGTCCAAGAAAGGAGGAGTTGTTCCACGAATACCTCAGCGCCCGCTTCTCTACAGGATCGGGAAGAGGCGATTTGTTACAACTGCGGAGGGATTGGTCATTTTGCAAACATATGTTCCAGTCCCAGGAAGGAAAAGACAAATAACCGCAAGCCGGCGGGAAACTTCAGAGGGCCCCGGTGAGGGAGTCACCCGGGTGCCCATCACCTTCAGTGAGCTCCAAGCTGAATGCGAAGCAGAAGAAGAGAGGAAATAAAACACCTCGGAGGAAACACAACATTCCTCAACTGAGATACACCCCAGAGAAAGGGGGCAAGACCCCTCAGAAGGGGCACAGCATTCCCCAGAGGGGATGCACACCTAAGAAAAACAATAATATCCCTCAGCGGGTCTGTACACCCATTGAAAGGAGGGGAATCAATGCATACCAGGCTCAGGAAAGACTAAAGCCCAAAAAGGACCTGGACGAAAGAGTCAGAAGGGAAAGGACCAGAAGAAGGTGACCCCTACCAGGCCATATCCGGAGAAGCTGGTAGGCCCATCTCCGATAGTGCCCATTTAAGTGGAGGGAGTCTACACCAGGGCCCTCTTGGATACCGGGGCACAAGTGACCCTACTATACCGGGACTTCTACGAAAGGCACTTGAGTCATCTGCCTATCCAGAAGATAGAAGAGCTGGAAATATGGGGAATTGGAACCCAGAGTTTCCCTTACGATGGCTACCTTCCCATCAAGATGACCTTTGACCCATCCGTGGCTGGGAAGGCCGAAGTGTTTGACACCCTGGCAGTTGTGTGCCCTAGGCCGCCTGGAGCCAACAAGAGTTCCCTTATAATAGGGACGAACACGGACCTGGTCCGAAGACTCCTGACCCCTCTAGTGAAAGAGGAGGGGCAAGCAGCCACCAAGATCCATCCCATGCTAAAGACGGTGTCAGGAAAGGTTCCATCCGCTGGTGGCATTTAATATTTATCTTGCAGTACTGTGGTCCACCAGCAGGTGTCTCCTGGCAGTTTGTAACTGTCAGGAGAATCTTTCCCTGCTGGTGTTGTATTATCTTTTGGACGCAGTACTGGTTTCCACCAGCGGATGGATCCTGGCAGTGTGGAGCAGACTGCCCTCCCTCCGATCAGGTGTGACCTGAAGCTAATCAGGCATTCCTATAAATACCCGGCAGGTGTATACACACACTGCCCTGGTATCGTCCTTGTGCCCTGACCTGTAGCCTGTCTGCTTGAACCTTGATCCATGTATCCTGATCCCTGTAACCTGATCCTGAACCTGTTGTGTCCGTCCTAATCCCTGCTCTGCAGCCTGGTTGCCCCCTGCTTAATCCTGTCTCCCTGTCCTGATCCATCCTTACCCCATCTGCTGAACCCCCTGTGTATGACCTCGGCCTGGCCCTGTTTATGATTCTGGTTTCCCCATTACTTGTACATATTTGTCTGTTACTGTTATTAATTGTGGGTTCTGTTTGTTATTGGTTGTTGTGCACTGTGTGGTATTGGAGGTGGTTATATATATATATTATTTCACTTATCTTTAATAAATCTTTATATTTCACTTATACGTGTTTGGTGTTCCTCTGTTGCTAGCTGCACAGTTCTGGTCACACTTGGTACGTGACAGTATACCAGGGCCATTAATGATCAGAAGTAGCTGCACAGAGGACCCATTTTGGTTCTGTTACTCTGCTAAAATGAACTCTGATATGATTCCTTATTATACTCTGCTGGCGTCAGAGAGTGGTGAATATCTCCGTCAGACACTGAAAGAGTGGACCAGTGATCAGCTGCTAGAGATTATTCGTTTAGCTCACTCCTGGGTTGATCAGGGCTGTATGATGTTTGGGGATGTTCAACCTTTAATTAAAATCTGCACAGAGCTGGCTTTGCCTTGTATCCCAGAGGGCCATGATGATTTTTCTCCCCCCTTTAATGTTAATCAGGTCGTATCTTTGGTTTGGCTTCTGGAGGATGACTCCCCATACTTTTTTGAACATTACACAGCTTGTTCCCAACAGAAAATAATAGAGTGTGTTGATTGTGTACAATCCCTTGTCAGACAGGCAGAATGTAAACTGCAGTTTGTGCAGCCACTACTCTCAGCATGGTCTGATATTTTGCAATCGGCCCCAGCCAGCCCACAAAAAAATATCTCTGCTGCCAGACACCTGCCTGCCCAAGAGTCTATTTCTCCATCACCCATGGCAACCCCAGTCGCAGTTCAGTACACACTACTTCCCACCAGGTATCAATATCCAGTCTCTGCTCCCTGCACCTATCCTGCATTCAACCCACCTGCCTCTTCTCAGCTGCCTGCAAGCCCACAAGAACCTCCTCCAGCCACTGTCCCCGTATCCCTGCCATATTCTTCCATTTGCTCGATTCCATCTTTTCCATATACTCCCCCCGTTATGTGCAAACCTGCAGTAACCAAATCTAAAAGGAAGCGGAAGTATTTCCCTACCCACACAATCCAACCAGTAATCCCACCTTCCTCCACACCCACCAACCTGCTCCAGCCTGTAGTTCCAGAACCAGCCTTCGAGCCAGCTTCCCAGCCTGCAGTTCCAGAGCCAGCCTTCCAGCTTGCAGTTCCAGAACCAGCCTTCCAGCTTGCAGTTCCAGAACCAGCCTTCCAGCTTGCAGTTCCAGAACCAGCCTTCGAGCCAGCTTCCCAGCCTGCAGTTCCAGAGCCAGCCTTCCAGCTTGCAGTTCCAGAACCAGCCTTCCAGCTTGCAGTTCCAGAACCAGCCTTCCAGCTTGCAGTTCCAGAACCAGCCTTCCAGCTTGCAGTTCCCGAGCCAGCCTTCCAGCTTGCAGTTCTCGAGCCAGCCTTCCAGTCTGCAGTTCTCGAGCCAGCCTTCCAGCCTACAGTCCCAGAGCCAGTCCTTGAGCCAGCCTTCCAGCCTGCAGTCCTTGAGCCAGCCTTCCAGCCTGCAGTCCTTGAGCCAGCCTTCCAGCCTGCAGTCCTTGAGCCAGCCTTCCAGCCTGCGGTCCTTGAGCCAGCCTTCCAGCCTGCGGTCCTTGAGCCAGCCTTCCAGCCTGCGGTCCTTGAGCCAGCCTTCCAGCCTGCGGTCCTTGAGCCAGCCTTCCAGCCTGCGGTTTTCGAGCCAGCCTTCCAGTCTGCGGTTCTCGAGCTAGCCTGCCAGCCTGAAGACCCTGTGCCAGCCTGCCAGCCTGAAGACCCTGTGCCAGCCTGCCAGCCTGAAGACCCTGTGCCAGCCTGCCAGCCTGAAGACCCTGTGCCAGCCTGCCAGCCTGAAGACCCTGTGCCAGCCTGCCAGCCTGAAGACCCTGTACCAGCCTGCCAGCCTGAAGACCCTGTACCAGCCTGCCAGCCTGAAGACCCTGTACCAGCCTGCCAGCCTGAAGACCCTGTACCAGCCTGCCAACATGGAGTTCCTGTGCCAGCCTTCCAAACTGAAGCCCTGATGACAGTGTCCCAGTCGGAAGATCCGGTGCCCGTTTCCCGGCCTGTGGTTGTGGTGCCCGTTTCCCGGCCTGTGGTTGTGGTGCCCGTTTCGAGGCTTAAGGTTGTGGTGCCCGTTTCCCGGCTTGAGGTTGTGGTGCCCGTTTCCCGGCCCGAGGTTGTGGAGCCCTTTTCCCGGCTCGAGGGTATGTCATCTGCTGCCCAGCCTGAGATGATCCCGTCTGCTGCCCAGCCTGAGATGATCCCGTCTGCTGCCCAGCCTGAGATGATCCCGTCTGCTGCCCAGCCTGAGATGATCCCGTCTGCTGCCCAGCCTGAGATGATCCCGTCTGCTGCCCAGCCTGAGATGATCCCGTCTGCTGCCCAGCCTGAGATGATCCCGTCTGCTGCCCAGCCTGAGATGATCCCGTCTGCTGCCCAGCCTGAGATGATCCCGTCCGCTGCCCAGCCTGAGATGATCCCGTCTGCTGCCCAGCTCGATGACCCGGAGCCTGCTGCCCAGCCCGAAGTGTTCCTGTCTGCTGCCCAGCTTGATGATCCGGAGCCTGCTGCCCAGCCCGAAGTGTCCCTGCCTGCTGCCCAGCTCGATGACCCGGAGCCTGCTGCCCAGCTCGATGACCCGGAGCCTGCTGCCCAGCCCGAAGTGTTCCTGTCTGCTGCCCAGCTCGATGACCCGGAGCCTGCTGCCCAGCTCGATGACCCGGAGCCTGCTGCCCAGCCCGAAGTGTTCCTGTCTGCGGCCCAGCTTGATGATCCGGAGCCTGCTGCCCAGCCCGAAGTGTCCCTGTCTGCTGCCCAGCTCGATGACCCGGAGCCTGCTGCCCAGCCCGAGGTGTTCCTGCCTGCTGCCCAGCTTGATGTGATTGTCTGCCCGGATGTGACTTTGCCTACTACCCAGCTGATTGCCATGAACTTTCTCCGGCAACAGCTAGTTGGAGCATCCGGAGGCCGCTCCTTTGAGGGGGGGTACTGTCAGGAAAGGTTCCATCCGCTGGTGGCATTTATTATTTATCTTGCAGTACTGTGGTCCACCAGCAGGTGTCTCCTGGCAGTTTGTAACTGTCAGGAGAATCTTTCCCTGCTGGTGTTGTATTATCTTTTGGACGCAGTACTGGTTTCCACCAGCGGATGGATCCTGGCAGTGTGGAGCAGACTGCCCTCCCTCCGATCAGGTGTGACCTGAAGCTAATCAGGCATTCCTATAAATACCCGGCAGGTGTATACACACACTGCCCTGGTATCGTCCTCGTGCCCTGACCTGTAGCCTGTCTGCTTGAACCTTGATCCATGTATCCTGATCCCTGTAACCTGAACCTGTAACCTGATCCTGAACCTGTTGTGTCCGTCCTAATCCCTGCTCTGCAGCCTGGTTGCCCCCTGCTTAATCCTGTCTCCCTGTCCTGATCCATCCTTACCCCATCTGCTGATCCCCCTGTGTATGACCTCGGCCTGGCCCTGTTTATGATTCTGGTTTCCCCATTACTTGTACATATTTGTCTGTTACTGTTATTAATTGTGGGTTCTGTTTGTTATTGGTTGTTGTGCACTGTGTGGTATTGGAGGTGGTTATATATATATTATTTCACTTATCTTTAATAAATCTTTATATTTCACTTATACGTGTTTGGTGTTCCTCTGTTGCTAGCTGCACAGTTCTGGTCACACTTGGTACGTGACAGACGGCCTACCAACGGCTGGTCCAAGAGCAGGAAACCCCTGGAGAGGGGATAGGGAAGGTGTGGAGACTTGGGAGAGAAGGGGTAGTGTTGCAGCCCGGCGAAGTAACCTGTCTCAGAGCCACTGTGAAGCTTACTTGGGAGCAGCCTGGCCCCTTTGTCGTGCTGGAGTCCGACCCAAGAGGCGAGTCCTCAGGTCTGGAAGTGATACCGGAAGTGATTCCGCTGAAGGTTCTGAAGAAGGCCCATTGTAGAGTTCCAGTGAGTGTTAGAAACACTACCAGAGACCCCATGGAAATCCCAGCCAGAATGCTGCTGGGCCAGGTGAGCCCTGCTGCCCCTGTTACCCTGTCAGAAGTGAAGAGGACGGGTGAAGGGGGAGATACTTGGGAGAAGCTGTCCATGGAAAACCCGAATCTGCCCAGGGCTTGGAAAGAGAGAGCCAAGGCCCAGTTGACCAGATGGGAGAAGATCTTCTCTAAAGATGAGTTCGATGTGGGGTGTGCAAGGAGTGCCACCCATCGGATCCGCCTCCAGGAAGATAAGCCCTTCAGAGAGAGGGTCAGGCGGGTCCCACTAGCAGATCTGGAGGATCTAAGGGAACAACTGGCCGAACTTAAGAGGACTGGTGTGATACGGGAGTCTAGAAGCCCCTATGCCTCCCCGATAGTGGTGATCAGGAAGAAGAATGGGTCATTGAGGCTCTGTATAGACTACAGGACTCTCAACAGGAGAACCATACCCGACCAATACACCACTCCGAGGATAGAGGATGCCCTACAGAGCTTGGCTGGAGCCAAATGGTTCAGCGTTATGGATCTCAAGAGTGGGTACTATCAGATCCCTATGCACCCAGAAGACAAGGAAAAGACAGCTTTCATAACCCCAGTGGGGTTCTTTGAATTCAACCGGATGCCCCAAGGTCTGTCTGGAGCCCCAGCTACTTTCCAACGTCTCATGGAGAAGACTGTAGGAGACATGAACCTTATTGAAGTCCTTGTATACCTGGACGATGTCATTGTCTTTGGGAGAACCTTGGAAGAACACGAAGAGAGGCTGGAAAAAGTGTTGAGAAGACTCCGTGAGGAAGGACTCAAGCTTTCGCCTGAGAAGTGTCAGTTCTACCAGTCTTCTGTGAACTATCTGGGGCACATAGTGTCTGAAGAAGGGGTGGCCACAGACCCTGAGAAATTGGAGGCAGTTACCTCCTGGCCACGACCCACCACAGTAACAGAACTCAGATCCTTCTTGGGGTTCTGCTCCTATTACAGGAGGTTTGTGGAAGGATTCGCCCGAATTGCCAGACCATTGAATGAACTACTCAAGACCGAGGGGGAAAGGGACGACTCAGGGCCCAGGAAGCCGGGAGAGTCAGTCAGAGATCAGTGGAACCAGAAGTGTGAAGAGGCCTTCCAGGCATTAAAGGAGAGCCTAACCACTGCCCCAGTCTTGGCCTACGCAGACCCAACCAAGCCCTATGAACTACACGTAGATGCTAGTCATGACGGTCTGGGAGGAGTACTTTACCAAGAACACGAGGAACAACTGCGGCCTGTTGCCTATGTGAGCAGGAGCCTGACCCCCTCGGAGAAGAATTACCCCACTCACAAGCTGGAGTTCCTGGCCCTTAAGAGGGTGGTAGTAGACAAGCTCAAAGACTACCTGTATGGGGCGGAGTTCACTGTGAAGACCGACAACAACCCCCTTACCTACCTTTTCACCACGGCCAAGCTGGACGCCACTGGACACAGGTGGCTGGCCGCACTGTCTGGATTCAACTTCAGCCTAAAGTATAGGCCAGGGGCTGGGAATCGAGGCGCAGACGCTCTGTCCAGGAGATCTCATGCCCCCACCAGTGACATAGAAGATTGGACCCAAGTGGCACCGGATGGGGTGCGGGCCCTTTGTCAAGGAGCTGAATTCCAAGCCAGAGGAGGCTCCAGAGCAGAGGAAATAGGAGTTACCATGGTAGGAGTTACCATGGTAGGAGTCCCCAAACACTACTGCGGAGTAACTCAACTGGAAGAAGACAACCTGCCGAGACTGTCCAAGAAGGAGTTGAGGTGTGACCAATTGGAAGACCCCATGGGGAGATTGGATCCTGATTCTCCAGGGCCTCCAGGACCAAACAGACTCCTGCGTCATCTCTCAAAGGAAGCTCGCCTGGTGAGGAAGGAGTGGGACAGGTTGCAGGTACATCAGGGAGTGGTCTACCGAAGGGGCCCCTCTGATGACTCAGAAGATAAATGGCAACTGTTCCTCCCAGAGAAACATCGAGAGAGAGACTGTTCTGATTGCCCTGCATGACAATCATGGCCACCTAGGGGCTGAAAGGACCTTTCAACTTGTCAGAAGTCGGTTCTATTGGCCCTGCATGAGGGCAGAGGTAGAAGAGTACTGCCACTAATGTGCACGATGCATCCAGAGGAAGACTTTACCCCATCAAGCTGCCCCAATGGGCCATCTACAAAGTCAAGGCCCAATGGATCTGGTATGCATGATTTTCTCTGCCTCGAACCCAACCTGAGTGGACTAGGAAATGTTCTGGTGATAACCGACCATTTCACCCGGTATGCCCAAGCTTTCCCAACCAAAGACCAGAAGGCCTCCACTGTAGCCAAGGTACTTATGGAGAAGTACTTTGTCCATTATGGGCTGCCACAGCGACTTCATTCCGACCAAGGAAGGGACTTTGAGAGTCGGCTGATCCGGAAACTCCTGTATTCATTAGGAATCAAGATAACCCGAACCACACCTTACCACCCGCAGGGAGATGCTCAGCCGGAGAGGTTTAACCGGACCCTGCTCAACATGTTGGGAACTCTGGATAGTGAGAAGAAACAACATTGGAGCAAACATATATCAGCCCTAGTACACGCCTACAACTTTACCACAAGTGATGCTACAGGCTACTCCCCCTATCGGCTCATGTTTGGGAGAGAAGCAAGGTTACCCGTGGATCTGGCCTTTGGCACCTCCTTAGACCATTCCTCAGCCACATCCCACAAAGGATATGTGGACAGGTTCAGACGCAGCCTAAAAGTAGCCTATGAACAGGCTCAAGCGGCCTCAGACCAAAGGGGAGCTCGTAACAAAAGGAACTTCGACCTGAAGGTCCGGGTGCAAGACCTGCAGCCTGGGGACCAAGTACTGCTACGCAATCTGGGGGTCCCTGGAAGACACAAACTTGCAGACAGATGGAGATCTGAACCCTATGTCATTTGTCGGAAGCTGCCAGGCCTGCCTGTGTACAAGTAAAACCAGAAGGGAAGGTGGGACCACTGAAGACCTGGCACCAAAACCACCTGCTCCCACTTGCGGAAGCAGTCCGGATACCTCCAGTGAGGGACTCCCCTGAACCAGTCTCTATTCTGGATACTCCCAGGCCGAACACTCGGTCACAGACCTCCCGAGCTGAAGATGGAGAGGCCTCTCAACTTAGTGAAGATGAAGAAAGAGAACTTGATTGGCTGTGGCCTTCCCAAACTCCAGGAACTTCTACTATAGATCTTCCAACCACTGAAGACACTCCAGATGGAACACTGAACCCAGAAGCCACAGAGTTCATCCCGTCTAGTCCTTCATCAGATTACTGGGGGGAGGCCTGTGATACCTACTCAGAGGAAGACCCTAGAGGCTCCACCCCCGAGCCGGTTTCAGGAGAAGAACCGGTGGCGCCAGAGCCAGAAAACCCAAGAGAGCAGAGGGCTCGAAGAGTCATTCGGCCTCCTAAGAAGCTGACCTACCCACAAATGGGGAATAGCTCAGAAGACTCTGTAGTTACTGCCCGTAGGAGTGCTGAAAATCCGGATCCCTCCACTGTCCATTTGGTGGAGGGCAACCCCAACTCGCTCTCTGGCACAGTTAGGCAGGCCACCCATGATAATGTGACTTGTGGGCGAGGGAATTCTACCCCTCAGTTTTGGTGGGAATTCCCTATGCCAACATTGTTCCCAGAATTGTCTAGAGTTGTACATAGTCTTTGTTAAGGATTATCTTTGGGGACCAAAGAGTTCAAGTGGGGGGAGTGTGTAGCGGGGTGTTCCCCTTTAATGCAGAGAGACAAGAAGTTCCAGGTGAGAGGTGAGTCGGGAGGAAGTAGAGAAAAGACATTGCTGAAGTGAAAGCAGAGGAGAGAGACTACATTACCCAGAACCCCATTCGGAAATGTTTCCACCACAAAGATTCATGGGAGGGGTAATAAAAGGAGGAGGCGAGGCTGGGCTCGACCTCTTTTGGACACGAGACTTCAGGGACTGATCCTCCTGTGCGAATGTGTCGGAGTGCAAGGCCTGAAGCCTGAGACCTTGCGCAGCACCAAAGAGCCTTCCACCCCACTGCGAGCCTGGGTGGCATCTGACTTCGCTTGTCTACAGCCTTGACCGGATCGGGGACCCGATCGCTGGAGACACTGTGTGTGTGTATGACACAGTCGGTGGAAGTTCCCCGGACTGGGACCGCGTCCGGATGGGTGAGAGGGCGTATGCCCAGACTATATACTGTTGTTGCTAATGGGCCTATAGACTGCCGTGGCCCACAAGTTATTTCTGATACTCTCATTAAAGAACCTTATCAGAGCTGAACTCAGAGTTTACATAGCAAAGTGTTTATTTCATCTCTACCTTCTCATTGGATTACAAATGGTATTCTGTTAATGTGCACCACCTTTAAAGACCTGCCGGTGAAGAAAACCATCATCCCCTATAGACTGAGTTGTAGATATCTGAGCCAGGCCTGGCCAGCTAGTTAGTTCATTTGGTTACTGCGTCACAGGACGCCTAGTTAGCGGTCGCCCACGCGGCGCACCTTTTACTGTTCATTCTAATGCATAGTGTGTTATTGCTGCAGGGCTCTGCAATTTATTATCTGTGAAGTGTTACCACTGTTAACCTTTTACCATAAGTTTAAAGTAAATCTTATACCTTTTTTTTTATTATTGTCTTGGTGTCTGGGTTTACTTATACAGTATAAGAAAATATATATTGCTGCCAATACTAACTGTGCCAGTAGGGGGTCGAGTACATTGCCGGGGGTTGGCGGAGCTGTGTTCAGGGCCCAAACTAAACTTGCGGCCTTCTTAAGTGAAGGTATCGCTACATATATATTTATATGGATGTATTTATATATTTTTCTGCCCATACATACACTTCAACTACTTGCCGCCCAGCCACAGTACCATATACTGCGGCAGGGCAGCACAGGCGGGCTGGATCACGTATACTGTATGTGCGTCATTCAAAATTTTCTGGGCTAGGGGCACACAGTGCGCCACTCCTGCCACAGCTATGTCCACCAGACACAGTGGATTTCAGCTTCCAGGTGCTTTGATCGGCCAGGGGATCCAGCCCGTATGTATACTGACATTCATGTCAACAAAGCTGTTATGAATGAATTTCATTCATAACAGCTGTGGTTTCAATAGTGATGTTGTGCTTGACCCACAGCTATCACATGGTACCTGGGCCAATCACAGTACCATGTGATAGCGGTGAGCCAATCATAGCACACAATAGTAAATCATAACTGATTCATGACAGTACAAAATAGTGCGGTTACAGTGATCAGCACTGTAACAGCAATCAAAGTGTAAAAATAAAGAAAAATCCCTCATCACCCCCCCCCCCCCCAGAGTAGTACAGTGTCACTATGTTGACACTGAACTCAAATGAAGGTATGTTAAAAAAAAAAATAATAATAATAATTTTTTTTTAAATGTCGAAAAAAGTTTGAAAAATTGAATAAAAATTACTTAAAATTACTTTTTCATACTGTCGCTGATCATGGCCACACCAGTCATATGACGACGCTGTACTGCACTAGTGACAGTTTTAAAAAAAAATTATTTTATTTTTTTCTAATTTTGCTAATTGTGACAAAAAAACTTACTATGCCTCTTACTAAATGCCTCAGACTGTCTACTTTCCAAAAATAGGTCATTTGGGGGTTCTGGCATTTTAGGGGTTTAGGAAATTCGATCAATCTTCAAATACAGTATATATACCATAGTTTGTAGACGGTATAACTTTCACACAAACCAGTTAACCACCTCAAGTCTGGATGCTCTTGGTGGTATTTAATCACCACTGAGTTTTTTATATATATATATATATATATATATATATATATATATATATATATATATATATATTGTGAGGGGGTTAACTCGGCAGCGTGTGTGTGTGGCCCCCTGGTTGGGTTCACCACACAAAACAGGCACAGCAGACAGAGTTTGTAGTTGCAAAAAACGAAAGGTGCGGTTTATTCAAACTATTTACAAGGGAAAAACAGCAAAACAAAAAGAAACATGAAAAGAAATCCTGGTCAACTTGACCGCTCACTACACACGTTGGTGTCCCTAACTAACAACTGGGTACAGCCTTGTGCTGTCCCAGTCCCTAGCTCCCTGCTTTTTGAAGTTCTTACAATAACCACACAGGCTTTGGCTTACCGCACAGAGATCACACTCCCCAGACTATCCACACAGATCTGGTTCCAGGTTGGAGCATCTCCCTTAGCATGCTGGGAGTTCTTGTAGAGGCCTCAATGAGCCACTTGATTCAGCTGGGCTCATTAACTCTTCCCCTGCAAGACTCCCAGCACTCCCCTTAGTGGTATAAATCGGCATAAAGCCTGAATCTAGGACATATATACCTTCCATCCTGGATGCGACCTGGTGATTTTACCTGCCATCTGTCGCAATATATATATATATATATATATATATATATATATATATTATATATATATAAAACACAGTCATAAAAAAACTTAAATTAAAAAGTTCATAATAAAACTGCAGCAGCGCTACGGACAAAATGTTCATATGTGCGTCTTCTATATAGTTGAATATATAGGTGATGATGATAGTGATTGGTGAGTCTGGTTCTACTTGATCCTAGTTTCAGTGCTTCTTTCACCAAGGTGTAATTCACCGCGTGGGGGGTAAAACAATCCCCCTATGGGGATGCACTCACCAGATAATTGATCAATAAGGGCATATATAAACCATCCTCATTCCAATGTGACTGCAATCTTATGTTTTTTGGACACCGCTTGCATATGTGAGGGAAAAAGAACAGATCCACATAGGGCAGTATTGTTTGGAAAATTTATTCAACAATCCCCAACATGCCCCCTTTACAAAATGCGCGTACCCAAAATACAAATAAAACAGGCGTTGTATATAATGAGCGCTGTGAGCGCTTTTAAACTTGCCACTTGGTGAGCGCCCCTGGCGTCCTCCTGGTATTACAAGTCCTGGAGCGCAGACAGCGTCACTTCCGGTCTGCTTGGTGTGCTGGTCACGCCCTGACGTTTCGTCACTTCCTGACTTCTTCTGAGGGCGTGACGAGCGCTACCAACATCCGGATTAAATAGCACCTCTGTTCCGCCCACCGACGTCGAGTTAGCGTCCGTGCGTCCGCGTCATTACGCATGCGCACTCAGCAATCTCCGTCTTGGCTTGTTGTGGGCGGAAGTGCTCCATCCAGGAGTCCGGAGTAGCGCTGCCCTCATTGGCGCGCCCGTCCGGCCTCTATATTGATTGGATGGTTATGTGTTCCCATGATCCTAACAACACTAGTTGGACATTGATGAGCAAGTTAACCCCTCCAGGGGCGTTAGTGATTGTGTTACATGGCTGAACGGAACCCCGTTAGTAGGCTCCTATATACAGCAGGCATCGTGGCCCTGCGAGTGCAGGGACCATAGCAGTGCTGACAGCCTCTGTGAAACACACATTGTCCTAAGGATTCCTTGTGTTGTATCAGAAAAAGCCGCTATGTTTTTACAGACAGCACCCTCTCTGCAACACTGCAAGTACTCCTAATATGTTTATGTGGGTTACTGATAAACAACAATTAAATATGAAATATTTAAAATGTATTAAAACGGTCACTCAGTAAAAAATGTTGATTACATAAAACCACCTATAAAAAGGGTAGATAATAGCCACATAAAACCGCCTCTATATATAAATGCATCCGCAAATAAAAAGGTGTATCCCCACATTAAAATAAATATGAACTGTGTCTATATATATATAAAACTCTTAAAACATGCTAAATGTGATAAATGTATATATAAAATCCACCTGAGTAAATCCTATTCTTTTTAAAGTCACTTAATTTGAAATATCATGTGAACGTAAAATTAAACCATACTTTCAAGGTTCTTTTGAGACATTTTTAGGAGTCACTTATAAAGCAATTAATATCAAGCTCAACGTTCAGTCCTTTCGGTACTAAAATGTCCGTTAGGAAAATCCATTTGGTTTCCTTCTTCAATAATTCTCTTACTTTGTGTGAGCCCCTCCAATTTGACTCCAGACATTCAATGCCCCAAAATTGGAGGCCTGAGGCATCTTGGTCATGTTTTAATTTAAAGTGTAATGACACATTATGGTCTTTGAAGCCAATCTTGATATTCTTGATGTGTTCTGCTATCCTGATTCTGAGCAGTCTCTTTGTGCGACCAATATAAAGTAGTCCACATGGACATTTTAGAGCATACACTACAAAACTGCTATTGCATATGATAAACTGCTCTATATCGAACTGCTGTTGGTTAGAGGGGGAGATGAAATGTTCCAGTCCTCTTATTGGTTGTGATACTTCTCAACATGCCTTACATTTCCTACATGCAAAGAAGCCATTTTGACTCCAAAATGTTGGAGGGTCTAGGATTTTTTTGACCACTCTATCCCCATAGTTGGATGCTTTCCGGTATATAAACTGGGGGTTCGGAGGTAATACAGGGCCCAGTTTTTTGTCTAATAATAATATGTGCCAGTGTTTCCCAAAGATTGCCTCTACTTCCTTGTATTGAGAGTGGAATTGAGAGATGAAGCCCCATTCCTTTGAGTTGATTCCATCTAATAGTGGTTTGGGTTTAGGTTGCAGACACGTTTCCCTGGGTATTAATGCCACCTCTTCTACAATTCTCTGTAGGGTTTCTGGAGCATAGCCCTTTGCCAAAAATCTGTCTGAGAGGACTTTCGTTTGTGTAAAGAAATTGTTGTCATCAGAACAGTTGCGTTTCACTCGCATAAACTGGCCTTTAGGTATATTCTTTAGCCATTGTGGATGATGCCCACTTGTTGTTGGAAGGTAACTATTCCTGTCAGTTGGTTTAAAAAAGACCTTAGTACACAATTCCAGATTTTGGCGATAAACAGTAACATCTAAAAAATGTATTGTTTCTTTATGCCATTCGGAAGTCAGTCTGATGTTGTTGTTATTCAAATTTAAAACCTTTAAAAATTCTTGGAGTGTCTCTACCGGACCAGCCCATATTAAAAACAGATCATCTATAAAACGTTTATAAAAAATGAGCTCTGCTCTTCTGTTTCTAAAAATCGCTTTGTCCTCCCACTCTGCCATAAATAGGTTCGCGATACTGGGAGCAAATTTAGCCCCCATCGCCACCCCCTTTCGTTGCAAATAAAATTTGTTGGAGTACCAGAAATAGTTGTGTGAGAGGCAGTAATCTAGGGCATGGCCGATAAACACTTTTTGGTTGTGGGGTAAGTCCTCCCTCTTACTCAAAGCCCAATTTAGGGCCAGTAAGGCGTCATCGTGTTGGATGATTGTGTAGAGGGAGGACACGTCCGCTGTTACCAACAGAATTTCTTGGATTTCAGTTATTATGACATTACGTAAACAATTCAGAAAGTCCTTAGTATCTCTCAGGTATGCTTGTGTCATTGTCACACTTTTTTGTAGGAACGTGTCTAGGTATTGTCCCATTCGCGATGCAATAGAGTCTATACTATTTACAATGGGTCTGGGAGGTGGGTTGGTGGAGTCTTTGTGTATTTTTGGTAATGTGTAGATCGTGGGGATTTTGCTACTTGCTGGTACCAGATACTGTTTTTCTTTATCTGATAGAACTCCCAACTTGGTGCCTATTTCTACCAATGTTGTTAACTGATTTCTGGCACCAAGTTGGGAGTTCTATCAGATAAAGAAAAACAGTATCTGGTACCAGCAAGTAGCAAAATCCCCACGATCTACACATTACCAAAAATACACAAAGACTCCACCAACCCACCTCCCAGACCCATTGTAAATAGTATAGACTCTATTGCATCGCGAATGGGACAATACCTAGACACGTTCCTACAAAAAAGTGTGACAATGACACAAGCATACCTGAGAGATACTAAGGACTTTCTGAATTGTTTACGTAATGTCATAATAACTGAAAACCAAGAAATTCTGTTGGTAACAGCGGACGTGTCCTCCCTCTACACAATCATCCAACACGATGATGCCTTACTGGCCCTAAATTGGGCTTTGAGTAAGAGGGAGGACTTACCCCACAACCAAAAAGTGTTTATCGGCCATGCCCTAGATTACTGCCTCTCACACAACTATTTCTGGTACTCCAACAAATTTTATTTGCAACGAAAGGGGGTGGCGATGGGGGCTAAATTTGCTCCCAGTATCGCAAACCTATTTATGGCAGAGTGGGAGGACAAAGCGATTTTTAGAAACAGAAGAGCAGAGCTCATTTTTTATAAACGTTTTATAGATGATCTGTTTTTAATATGGGCTGGTCCGGTAGAGACACTCCAAGAATTTTTAAAGGTTTTAAATTTGAATAACAACATCAGACTGACTTCCGAATGGCATAAAGAAACAATACATTTTTTAGATGTTACTGTTTATCGCCAAAATCTGGAATTGTGTACTAAGGTCTTTTTTAAACCAACTGACAGGAATAGTTACCTTCCAACAACAAGTGGGCATCATCCACAATGGCTAAAGAATATACCTAAAGGCCAGTTTATGCGAGTGAAACGCAACTGTTCTGATGACAACAATTTCTTTACACAAACGAAAGTCCTCTCAGACAGATTTGTGGCAAAGGGCTATGCTCCAGAAACCCTACAGAGAATTGTAGAAGAGGTGGCATTAATACCCAGGGAAACGTGTCTGCAACCTAAACCCAAACCACTATTAGATGGAATCAACTCAAAGGAATGGGGCTTCATCTCTCAATTCCACTCTCAATACAAGGAAGTAGAGGCAATCTTTGGGAAACACTGGCACATATTATTATTAGACAAAAAACTGGGCCCTGTATTACCTCCGAACCCCCAGTTTATATACCGGAAAGCATCCAACTATGGGGATAGAGTGGTCAAAAAAATCCTAGACCCTCCAACATTTTGGAGTCAAAATGGCTTCTTTGCATGTAGGAAATGTAAGGCATGTCGAGAAGTATCACAACCAATAAGAGGACTGGAACATTTCATCTCCCCCTCTAACCAACAGCAGTTCGATATAGAGCAGTTTATCACATGCAATAGCAGTTTTGTAGTGTATGCTCTAAAATGTCCATGTGGACTACTTTATATTGGTCGCACAAAGAGACTGCTCAGAATCAGGATAGCAGAACACATCAAGAATATCAAGATTGGCTTCAAAGACCATAATGTGTCATTACACTTTAAATTAAAACATGACCAAGATGCCTCAGGCCTCCAATTTTGGGGCATTGAATGTCTGGAGTCAAATTGGAGGGGCTCACACAAAGTAAGAGAATTATCGAAGAAGGAAACCAAATGGATTTTCCTAACGGACGTTTTAGTACCGAAAGGACTGAACGTTGAGCTTGATATTAATTGCTTTATAAGTGACTCCTAAAAATGTCTCAAAAGAACCTTGAAAGTATGGTTTAATTTTCCGTTCACATGATATTTCAAATTAAGTGACTTTAAAAAGAATAGGATTTACTCAGGTGGATTTTATATATACATTTATCACATTTAGCATGTTTTAAGAGTTTTATATATATAGACACAGTTCATATTTATTTTAATGTGGGGATACACCTTTTTATTTGCGGATGCATTTATATATAGAGGCGGTTTTATGTGGCTATTATCTACCCTTTTTATAGGTGGTTTTATGTAATCAACATTTTTTACTGAGTGACCGTTTTAATACATTTTAAATATTTCATATTTAATTGTTGTTTATCAGTAACCCACATAAACATATTAGGAGTACTTGCAGTGTTGCACAGAGGGCGCTGTCTGTAAAAATATAGCGGCTTTTTCTGATACAACACAAGGAATCCTTAGGACAATGTGTGTTTCACAGAGGCTGTCAGCACTGCTATGGTCCCTGCACTCGCAGGGCCACGATGCCTGCTGTATATAGGAGCCTACTAACGGGGTTCCGTTCAGCCATGTAACACAATCACTAACGCCCCTGGAGGGGTTAACTTGCTCATCAATGTCCAACTAGTGTTGTTAGGATCATGGGAACACATAACTATCCAATCAATATAGAGGCCGGACGGGCGCGCCAATGAGGGCAGCGCTACTCCGGACTCCTGGATGGAGCACTTCCGCCCACAACAAGCCAAGACGGAGATTGCTGAGTGCGCATGCGTAATGACGCGGACGCACGGACGCTAACTCGACGTCGGTGGGCGGAACAGAGGTGCTATTTAATCCGGATGTTGGTAGCGCTGGTCACGCCCTCAGAAGAAGTCAGGAAGTGACGAAACGTCAGGGCGTGACCAGCACACCAAGCAGACCGGAAGTGACGCTGTCTGCGCTCCAGGACTTGTAATACCAGGAGGACGCCAGGGGCACTCACCAAGTGGCAAGTTTAAAAGCGCTCACAGCGCTCATTATATACAACGCCTGTTTTATTTGTATTTTGGGTACGCGCATTTTGTAAAGGGGGCATGTTGGGGATTGTTGAATAAATTTTCCAAACAATACTGCCCTATGTGGATCTGTTCTTTTTCCCTCACATATGCAAGCGGTGTCCAAAAAACATAAGATTGCAGTCACATTGGAATGAGGATGGTTTATATATGCCCTTATTGATCAATTATCTGGTGAGTGCATCCCCATAGGGGGATTGTTTTACCCCCCACGCGGTGAATTCCACTTTGGTGAAAGAAGCACTGAAACTAGGATCAAGTAGAACCAGACTCACCAATCACTATCATCATCACCTATATATTCAACTATATAGAAGACGCACATATGAACATTTTGTCCGTAGCGCTGCTGCAGTTTTATTATGAACTTTTTAATTTAAGTTTTTTTATGACTGTGTTTTATATGTACTTTTGATTTTTAAGCAGCTGCTGTTATCTTATATATTCCTATTTAGCGTCTATTTCTCTAGAGATTTATCCATAAGCGCAGAGCGATACTGAGAAGGAGGGCCAGGGCATTTTAGTATCTTTTATTGATATATATATATATATATATATATATATGTATGTAGCGGCCTCACCTTGTCTAGGGGTACCTGGGAGAGAGAGAGTCCTCCGTGACTGGTGGGTGAAGGCCAGAGATTGGGCTTTTGTGTAGGTGTCCTAGAGTCAATTCCAGTCCTTCGTCCCTGACTCCTTTGCTTGAGTAACCCAAGTTCCACACAGTGAATAGGTCCAACTCAGTTTTATTCTTCTTGCCAAGCAATAAAACTATCTTTCTTCTTTGGAAAATGAGGGGGGACAGATCGAGGCACAATCCTTTCCCTTTTTACTGCTGCCCACTGTGCTGTCACCAGTGGTGAATAGTCACTGCCACTGACTAGGTAATAGAACGTGAATTTACCTTCGCTCACTTTGCCCCTGTCAGAGGAAGAAATCCGTCCAAGGGAGAAATGGAGGCCTCTCCGTCACCAGCGATGCTGCGCCGGGCTCTTCAGAGAAGTTACTGCGCACTAGTCCTCACAAACTCAGACACAGCACCCAAGGAGTTAGGGCCCCCTTGGATTCCTCCACCCTCGCGGAACTCAGTCGAAGGTACTGAGCCCCAGGCATCCGCCATAGTACCTCACCCCAGGCTAAAGGTGCCTGAGATGGACTCCATCCCTGCTCCAGCTAGGCCAAGGGCGCCTAGGCCTGAAACACCGGAACGCCAGCACCCAAGCTGAAGGTGCCTGGGTGTGGCCGCGTCCTCCGACTCTCCCCAAAACAGGACGTCCGCCCCTTTTATGACCTCTCCCTTTGCGTCCCAGCGGGTTCCCCGCCCCGCTGTACCAGCTCCAGGGGAGGACAAAAAGGCACGGTTCGCGGTGTGAGTTCAACTCCGGCCCCAGGCAACAGCGCCACCCAGGGGCCCCAAGGAACCTCACACCACCAGAGTCCTTACATAATTCAAGTACCCGCTATATATATATATATATATATATATATATATATATATATATATATAAAAATAAATGAAAAAAATACTGAGAATTTGTAATAAAAAAAAAAAATGTTCTTATTGTTTCATAAAATTTTGCAAATAAATAACCATTCTTCATAAATTTAGTCCAAAATGTATTCTGCTACATTTTGTCATGGATATGCATTAATGTCTGTCTGCCATCTTACCTTCCTCCTCATGTGTTCATCTAGAGACCAGACCTCCTTCACCTGGCTTCCTTTATAATCTCCTCCCAGCCTGACTCCACCCCAGGCCCTATCACAGAACACTATATTAACCTGTGCACTGCAAGCCTGCCTTGCTGATCAACGTGTTTGTTAGGCATTGTGTGTTTGGGTTCCTGCCTGCCGTGTGCTACGTCTGTCTCTCTGTTACGTTATTGGCTTGTCCCCGACTATCCCTGTCTGCTCGTGACCCTTGACCTTCGGCTCGTTCTTTCGTTATCCTTGTCTGCTTGTGGCCCCTGACCTTCGGCTTGTTATTCGGTTCTCCCTTATCTTGTGCTGCTGCTTCCCCTCTGTTCCCCTTATCCTACGGGGCGTGAGCTAGGAAACTCCAGGGGCCGCGACCTGGTCCCAGCCTGCAGCACAACATCCTCACCACTAGAGGCCCTGGAGAAGACCAGCTGGGTCTTAGACTCCGCGCCCTGGGGAATCTTGGCTCTAGCATCCGTTAGGATCTCGGTTGTGCTCCTCTGGTCCCGCTTTCCACAACCACCCAGTTTCCTACCCGCAGAAGCCAGCCATAGGGTTCACTACCTCGCGGTGCACTCCTGTCCCCCTACGGTGTGCATCTGTCACCTGGCCACAGGTGATCCTGACAGTTTGATCAGCCATAAACCCGGCTGACATTCCGCTTCCCGCGGATGATCCATTGCAGGGCATAGCTCGCAGACTCGAAGCCCAGGAATCAAATCAGACTCAGGTGATGCGATTCCTCCAGGATCTGGCTTCTCGATTCGAGCAGCTTCAGGTCTCCTGGGGAACCCCGAATCCGCAACCCCAAGTACAACCAGCGGCTGTACCTATCGCACCAGTCGCAGCCTCACACTCACTAAGATTGCCAGCTCCGTCCCGTTTCTCTGGGGACTCCAAGGCCTGCAGGGGGTTTCTCAGCCAATGCACAATCCATTTTGAGCTTCAGCCTCAAAGCTTCCTGTCTGACTGGGCTAGGGTAGCCTATGTCATTTCCCTCCTCTCCGGTGAAGCTTTGGCCTGGGCTGCCCCCCTGTGGGAGAGGAACGATCCGGTGGTTTCCAGTCTGTCCGATTTCTTGAAGCTCTTTCGTAATATCTTCGAAGAGCCGGCTCGGGCTTCTTCAGCGGCTAGTGCTGTCTTACGTCTTCGCCAAGAATCTAGTTCAGTGGGGCAATATGCTCTTCAGTTCCGTATCCACACAGCTGAATTAAGCTGGAATAATGAGGCCCTGGTCGCTACCTTTTTACATGGCCTCTCTGACCGAGTGAAAGACGAATTAGCGGGAAGAGCCATTCCCATCGGTCTGGACGATGTAATTTCATTATGCAAACAGATCGACATTCGTTTTCAAGAGAGGTCTTTAGAAAAAAGACGCCAGCACTCTCTGGGTCCTAGCCAGTCTGAGCTCCCCTCCCTCCATTCCGTGGAGCATCCTCTACCTGCTGAAGAACCTATGCAGCTGGGCCGGACCAGACTAACCCCCGAAGAACGTGCTAGGCGCAGAACTCTGGGCTTGTGCCTCTATTGTGGGGGCAAGGGTCATTTTCGTGACTCCTGCTCGCTTCGTCCGGGAAACGCTCGGGTCTAATACATTTGGAAGGTGGAGTATTGGACCCAGAAACATCACCTTCTCGCCTGCTCTTGCCGGTGTTCCTTCATGTAGGCACTTCTCCTCAGTCAACCCTTGCATACCTGGATTCCGGGGCTACCGGCAATTTTATGGATTGGAGAACTGCTTCTTCTATGAAGCTTACCCTTTCACCTCTCACTACCCCATTGGTAGTCTCGGCAATTGATGGCACTGTTCTCCCAGGGGGCCCTATTCGCTTCCAGACGCTACCCATTAGGATGTCGGTAGGGATTCTCCACCAGGAGTGGATATCCTTTCTTATTCTACCCAAGGCCTCTACCCCAGTTGTATTGGGCCTCCCTTGGCTACAGCTCCATTCTCCACATGTGGACTGGGTCTCTGGGCAGATCCTGGCCTGGGGTTCCTCATGTTTCTCGTTGTGTCTTCTCAAGGTGACCCCCAAGGAGAGTCTTCCGGTTGCTGCCACTTCTGTTTCTTCTGATCTTCCTGCTGCATACAGCGATTACCGGGATGTGTTCTGTAAGAAATCAGCTGAGGTGCTTCCTCCCCACAGGTCTTTTGACTGTGCTATTGATCTTGTCCCCGGAGCAACTCTACCCAGGGGTCGTACCTACCCTCTGTCCATCCCAGAGACCCAGGCCATGTCGGAGTATGTCGCAGAGAATCTGGAGAGAGGTTTCATCCGGAAATCCTCATCGCCTGCAGGGGCAGGGTTCTTTTTTGTTGCCAAAAAGGATGGTACCTTAAGACCCTGCATCGATTATCGGGGTTTAAATGCGGTTACTATTAAAAATCGATACCCCTTACCCTTAATATCTGAGCTATTCGATAGGTTGAAGGGTGCCTCCATTTTCACCAAGTTGGATCTCAGAGGCGCGTACAATCTCATTCGAATACGGGAGGGTGACGAATGGAGGACTGCATTCAACACTAGAGACGGGCATTACGAATATCTGGTGATGCCTTTTGGTCTGTGTAATGCTCCAGCCGTGTTTCAAAACTTTGTCAATGAAATTTTCAGAGATCTGCTGTACCAGTTTGTTGTCATCTATCTGGATGACATTCTGATCTTTTCTGAAAATCTGCTCGTCCACAGAAACCATGTCCGCACTGTACTTCAACGTCTTAGAGGGAACAATCTCTATGCCAAGCTGGAGAAATGTTCCTTTGAATGTTCTGAGGTCCTGTTTTTGAGGTGCTTCGTCTCATGTTCGGGTCTTCGTATGGACCCTGGGAAGGTCTTGGCTATCACCAACTGGCCTCTTCCTGCTAGCCTCAAGGCCACACAGCGCTTTCTTGGCTTCACTAATTATTATAGGCAGTTCATAAGGAATTACTCTTCCATTGCCGCGCCTATTATCGCTTTGACCAAGAAGGGTGTGAATGCCAGAGACTGGCCTCCCGAAGCGGTCTCTGCATTTCACAACCTGAAACAGGCCTTTGTTTCTGGCCCCCTCTTGAGGAGACCAAATCCTGGGAATGCATTTTTTATTGAAGTGGACGCTTCTTCAATGGGGGTGGGAGCCGTGCTTCTTCAAATCTTTGAGAAGAGACGCCAACCATGTGCGTTCTTCTCCAAAAAAAATTCTCAGGCAGAGAGGAATTATGCCATCGGTGATCGGGAACTTCTCGCAATTAAATTGGCGTTAGAGGAGTGGCATCATCTCTTGGAGGGTTCCCCTCACTCCATAACGATCTTTACCGATCACAAGAATTTACAGTATCTACAGAATGCTAAACGTCTGAATCCTAGACAGGCCAGGTGGAGTCTCTTCTTTGCCCGTTTTAATTTCACGATTACCTACAAACCTGGTTCCTGCAACGGTCGGGCTGACGCGCTCTCTAGGTCATTTGACACTTTGGACGAGGAGTCCGCCCCTGAACCTGAGCCGATCATTCCAACCTCATGCATTGTTGCCCACTCTACCACCCTGAAGTCAAAAATTCCGCCTGGTAAGACCTTTGTCCCCACTGAGCTAAGAGCTAAGATCCTTCGTTGGGGACATGATTCCAAGGTGGCAGGGCATTCTGGATTCCTCCGATCCTTCCTACTCATCAGTCGTCACTACTGGTGACCTAATCTCCGCTCAGACGTCAAAGACTACGTTAAAGCTTGTCATGTCTGTGCTCAGTCCAAATCCTCCACACAAGCTCCTGCTGGTCTCCTCATGCCCTTGCCCATTCCTAAGGAACCCTGGGCCCATATTGCCATGGATTTTATCACCGATCTCCCACTGTCTGAGAATAATACAGTCATTTGGGTGGTAATCGATCGATTCTCCAAGATGGCTCATTTTGTTCCTCTTCCTGGTCTTCCTTCTGCCCCTGCCTTGGTTCCCATTTTCATTCGAGAAATTCTCCGCCTACATGGGGTCCCTTCTCATATTGTTTCCGACAGGGGAGTCCAATTCACGTCTCGTTTTTGGAGAGCCTTTTGCAAATCCCTCAATATTGTCTTGGATTTTTCTTCTTCTTACCATCCCCAATCCAATGGACAGACTGAGAGGGTTAATCAGGAGTTAGAGGTCTTTCTTCGCACCTTTGTGTCTTCTCACCATGACGATTGGTCCTCTCTACTCCCGTGGGCAGAATTCTCCCATAACAATCATGTGAATACCAGTTCGCAGAAGACACCCTTTTTCACAGTTTATGGAAAACACCCTCAACTTCCTCTTCCCATGATCTGTTCTCCTGACATTCCAGCTTTGGCTTCGGTTCAGGAGTCTCTCAATTCCGTTTGGGGTCACGTTCATGATTCCCTCCGGGCAGCTGCTGAAAAATTCAAAGGCTTTGCCGACCGCCGCAGGCGTAAACCGCCTTCTCTTCAGCCAGGGGACAAAGTCTGGCTCTCTACCAGGAACATCAAGCTCCGAGTTCCTTCTCTGAAGTTTGCTCCACGATTCATCGGTCCATACACGGTAACTGCTAAACTGAATCCGGTTTGTTTCAAACTCCAGATTCCTAAGAGCCTTAAAATCACTAACTCCTTTCATGTTGCTCTTCTAAAGCCTTTAGTCCTCAATAAATTCTCTCGTCCTCTCCCTACCGTGGCGCCTGTCTCTGAGGATAATCAGGAGTACGAGATCAGTCAAATTCTGGACTCCCGACTCTGTAAAGGCGTTCTTCAGTACCTCGTTCATTGGAAAGGGTTTGGTCCTGAGGAGAGGTCTTGGATCACTGCATCTGAGGTCTTTGCACCTCGTCTGTTAAAGGAGTTTCATCTGAAGTTTCCCTCTAAACCTGGGCCCAGGCGGGGAAGGGGGAGGCCTCGTAAGAGGGAGGGTACTGTCATGGATATGCATTAATGTCTGTCTGCCATCTTACCTTCCTCCTCATGTGTTCATCTAGAGACCAGACCTCCTTCACCTGGCTTCCTTTATAATCTCCTCCCAGCCTGACTCCACCCCAGGCCCTATCACAGAACACTATATTAACCTGTGCACTGCAAGCCTGCCTTGCTGATAAACGTGTTTGTTAGGCATTGTGTGTTTGGGTTCCTGCCTGCCGTGTGCTACGTCTGTCTCTCTGTTACGTTATTGGCTTGTCCCCGACTATCCCTGACTGCTCGTGACCCTTGACCTTCGGCTCGTTCTTTCGTTATCCTTGTCTGCTTGTGGCCCCTGACCTTCGGCTTGTTATTCGGTTCTCCCTTATCTTGTGCTGCTGCTTCCCCTCTGTTCCCCTTATCCTACGGGGCGTGAGCTAGGAAACTCCAGGGGCCGCGACCTGGTCCCAGCCTGCAGCTAACATCCTCACCACTAGAGGCCCTGGAGAAGACCAGCTGGGTCTTAGACTCCGCGCCCTGGGGAATCTTGGCTCTAGCATCCGTTAGGATCTCGGTTGTGCTCCTCTGGTCCCGCTTTCCACAACCACCCAGTTTCCTACCCGCAGAAGCCAGCCATAGGGTTCACTACCTCGCGGTGCACTCCTGTCCCCCTACGGTGTGCATCTGTCACCTGGCCACAGGTGATCCTGACACATTTGTGTATATTGTTTAGTCTGTTTGAAAATTCGAGTCTACAAACTATGGTACATATATATACGTATATATATATATATATATATATATATATATATATATATATATATATATATATATATTAAAATTGATCAGGATGCTGGTATGGGATATGCCGGTGATTAGGACATTGGTATGGGGAATGGCGGTGATCAGGATGCTGGTATGGCAGTGATCAAGATGCTGGTATGGGGTATGGCGGTGATTAGGATGCTGGTATGGGGTATGGTGATGATCAGAACGTTGGTATGGCGTATGGCAGTAATAAGGACATCAGTATGGGGTATGGCAGTGATCAGGACGCTGGTATGGTGTATGGTGGTGATTAGGGCCATGGTACGGTGTATGGCGGTAATCAGGGTGCTGGTCTAGAGTATGGCGGTGATCATGGCGCTGGTATGGGGTATGGCAGTGATCAGGATGCTGGTATGGGGTATGATGGCGATCAGAAAGCTGGTATGGGGTACGGTGGTGATCAGGGCATTGATATGGTGTATGGCCGTGATCAGGGCATTGGTATGGCATATGGTGGTGATCAGGGTACTGGTATGGGGTATGGCGGTGATCATGGCGCTGGTATGGGGTTTGGCGGTGTAACAGGAGGGCCCGTGGAACCCAGAAGTTCTTAGAAAGTATGAGCCAGAAAATAATGGACGTTGAGAATATGTCTTGGATTGCTTTGAAATGGGTCTGTAATATTAATCCATGGTATTTCCCAGGATATCTGTAAAGGACTATTTACTGGTTGTTTGATTCTGAACTCAACAGGTTAATTGAGAGATGCTGATGTGTTCAACTCTAACCACCTGGCTGCCTGTGTAATGTAGATTAAATCCAGACTAGCTTCCAAAGACCTTTTCATTGTTTGTGTTGATGTGGATTGGAGCTTGGTAGACCGTCTGGCTGCCTATTATGGGAGGTTTAAGTGTCTTGCTGTGAGGAAAGGGGGGGGGGGGAATCACTCCAGCAACCCCTCCTGCTAAGACTGTTTACTGAAGGAGAAGTTTGAACACACCTGACCTGTATCACCATTGTCATTGGACAGTTTAACCCGCCCTGTTCCCCAAGGATGGGAGGGAAGTGTTTTGAAGGGAAGTGTGTAACCATGTGCTTGTAATAAAGATTCATTCCCTGTTTTTGGAACTTCAACACAGAGCGTTGTCTCGTTTGTGCGGGGAGAAATATTTGTATGGGGTCTTATTCGGCTGGTTGGAGTGTCTGGTAGCTGGCGTGTGTTCGAGAATGGAATATCCTAAACAACGTTAACCCCTGTCGTTACAGGCGGTGATCAGGACCCTGGTATGGGGTATGGCGGTGATCAGGATGCTTGTATGGTGTATGGCAGGGATCAGGACCCTGGTATGGGGTATGGCGGTGATCAGGACCCTATATATAGGGTATGGCTGTGATCAGGCCACACACCAATCACAGGGCTTCCGGGTGCCTCGTGGGAGCTTTCAATGTGGGCTGACGTACAGGTACGTTAACCCACATTGACACTGCTTCCCATCCACTATTTATTTATGGGCTGAGGGCATACAGGAAGTGGTTAATATACACTAATTGAGTTTATTTAGAAAAAAAAATAACCTAGTGGGTATTACAAACAACCAAAAGAAAGCTCTATGTGCGTGAAAAAAATATATAAATCTAGAGCGGCAACATGAGCGGAGAATGGTGGAAATAAGGCAATCTGAGACAACACCTAAAGATACAGCGCCTTTCCGTAACTTGCCCTTTCGGGCGTTCAAACTATTTAAGGAAGGAGAGGTATAAATTGAATCGTTCCTGGAGGACTTTGAGAGACTATGCCAGATACATGAAGTACTGTCCCAAGATTGGGTCGCCTTACTGGCGAGTAATTTAACTGGCAGAGCGGCGGATGCGTATCGGGCCCTGAAGGCCGAGGACGCTAAAGATTATGACCGGGTAAAAGAAGCTCTGCTAGCCCGATTTGCCATTACACCCAAAGCCAGCCGGATTAAGTTTTGAGAATCCCGGAAACAAACCAACATAACATACGTGGAGAGGGCACATCGTCTGCAGCGGAACCTTAAGGGCTGGTTCCAGGGAAGCCACGCTCATACCATAGAGGACATCACCCAGCTAGTACTCTTAGAACAGTTATTTAACCACACCCCTCTGGTAGTATGGGATTCGGTGCGATATAAGCGACCACGGACTCTACAGCAAGCGGCTACGTTGGCCAATAAATATCTGGACTCTCGAAGGTCAGGCGAAAGCGAGCGCTATCCACTATCAAGTTTACCAGCCTCTAACCCAACTTCAGTACCTCAGTGGTCTGCCTCTAGACCCCCAGCCCGACCCAACCCTCCTACCGGACCTAAGTGCTATACCTGTAACCAAACCGGTCATCTGCACCGATATTGCCCTACCCGATCCAACGAGCCCAATCATCGAGATGTTCAAGATGAGTGCGGCGAGCTTTTCGAGGCTGATCCCATCCAAGTTGCTGCCGGAGATAAATCGGCAGCACCATCGTCAGGCAGTATGGGTTAATGGGCTGCCGGCCCAGGGACTCCGCGATTCCGGGGCTACGATTAACCTAATCCAGCCTCACACAATTCCCCAGTTGGCCCGGGCAGGCCAGACTGTTGCAGTCAGGACGGCAGGGGGCAAGGTGCTAAGTTTATCCACCGCCCAAGTCCTCTTGGATTGGGGCTCAGGGGAGCGACAAGTGCGAGTGGGATTACTACGTGAGTTACCCGCGGAAGTACTTTTGGGGAATGATTTGGGGCATTTAACTTCCTCATATGCCCCAGAGGCCGCCATGGCCGTGACCACCTGATGGCAGAGCCAACTTCAAGGCAACTCCACTCCTATGGGGACCCAGGTAAGACCAAATCCTCCTACGTTACCCCGACTTGACAACCTTGTGTCCTGGGATTCTCCCTCCGACATTAGGCAAGAGACTCAGAGTGACCCAACTTTAGCTGGTTATTGGGACAGGGCGGGCAAGGATCCAGGGGGGTTGGGGGAAGACAGAATAGAGTGGGGGGGGTTTCTTTATCGTTACACTGAGGGAATGGGCATCGGGAAGCGACAGGGTCCCCACAAACAGCTAGTTGTACCCCAGAAATACAGACGGGAGCTATTGCGGCTGGCTCACGACATCCCCTTGGCCGGACATTTAGGGATAGCTAAGACCCGGAGTCAGTTGTCTCATGCTTTTTTTCTGGCCCAGGTTACATGCTGAAGTGCGAGAATATTGCCGGACCTGTGAGACTTGTCAGAAAGTAGGGAAGACATGGGATCACCCAAAAGCCTCGCTGCAACCCCTGCCGATCATTAGAGAACCCTTTAGCCGCATAGCGGTAGATATTATAGGCCCAGTGGCCCACCCCATTGCCACTGGGAAGAAGTATATTCTTACGGTGGTGGATTACGCCACCCGCTACCCGGAGGCCATTCCCTTATCTAATATCCAGGCTGATACAGTAGCAGATGCCTTACTGCTGGTATTCACTAGGGTAGAGTTTCCCCAGGAGATATTGTCCGATCAGGATACCCAGTTCACAGCTGAGCTGACGCAGCAGCTCTGGCGTCTCTGTGGGATTAAACCCCTCCAGAGCGCCCCCTATCACCCTCAGACTAACGGGCTGTGCGAGAGCAGCTGCTTCGGGCCTTTGTGGAGAGTAGTAAGGATTGGGAGAAATATCTTCCCCATCTACTGTTCGCCTATAGAGAGGTACCCCAAGAGTCCACTGGGTTTTCCCCATTTGAGCTGTTAAATGGGCGAAGGGTTAGGGGACCCTTAGACTTAGTGAGGGCCCAGTGGGAGGGGGTAGAGGATCCAGAAGGCCTCCCCATCCTTAGTTATGTTTTGGAACTCAGGGAGCGACTTCGGGAACCTACCAAATGAGGAAAGAAATTGTTTGGACAGCCGCACTCCAAAAACTTAGCCTTTATTGGTAAAAACAGGAACAAGCACTACATGCCACAGCAACCAGGACATGAAGTTCTTTCACACGCATTCACGGCAGAACATTATTCATTTATTCACATAAGTTTTATTTTCTCTCCTTTTATCTTTCTTCTTTCTTTGTCTTTTCTCACCTTTAGCTGCACATTTTTGGATTATTACTACTATATTAAATTTTTACATCAAGTGTCACTATCTATATGACCCCACACGTTATCAATATGTAGTGGGCTAATATAATGTTTGTATGTGAGTTATATTTACACCTACGGCTTTATGTATATCCATATGCCGTTTATACTCGAGTATAAGCCGACCCGAATATAAGCCGAGGCACCTAATTTTGCCATAAAAAACTGGGAAAACGTATTGACTCGAGTATAAGCCTAGGGTGTCCATCTGCATGGTACTAAAACCCCTGAAGAAAAATAAATTACAGGCCTCCTAGCAGGGCCCCTATCAGGTGATAAAACAGCTGTGCGATACCACCTACGTGGTTGCCAGCTGTGCAGACACAAAAATTAAGAGGATGTTCTACATTAATATGATGAAGGCCTAACATGAGAGGGCTGAGGCAATGTAAACATCCCTTGTAATAGAAAAAAGCATGACAGGTCCTCTTAAATATGAGATCTGGGGTCAATAAGACCTCAGATCTCATATTTACACTAAAATGCAATAAAAAAAAAAAAAAGTCATTTGAAAAAATGACAAAAAAAAAAAAATGTCCCTTTAAGACGTATGGGCGGAGCTGACGTTTTGACGTCAGCTCCGCCCTGCTATGGTATGGAGACGGGTGGGGGCCATCTTGCCCTCACTCTTATCCATACCACAGAGGGAGAAGGACCCGATCGCCTCCGCCGCTACCGACGGCTCCGGTAAGCGGCGGAGGGCGCGGGAGAGCGGCGGGAGGGGGGGGCCCTCTCCCGCCGCCGAAAACGGTGATCTCGCGGTGAATCCACCGCGGAGACCACCATTATCGTAAACACGACCGCTCACTGAAGAGATGGATATCTCGGTTGTGGCAGCAGCTGCTAATTCAAAAAAATGACGTATATATACCGTGAGCGGTCGTCAAGTGGTTAAATATTAATTGAATATAAGTCCATATATCATATCAAATAGGTTTGTGAAAAAATAATGATAATAGCTTCCAATCTTCCACCACACCTGGTGTCATTGAATCCTCTCCCGTCAGATGCAAAACTCACCAACTCAAATTGCCTTACACTCTCGTGTTCGGCGTGTAAACGCGTACAAATAGACCTCACTGGTAGGTATAGCAGCTAATCCCAGTTCCAACCAATTCACTGCCAGAAAGCTCCACATGTAAATAAAAGAAGTGCTCAAAATAGCGTGATACCGTAAAATCAGTTTAATATTACACTTAAATCTTCAAATATAGCACTCACATGCATCTCAAAAAATAGAGCAATACACTGCACAGCAAACACTCGTTCAGAAATGAACCGAAAACCGAGTATATTGGTCGCGGCGGACCCAAGATGTCCACTGATAGCTCACCACCTCCCCGCCGCTTCCTGGATCTCTGCTTCCTTGATCGGCATTGATACGTCACACGTTCACTTCAGATGGTTGCCGCACAGATCTACGAGCATAAAGTGCACATCTCATTTCTCAACCCCCCATTACACTTTTGAAGGCCCTGGAGCACCAGGACAATGGAATTGCCCACAAAATGACCCCATTTTGGAAAGCAAACACCCCAATATATAATCTATGAGGCATAATGAGTCTTTTAAAAGGTTAGTTTTTTTTCACAAGTTTTTGGAAAATGTGGAAAAAAAATGAAAAACACATTTTTTTTTACACAACGTTGTCGGTTTATAAGATATTTCCAACACATAGCAAATACATAGCAAAAATTACACCCCAAAATACATTCTGCTACTCCTCAGTATGTGGATACCACATGTGTGAGACTTTTACACAGCCTGGCCACATACAGAGGCCCAACATCCAAGTAGCACCATCAGGCGTTACATAGTTACATAGTTAGTCAGGTTGAAAAAAGACAAAGTCCATCCAGTTCAACCATAAAAATAAAAAAATATCGTGCAATCCTATATACCCAATTCTATACCCACAGTTGATCCAGAGGAAGGCAAAAAACCCCAGCAGAGCATGATCCAATTTGCTACAGCAGGGGAAAAAATTCCTTCCTGATCCCCCGAGAGGCAATCGGATTTACCCTGGATCAACTTTACCTAGAACTGTTAGTACTCAGTTATATTATGTACATTTAGGAAAGCATCCAGGCCTTTCTTAAAGCAATCTACTGAGCTGGCCAGAACCACCTCTGCAGGGAGTCTGTTCCACATTTTCACAGCTCTTACTGTGAAGAAACCTTTCCGCATTTGGAGATGAAATCTTTTTTCTTCTAGACGTAAAGAGTGCCCCCTTGTTCTCTGTGTTGACCGTAAAGTGAATAACTCATCACCAAGATCAATATATGGACCCCTTATATATTTGTACATGTTAATCATATCCCCCCTTATTCTCCTCTTCTCAAGAGTGAATAAATTCAGCTCCTCTAATCTCTCCTCATAGCTGAGCTCCTCCATGCCTCTTATCAGTTTGGTTGCCCTTCTCTGCACTTTCTCCAGTTCCCCGATATGCTTTTTGAGAACTGGGGCCCAAAACTGAACTGCATATTCCAGATGAGGTCTTACTAATGATTTGTACAGGGGCAAAATGATGTCTCTCTCTCTGGAGTCCATACCTCTCTTAATACAAGAAAGGACTTTGCTCGCTTTGGAAACCACAGCTTGGCATTGCATGCCATTATTGAGCTTATGATCTACCAAAACCCCCAGATCCTTTTCCACTACGGATCCCCCCAGTTGTATTCCCCCTAGTATGTATGATGCATTCATATTCTTAGCCCCCAAGTGCATAACTTTACATTTATCAACATTAAACCTCATCTGCCACATAGTCGCCCAATTAGACAGAGCATTGAGGTCGGCTTGTAAATTGGCGACATCCTGTAAGGACGTTATTCCACTGCATAGCTTGGTGTCATCTGCAAAGACAGAAATGTTACTTTTGATCTCAGACCCAATATCATTTATAAACATATTGTGAGGGGGTTAGCTCGGCAGCGGGTGTGTGTGACCCCCGAGATGGGCTCCCCACACAAAAACAGGCCCAGCAAACGGTGGTTGTGGTTTTCAAAATCAAAAAGGTGCGGTTTATTTTCTATTTACAGTGACAAAACACAGCAAAGCAAAAGAAACATAAACAAAATAAATCCTGGTCAACTTGACCTCTGACTAAACATACAGGTTTCCTAACTAACAACTGGGATCAGCCTAGTGCTGTCCTAGTCCCTAAGTCCCTGGTTTTAAATGTCCAAGCAAATAGCCACACAGGCTTTGTCTCACCGCACAGGGGTTCACTCTCCCTAGACAGTCCACACAGGTCTGGTTCCAGGCATGAGCTAACATCTAATGAAGCTGGGAGTTCTTATAGAGGCCTAAATGAGCTGACAAGCTTCAGCTGGTCTCATCAACTCCCTGTCTGTACGACGCCCCACACTCTCCCTAGAGGTATGAGTCATCCATGAGCCCACTAGCCTTATACAACTCTCCACCTAGTTGTATAAGTCGGCGTAAAGCCTGAATCTGGGCGAAATATATCTACCCCCCTGGATGCAACCAGGTGACTTTACCTTCCTGCTGTCACATACCCCCCCCTCTTGTTTTAACCTCGGGGTTGGAACACCAGCAATCAGGCATTCATGTACTCGAGACAAAGCATCCACATTCCCCATTTGAACGCCAGGGCGATGCTTTACTGTGAAGTTGAATTCCTGGAGGGCCAGGAACCACCTATTCACTCTTCTATTTGTTTCTTTGTTTTGAGCCATCCACTTTAACGGAGCGTGATCCGTAACCATGTCAAAGTGCCTACCTAGCAGGTAGTACCGAAGGGAATCTAGAGCCCACTTCACCGCTAAACACTCCTTTTCAACGGTGGCGTAATTTACCTCATGGGACTTCAACTTCCTGCTGAGGTAAATGACTGGGTGCTCTTCCCTGTTCCAGACCTGGGACAATACTGCTCCTAACCCCACATCTGACGCATCACTTTGTACGACAAAGTCTTTAGAGAAGTCGGGTGAGTACAACACTGGCTGGCTACATAAGGCTTGTTTCAAGAATTGGAATGCTGCCTCAGCCTCGGGGGTCCATTTAATCATGACCGACCCTTTCCCCTTCGTCAGGTTGGTTAGGGGCACAGCCTTAGAAGCAAAGTGGGGAATGAATCGCCGATAATACCCAGCGATTCCCAGAAAGGCTCGTACCTGCTTCTTGCTGTTGGGACGTGGCCAACTCTGGATGGCCTCGACTTTGTTGAGTTGGGGTTTTATTACTCCCCTCCCAATGGTGTACCCAAGATATTTGGCCTCCTCCTGCCCAATGGTACACTTCTTGGGGTTAGCCGTAAACCCCGCTTCCCGAACAGAGTCCAGGACTGCTTGCACTTTTGGCAGATGTGAGGCCCAATCTGTGCTATGGACAATTATGTCATCCAGGTAAGCCGCAGCATACTTCCGATGGGGCCTCAGCATCTGGTCCATTTTCCGCTGGAATGTGGCCGGCGCATTCTGTAACCCGAACGGCATTCTTTTATATTGGAACGCCCCGTCTGGGGTTACAAATGCGGTTTTCTCTTTGGCCGACTTGGCCAGGGGGATTTGCCAATACCCTTTTGTGAGGTCAAGAGTCGTCATGTATCGGGCTGTTCCCAGCCGGTCGATCAACTCATCTATACGTGGCATGGGGTAGGTGTCAAATTTTGTAACTTTGTTCAACTGTCGAAAATCGTTACAAAATCGCCAGCTCCCATCCGGTTTAGGCACCAACACAATGGGACTAGACCAATCACTTTGGGACTCCTCTATCACCCCTAAGTTCAGCATTTTCTGTACTTCCTCCCGTATTGCCTCCCGTCGGGCCTCTGGGATCCGATAGGGTTTTAACTTCACCCTTTCACCGGGCGGGGTAATGATGTCATGCTCTACCCCAGATGTTTGTCCCGGCAGCTCAGAGAATACCTCCTTGTTGCGAAGCACAAACTCCTTAACCTCCTGTTGTTGGGGTTGTGACAAGGTGGCTGCTATTCCAACCTCCGGAATCACGCAACCAGTTTGAGCTGGTGACCAAGTGTCTGCGACTAGGGACTCTCTATCCCTCCAGGCTTTCAACAGATTAACGTGATAGATCTGTTCGGGCTTTCGCCTTCCTGGTTGTCTGACCTTGTAATTCACTTCGCTCACTTTTTCCATTATCTCGTAGGGGCCTTGCCATTTGGCAAGGAATTTACTTTCAACCGTAGGGACAAGTACCAGTATCCTATCCCCCGGGGAAAAGGTACGGGTCTTGGCTCCACGGTTGTACACTCTCTGCTGTGCTAACTGCGCTTGGGCCAAATGTTCCTTCACGATGGGCATTACCTGTGCAATTCGGTCTTGCATCAGGGCGACATGCTCAATCACACTCCTGTGGGGAGAACTCTCACTTTCCCAAGTTTCCTTGGCAATATCCAACAGCCCTCTTGGGTGTCTCCCATACAGTAACTCAAAGGGGGAGAATCCCGTAGAGGATTGGGGCACCTCCCTAATAGCAAACATCAGATAAGGAAGTAGACAGTCCCAATCCTTTCCATCTCTATCCACCACTTTCTTCAACATTTGTTTTAGGGTTTTGTTGAACCTTTCAACCAGCCCATCGGTTTGGGGGTGATACACAGATGTATGTAATTGCGTCACTTTGAACAATTTACACAGCTCCTTCATAACCCGGGACATAAAGGGTGTACCTTGGTCTGTAAGCAGTTCTTTACAAATACCCACCCGGCTAAACACAAGAGATAGCTCTTTGGCTATGGTTTTGGCCGAGGTATTTCGGAGAGGGATCGCTTCTGGATAACGGGTGGCATAGTCCATTATAACTAATATGTACTGGTGCCCCCTAGCGGACTTGATTATAGGACCTACCAAATCCATGGCGATCCTCTCAAACGGGACCTCAATGATGGGTAGAGGGACCAGCGGGCTACGGAAATGTGGCATCGGGGCCGACCTCTGACACACAGGGCAGGAGGAACAATAATTTTCTATGTCCTTCATCACCCCCGGCCAATAGAATCTCTGTAATACCCTCTCTCGGGTTTTCTCTGTCCCCAGATGACCTCCAAGAATGTGCCCATGGGCCAACTCCAACACCAACTTCCTGTAAGGTTTGGGCACCACAAGCTGCTCAACGGTTTCTTCTGCCCTTTTTGCCACCCGATACAGTAGGTCCTTCTCTACGCTGAAGTATGGGTAAGTGCAGGTATTATCTGGGTTCACTAACTCGCCATCTATTTTCACTACGTTTTCCCGTCCCTTTATTAGGGCGGGGTCTTTCAACTGTTCTGTGGCAAAGTTTTCCCTGTGAACCTCAAGATCAGAAAACTCCACAGACGGTAGGTTTTCGTCTGAGGAGGTGGGCTCCTCTCCAGTTTCTTGAGTCTCCCCTGCCAATACTGATAAGGGAAATTCTGGAGAGTCCTCACCACTCTCAGGGGAGTTCTGGCTATCACATTCCTGGTACATAGGGGCACCAGTGGGGGGCTCAGGATCATCCCACAGTTCCCAGAACTTCGGAAAATCCCTTCCCACAATGGCGTCATGCGGTAACTGAGATACTAAGCCCACTGGATGAGAGAGGGTACCTTTGGGGGTCTCGAAACACACTGTAGTCACTGGATACTCTCGGGTGTCCCCATGCACACAAATAACAGCTACCTTGCTATTCCCAGAGACCTCTGTTTTAACTAACTCAGCCTTTATCAGGGTCACAAGGCTACCTGAATCCAGCAATACCACAACATTTCTACCATTAACACACATTTTGCATAAATGTTTCTCAGTTCCTCGAATGGCAGTGCATGCGACTGTCGCACACAGCGACTGACGTCTGCCCGTCAGAAAGTCACACTGCATGGGTTCCTCCACAACCGGGCAATTGGCTGCAATATGTCCCGCTTGCCGGCAGCGGTAGCAAACGATCCTTCTTGCGGCCTCTTGAGCCGCTGATTTCCCAGGCTGTTCTCGCCAAACTTGGGGTAGAGCTCCCACCCTCTCACTCTCTCCACCCTCACCCCTTGGAATCCTCTTATCCGCCCCTGGGGATGGTCTGGTCTTAGGGTGGAAAGTCCGAGTGTCTCTGGAAGAGGCCGTCAGGTTCTCTGTAGCCAAGTATTTCTCCACACGATCCACAAGACCATCGGCCGTCTCTGGGTCTCCATGGCTTACCCACTTTTGGATGGCAGTAGGAAGAGCTCTCAAAAACCGATCCATTACAACACGTTCCACAATCTTTGGTGCGGACAAAGTCTCTGGCTGTAGCCACTTTCTGCTCAGGTGAATGAGATCATACATTTGAGACCTGGGGGGTTTTCCAAGCTGGAAAGTCCAGTTATGCACACGCTGAGCCCGGACAGCCTGGGTGACACCCAGCCTTGCCAATATTTCAGCTTTTAGCATCGCATAGTCTTTTGCTTGGTTAGGCTCTAGGTCATAGTAAGCTTTCTGCGATTCACCAGTTAACAGAGGAGCCACCAGTCCAGCCCACTGCTCCTCAGGCCACTTTTCTCTTTCAGCGGTCCTTTCAAATGTGGTCAAAAATACCTCTGGATCATCCTCTCCAGTCATTTTTGTCAATAAACGACTCACCCCAAAGGACGCGGTATTAGTGGGACGGCTTTCCTCACTGGTCTGCGGACGTTGCTGCATTGCTGCTTCCATCTGTTGTTGTAGTCTCTGCTCTTGCTTCTGTAACAGGTCTATGAAGCGGGCCTCAGATTGCTGCTGGGCTTGTTGCTGAGCCTCCAGACTCTGTTGCAAAGTTGCGTTTGTCTGCTGCTGGGCTGCAAGGCTCTGTTGATGAGCTTGCTGCTGGGCTGCAAGGCTCTGTTGATGAGCTTGCTGCTGGGCTGCGAAGTTCTGTTGTTGAGCTGCAAGGCTCTTTTGCAAACCTGCATTTGTCTGCTGTTGATTGGCATTTGCTAGAGCCAGCTGCTTCAGTATCTCCTCCATGCTGGCTTAAAAAAAAACTGCCACTGGTTCTCCACCAACTGTGAGGGGGTTAGCTCGGCAGCGGGTGTGTGTGACCCCCGAGATGGGCTCCCCACACAAAAACAGGCCCAGCAAACGGTGGTTGTGGTTTTCAAAATCAAAAAGGTGCGGTTTATTTTCTATTTACAGTGACAAAACACAGCAAAGCAAAAGAAACATAAACAAAATAAATCCTGGTCAACTTGACCTCTGACTAAACATACAGGTTTCCTAACTAACAACTGGGATCAGCCTAGTGCTGTCCTAGTCCCTAAGTCCCTGGTTTTAAATGTCCAAGCAAATAGCCACACAGGCTTTGTCTCACCGCACAGGGGTTCACTCTCCCTAGACAGTCCACACAGGTCTGGTTCCAGGCATGAGCTAACATCTAATGAAGCTGGGAGTTCTTATAGAGGCCTAAATGAGCTGACAAGCTTCAGCTGGTCTCATCAACTCCCTGTCTGTACGACGCCCCACACTCTCCCTAGAGGTATGAGTCATCCATGAGCCCACTAGCCTTATACAACTCTCCACCTAGTTGTATAAGTCGGCGTAAAGCCTGAATCTGGGCGAAATATATCTACCCCCCTGGATGCAACCAGGTGACTTTACCTTCCTGCTGTCACAATATTAAAAAGTAAGGGTCCCAGCACTGAACCTTGGGGTACACCACTGATAACCTTAGACCATTCAGAGTAAGAATCATTAACTACTACTCTCTGAATTCTGTCTTTTAGCCAGTTTTCTATCCATTTACAAACTGATATTTCCAATCCTGTAGACTTTACCTTACACATGAGCCGTGTGTGGGGAACTGTAGCAAACGCTTTTGCAAAATCCAAGTATACCACGTCCACAGCCACGCCTCTGTCCAAGGTTTTACTTACCTATTCATAAAAAGAAATCAGGTTTGTCTGACAACTTCTGTCTTTCATGAATCCATGCTGTCTGTTGCTGAAATAGTTTTTTTCCAGCAAGAACTCATCTATGTGGTCTTTTATTAATCTCTCCAGTATCTTCCCAACTATGGAAGTTAAACTAACAGGTCTATAGTTACTTGGTAAAGACTTTGGTCCCTTTTTAAATATAGGCACCACATTGGCCCTGCGCCAATCCAGTGGTACTATTCCTGTCATTAATGAGTCCCTAAAAATTAGATACAATGGCTTTGAAATTACAGAGCTCAATTCTTTTAGGATCCGTGGGTGGATGCCATCTGGTCCAGGTGCTTTATCCACCTTTACTCTGTCTAAATATTTCTGGACCATATCACTTTTGAGCCATTGTGGATTTGGGGCTGTGTCACTACCACCCCCATTATGGACATGAACTCCCCCATGCTCCATTGTACTAGAAGCATACATTACATGCTGTATTTATTGGCGTATAACACTCACTTTTTAACCCTGAAATTAGAGGGTAAACTGTGCCTGCGTGTTATACGCAGGGGGTTGTGGAAAGTTTTTTTCCTGAAACTTCCCTCTTAAAGTTAGGGTGCGTGTTATACGCCTGTGCGTGTTATACGCCGATAAATACGGTATATAATTTCCTTGCAACCATTTTTGAAGGCCCTTCATATTTCTAACACATAGCATGTACATACCAAGAATTACAATTCAAAATAAATTCTATTGTGGAAAGGGTAAAAAAAAAAAAAAAAGTATTATCTGTGCTTTTAGTAGTGTCCACAGAAGAGAGCACTGGTCCAGGCAGCAGTCAGGGATGTGCTTAGCGACAGCAATAGTAATTATCCAGGCAGCAGGCAGGAATATTGTCTATAGTCAGCACAAGGATATTGTCAGCACAGCCAAAGCATTTGTCCATAGAAATTGTCCAGGCAGAGACAGCCAGCACATATTGGTTCTGGTACACTGTTACCTGCAGACACTCATTATTGTACCGCTCTCCAGCCCTTCATAAACATACTGCCTCTTGCTACAGATAATTATTTGCATAGTCCAGGTAGCAGGCAGAGGTGTGGTCCGTTCATGCGGCAGGCCAAGGCATGACAACAGAAAGTCAGCAGCAGGCTGAGGGCCGCAATTGGGTAAGACCTGTGCACAGGTGCACAGGGGTAGAGGCTTCGCCCACCAAAATCTCTATGAAGTCTCTGGACTCCAGACCCTAATCCGGAAGTTAGGAAACCCGGAGAAAACAAACAAAAAAATGTTCTTCATCCGGAAAAACTATTCTGAAGCCCCTCACATATGTGAGACCCCTGTGTACTACAGTAGAAGGGCAACAGATCAGTCCAAGCGGTAGGCAAAAGCATAGCCCATAAAACAGGCCAGGGTCAGTTCACGTGCAAGCAGACCAAGCGGTGGGCAGAAGCATAGTCACAAAACAGGCCAGGGTCAGTTCACGTGGAAGCAGTCCAAACGATAGGCAGAGGCATAGTCACAAAACAGGACAGGGTCAGTTCACGTGGAAGCAGTCCAAACGATAGGCAGAGGCATAGTCAAAAAGCAGGCCAGGGTCAGTTCACGTGGAAGGCAGTGGCATGGTTATTTGGGGAAGCATGGAAAATGGTCTGCACAGATGATGAAAATGCGGAAATGGGCTAATATTTTAGGGATGTATGATAAAGTTCGAAGCATTCACCAATGCAAAGGCCAAGTTGGGAGGGACACTGGGGACAATGTTAGCTGGTATCTTTTCAAAATCCTCTTTTGCTGCACACGAGACTTTTTTTTGCCATCTTCAGCCTGCTTCAGATGGTGGAATGTTATACGGGAAGTGGCGTTCATTAAGTCGGCTAACAGCATCAGAGCAAAGGTCTTCTGGGGGGGGGGGGGGTCTTTGTTGAAAGATGAGGGACGTGACTACTTCTTCTATGAATTTTAAGAAGGGGCCGGGCTTTCTGTGGATTTGGTGTAGACCATGTAGGAATTATAAATGGCCAAATGGATGAGATAAATTGCTACCTTCTGTTTTGGAGATATTTATACCCTCGCTTAAATGCTTAAAATAAGTGATTAAAAACCTTTTGTCTATATAAAATGAAATCAAACGATAGTGGTGAGAAAAGAGAAAACAATGACATTTATTTATACAGAAACGATACCACCTAATAGCAAGGTGATACCAATGTTACACGATACATAATAGGAATATTGCTATGACAAACATGATAATACCTATGATGAAGATGATACCAATGTTACATGATAATACCAATAGGAACAAGAGAGCAAAAGAGAAGTAAGATTCTTAAACATGGGAGGGAGAGAGAGACAGAGAGAGAGAGGCAGAGGGAGAGAGAGAGGGAGAGAGAGAGGGAGAGAGAGGGAGAGAGAGAGAGAGACAGAGAGAGCTTACTATGTCACCATGTCGTCTGCGTCAAGACATCATTCGCAAGGGCGTTATTATGGCTCTGGCTGACTAATATATACCCCCTCTATGCCTACTCGCCCATCACCCAGGATGCAAAATCCCGTGGTCTCATTGGTTCAAAGCTGACCACCTGATTGGTTGAAATCTCAAGTCTCTTTACCTAGCCTGCCCACTCTAAAGCTGAAATACTGGTTGCTTTATCAGCTCAGTGTAACCAGTTCCCACATTAGCATGCTAAGGGCCCCTGCGGTGTACTGGCTCTTTTGAGACAAAAGATATCTGAGTATCACCTGAAACCTACTTTATATTCTCAGTAGGCAGTAAAAACTGTCCTTTAAGATCATAACTTGGCATTATATCACAAAATATATATATATTCCTGTAACATTATATACGGTTACACCCATCCCCCTACATATACATCCATTGGGGCATGGTGCTTTATTTAGTATATGAAATATTCAAAATATCCACCACACTTCTTGCACCAGAATCGGGACCTCCTTATTGACAAATAGTGCTGAATCATTTGATCATCGAAATCCACCACCCCCCCCCCAAATCCACCACCCCCCCCCCCATCATGTAGAGATTATAATCTTGGACACATGTCGGCTTTTCAATGGGACCTCGTCTTCTTTGAACTACAACTGTAGTGTCATCCTGAATAGTGGACATCCAGTGGCGGCTGGTGAAGTTTTAGGATGGGGGGGCGCAAGACCCCGCCCCTCCACATTTGGCCCCTCCCACTGCTCATAAGCCACACCCCTTATATAATCCACCCACTCCGTCCCCTGTATTTCACTTGCTTCCACTCATAGTGTCAGGAGTATAGAGATCAGCATCACAGGACAGAGTATACAGCCCCAGCACCACAGATCATGGTATATAGCGCAGCCTTACAGATCGGCACAAACAAACTAAATTACACTGTTAGTAAATTGCATATATCTGCATTCTGCAACCTGTAAAAATAAATAAAAATAAATAAATAAATAAATAAAAATCGCACATATCTGCACCCTGTAAATCGCACAAATCTGCATTCTGCACCCTGTAAATCACATGTATCTGCATTCTGCAACCACCCCCCCAATCAGGTCAGCTACAGTGCTACACTATACACATGGCAGGGGGGTGGTGGACACAGCAATCACCCCCCCCCCCACAGACCAGCACAGGGTGGCAGGGCAGACAGACACACTCCTCCAGGCGACAGCCTCTTCTTCTTACAACACTACTACAAGTCCCAGCATTGGAAAAAAAAGTCATGACCACTCATCATCCTTTGAGTTTTAAGTTATAATCTGCTAGGTCCCCGGATGATTTAGTTCCCTATGTATGTGTGGGACTACAATCCCAGCATCATAGAACTCTGGTGCATGCAATCCCTCATTATGGGACTACAAGTCCCAGCATCGCACGGGCACCCATCCTCCTTGGAGCCCTATACTATAACCTGCCGGGACTTGTAGTTCTCCACCCTTTCCTGGAGAGATCAGTTTAACCCATTGCACGCCAGCCTGCTCAGATTTGTAGTTATCCATTCTCTCCCTCCTAAGACTCTGGTTCATGCAATTCTCTTAGGCAAGGGACTACAAGTCCCAGCATCACATGGGCACTCAGCCATTTTGGAACTCTATGCTATAACCTGCTGGGACTTGTAGTTCTTCGTCCTCTGCTAGGTTCTGCAGGTTCATGCTATAGCCCATGTATGGGGCTACAAGTCCCAGCATCACATGTGTACCCATCTATGTTGGAGCCCTATGCTATTTCTTGCTGGGACAAGTAGTTCTCCACCCTCTCCTGGGAAGATCAGGATCATGCATTGCACACCAGCCTGCTGGGATTTGTAGTTCTCCAGCCTCTGCCTCCTAAGACTCTGGTTCATGCAATTCTCTTAGGTAAGAGACTACAAGTCCCAGCATCGCATGACCACTTATCTACTTGGAGCCCTATTCTATAACCTGCTGGGACTTGTAGTTCTTCATCTTCTGCTAGGACTCTGGTTCATGCAATCTCCCATGTATGGGACTACAAGTCCCCGCAATGCTAGGAAAACACCTGGACACCCATCCACCTTGGAGCCATATACAATAACATGCTGGGGAGATCAGGTTAATGCATTGCACAGCACCAGCCTGCTGAGATTTGGCCCAAGAAGCATGTGTTGGTTATACAGGTCAGGAGCATGATGCACGTACCCCGAGTCTTTCACAAATAATGCTGGATCCATCTGAATCAGGACAGCCTGGAGCCGGAGGACTATTGTCCAGAAAACTGCACAGACAGTCATTGGGGATCAGAGTGGGATGTGGGGTCGATCTAGCAAGGACAAACTATCTTAGCATGGTGACAGAGACTGCAGGATGTGAGCAGTGAACTATGCAATCAGAAGATAATGAAGGGGGAGGGGGATGGTGTGATATAGGGAAGGTGTACAGACGTGCATTACATGGAGAGAGGTGAAGTAAAGTTGGAGATTAAAAATGCTGCTGTAAAGTCTCTCACGACACAGTGATAATAGCCCCTTCTGCCCCCCTCCCCCCTTCAATCCTGGCATGTATTGTACCTGGAGATTTCTGTGTGCACTGCTGGATGCAGAGTCTGTGTCACAGGGAGATGAATGGAGCTGCTTCTGCACATCGCTCAATCTGCCCTGAGCAGTTGTTCTTCTGCTGGGTTTCCCCCCTCACTTACTGAAGGAGACAGGTAGCCTGTAAGCCAATGTCGCTGCAGATCTGATTAAAGCCCCACCCTATGGACCCAATCAATTACAAGCACTGGAAACCTAATGCTAGAGGTGGGGTGTTCGGGGCGCAAAGCCACTCTAAACTACGCCAATAGAGCTTCTTAGCCCCAATCACGTGTTTACACACAAGTCATGCCTCCAAAAGCACCCCATGTCCGGCACCCTTAACACATCCACTTAAAGGGACACTTTAAAAAAAAAAAAATATATATATATATATATATATTTTTTTTTTTTAATAAGTTGCTTTGGGGGGGGGGGCGGCGCCCCTGCGCCCCCTATTGATGGGCCACCACTGTGGACATCATGTGCACGGTCCTGTTATCCTTCCACCTCAAGGCCAGCACTTCGTTGCATCTCAGTGTTGCTCTTTCCCCCCTTTGCAGCTTTTTGTTTACTATGGATTGTGGGAAGCCCTTCCTATTCTTTCTGGAGGTTCCGCAGGCCAGGGTTTTTTGCGATGTATAAGTGTTTAAAAAGGGGCAGCCTGGTATAGAAGTTGTCAAGATATATGTGATATCCTTTTTTCAGAAGTGGGTAAACCAGGTCCCATACGATTTTTACAATTGTGCCCATGTAGGCCGGGCACTCAGGGGGCTGGAGCTGGGAATCTCTTCCTTCATATATGCGGAACGCATACAGATATCCCGTGACTCTCTCACAGAGCTTGTAAAATTTGGCTCAATATCGGGCACTTTTGCTAAGAATATATTGGTTTATTCCTAGCCGGCCTGAAAAGGGTACCAGGGACTCATCCACACATATATGTGTAGCGCTACCCCCAGTTAAGCGAGCCGCTGGATTTGTTTTCGGGCTCTGTGTACAGCACCACCAACCCCCGGTAATCTGCTCAACCCACCCTGGCACAGTTAGTCTAGGGGTTATATTTTTATCATAACCAATTGGTATTGTAAAGGCACCCTCTTTACAGTAAAACAACACACAAATGTTAAAGATTAACCATAACAGTTTTACTTTGGTTGAAAAAGGCTTAAGCAGAATATAATACACACAACCAGCTTGCAGAGCCCTGCAGCAATCAATATAGCACACAATAATGGCGCTGCGCGGTAATCCACCACGCGTAACTATTATGGTATACACGCCCTGTGGCGCACTAAACAATATTCTATCTCTCCACCCTGGCCAGGCCTGACCCAGAATAAATCTCAGTCCTTCCTATAGGGATTTCTTTGCATGCAAACTTTCGGTGGTGCACTTAATGAATAGTATTTGTAATCCACAAATATGGCAATCACTAAGAACACTATGCTGGGGGGACACTTCAACTCTGTCCTGCTACCGGTCCCCCAGTGGAACAACAAACAAACGATCGGTGAGCCACGGCAGTCTATAGGCCTAGAATCTGTAAAGTCTATTTGATTGAGCAAGTGCTCGCTCACCACTCCGGGCGCGATCCCAGCCCGGGACCTCCACCTGCTGTGTCTCCGCACACAGCGTCTGCAACGATCGGGTCCCCGATCCAACTGATGTCCTCACTCGACAAGTCAGATGCCACCCAGGCTCCGCAGTGGGGTGGAAGGCTCTTTGGAAGTTGCGCAAGGGCCAGGCTTCAGGCCTTGCACTGCAGCAGATCCGCACAGGAAGAAACTCTTGCTTGCAGCGCGGTGTCCAAAGAGACCCAGCTCCGCCTCGCCTCCTCCTTAAATAACCCCTCCCATGAGTCTCTGCGGTGGCTAACTGCACTCTGTGTGCCGAACAGGGTTCTGGGTAACGTAGTCCCGGGGCCTTAAAGGAGACCCCGCTACATATGCTTCTCTGGGACATAGAGTTCTGCAAATCGTTGGGAAAATAAATTTATCAGTGGGCGAATTTTATATAGCTTATTGTAATTTGGATGATTGCGGCGATGGGCACTGGGTGTTGTCGGTAAATTTAAAGAATCGCATAATCATCTCATATCGGAACCTGGGCATTACGGCAGAATACATGGGCATGTGGTGGATGGGTTTGGTGGACCAATAGGTATGTCCTTAATTTTTTCTGTAAGCCCCATGTTTATGGTGAGGCCCATAAACAATTTGAACGCCTCCAAATTCAGATCTCTCCACTCAAACGGACGAGCATAAAATGATTGGGGGTTGTTGGCAATATACTGCTGGGCATATAAATTGGTCTGGTCCACAATGAATTGCAGCAAAGTGTCGGGCAAAAACAGATGAAAGCAATCGATCTCTGTGAAATTTTGGGCGTTGGCCTGCACACCTGGCTGTGCTGTGAAAGGGGGAATAATTGGTGATCCTGATTCGGAAGACAGCCATGTTGGGTTGGCAAGATCATCTGGCATGTATGTAGCGGCCCTGGCTCTTGGGGGATGTGACACTCCAGTAGTTGGGGGAGTTGAATCTCCTATGCTGGTACTCAGGCGTGATGTGGCAGCACTGGTACTGGGCCTGGGCATTTGTTTGTGGGGCCTATCGCTGGCCGCAGCACTGGTACTGGGCCTTTGTTCCCGAGGCCTATTGCTGGCGGCAGCGCTGGTACCGGGCCTTTGTTTCCGGGGCCTATTGCTGGCAGCAGCGCTGGTACTGGGCCTGGGAATATAATCCTGGTTGCTGGCGGCTGCCTGGTTTCCAGAGTGCTATGCCCTTTTAGGAGGGACCCATTCTTCATCCAAATCATTACTACTCTCAAATGGTTCAAATGCCGAATTTGATTCGGAATCAGAATTGGAATCTGATGAGAACTCCCCGGTGCTCTCATCAGTCGTGGAGAGGATCTGGAACGCCTCCTCACTGTTATATACTCTTTTGGACATGGCTGTGCGACGGGTGACAGATGGGTGGCAGGTGACGATCACTGATGGGCTGTGCGATTGGTGGCAGGTGACGTTCACTGATAGGTGATGATGGTGTGATGGGCGATGGTCACTGATGGATGACAGGCGATGGTCACTGATGGGTGACAGGCTACGGACGGTGACGGGTGATGGTCACAGATGGGTGACAGGCCACGGTCACTGATGGGTGACGGGTGATGGGTGACAGGCCACGGTCACTAATGGGTGACGGGTGCACCGCTGACGATCACTGATGGGTGGCAGGTGATGGATAATAGGCCACGGTCACTGATAGGTGACGGGTGCACTGCTGATGGTCACTGATGGGTGGCAGGTGATGGATGACAGGCCACGGTAACTGATGGGTGATGGGTGACAGGGCATGGTCACTGATGGATGACGGGTGCACCGCTGATGGTCACTGATGGGTGATGGGTGACAGGGCACGGTCACTGATGTGTGACGGGTGATGGGTGACAGGGCACGGTCACTGATGGGTGACGGTTGCACCGCTGATGGTCACTGATGGCAGTCTCTTATGTGACAGGTGCACTTTATGGGGTGACTGTGGTGACTGTTGGGTGACAGATGACAATTGGGGGGGGGCGATGGGACAGGTGTGGTGTTGGTGCAGACACTACAGAACACAGATCTGTAAAGCCCCGTACACACGATCGGTTTAACTGATGAAAACCGTCCGATGGATGGTTTTCATCAGACCAACCGATCGTGTATGGTACCTATCGGTCTTTTTTCCATCGGATGGAAAAAATAGAACTTGTTTTAAATTTTTCCGATGGATAAAAAACCGATGGGAATTTCCGATCGTCTATGGGCAAGTCCATCGGTTTAAAAACCCACGCATGCTCAGACTGAATTAGGAGACGGGAGCGCTCGTTCTTGTAAAACTAGCGTTCCTAATGGAGAGAGCACATTCGTCATTCTGCAAGTTATTGCTTCGTTTAATGCAGCGCATGTTTTTTTGCTTTAGAACGGTCTTTAAAATGTCATTTTGGCAGCAGAACTTTCTCCTGAGTTCTGACAAATGTATGTCTTTCTTTTTTCTAGTGATCTTAGGAATAATTATTAAAATTCTGCAAGGCCGACCTCCCAAATTACACCTTTATGTTTTTTGACTCTTAAAATTTGTTGTGCATTTTTTGGTGTGTCAATTTCTCAGAACAACATAATATTACATTTTTGAAAAATCATGGAGTTTGGTGTCCCTTGTTCTTAATTACACATTGTATTTATGCAATCTTATTGCTACTTCTCCAAAAAACACATCAGGCATGTAGGTTGGCTGTAATCAAATTTCCCTTTATTTTGGAAAAAACAAATCAAAAACCGAAGGGCAACTATTCCCAAATTAGCAGAGAATATAAAGTCATTCGATCCCAAATGCAGACCTGACTATGATCAATAATAAAATCAACAACAGCATGAAATCAGGAGCAGCCAAAGACATACATCATCCCAAGCTGTGGTACTCCATCAACCTTCAATTTCTGGATGAGCAGCTCGAGGCCAGGGAATCACCTCCTGCTCTTCCTTGTAGCCTTCCTTCCACGCCTCTCTGCAGCGTTCTCTCCACGGTCCCGTCCACGCACCCTTGCAGGCTGGGCCACTGTGGGTGGTGATGTGGCAGGAGGAGGAGGAGAAGGAGGAGAGGGATTGGGCTGATGTGAGATATGGGTGGCCTCAGTCAGCAGCCCCCTCGCCCCCATGTGTACGGCCATATAGATGAGATGCTCACAGAGGGCCCGTTGTCCCGCCTCCATTCTGAGCAGCTTATCCGCCAGATAGGTGCTAAACCCCTCCGTAGGGTTGAGGGGGCCCTCATAATGGCAGCAGCCTCCTGAATCATCTTTAGTGACTCCTCCTTCACTTGTGTCATCCGCCGTTGTTTTGGCGGTCTGACGTGGAGGGGAGCCACTTGGGAGACGTTGCTGCCACTAGGCCTGGGGACCTGCTGAGTGCCACTTGGCCCTGCCTCCTCCTGCCTGTCACACTCCTGACCCTCTTCCTCCTGGCTTGCCTCATCCTGTTTATAAAATAAAAAGTAGATTTCTATTATTTGAGGAATCAATCACACACAATTTTGATCTCATTACTGGTTTATTTTGGAGGGGGGGGGGGTGGGATCATTTATGGCTAAGCCAAACAGTTCAACTCCATATTACTTAGTGGACAATATTAGCATCAAAAATACTATACCGGCCTGAAGATGTGAAGATCTGGCTCTTCTAGCTCGGGAGGCTCCTCCTCCGCCTCTGCAGGGGTGGAGGGAAGGGTGGAAGGAACGCTGGAGGGAAGGGTGGAAGGAAGGGTTGAGGGAAGGCTGGAAATAGATTCCCTGGCCTCGATCTGGTCATCCAGGAATTGAAGATGTCTGTAGTACCACAGCTTGGGCTTTACTACATTGTCGGCTGCTGCTCCTGATCTCTTGGACTGGCGCACTTCCTTGAATTTTTTTTTATAAGAATTGCGCAGGTTGTTGATTTTATTATTGATCATAGCGTAGTCTGCATCTGGGATCCATGGCTTCATATCCTCGGCTAATTTAGTAATAGTTGCCCGTCGTACATCACTTTTGTGATACGCAGGGTGTTTGAGCTCCCAAAGGTTGCGCTGTTCCTTATACTTTTCAATAAAAACAAGCATCACCTCCGGCTCTCTTAGTTTATGCATCTATTAGGATCAGCAAGTACAAAAAAAAAAGGATCAGAATTGATTCTCCTCAACTTATCACAATATTGCCCTTTACAATCATGACCCATTAATTTTTTTTTAAACATTACAAGTTTATTGAGCAAATAAAAAGTGTTACAAAGAGAAACAGGAGTAGGCACAACTACTCTTATTGCAACATTCCAATTAGTTTAGGTAATAAGACCTATTAGAACATAATATGTTAATACAAACTTGTACATCACTGGGGCTTTATGCAAGCACGTTTCAAGTCGGTACTCACTATTACCAACTAGCGCCTAAAAAAGAAAAAAATTATAAACAGTCAATAGCAAAGAGAAAGAGAAAAGAAAGAAGAAATCAAGAGGAAAAGTATGTAAAGCAGAAGTGGAAGGACAAATTTGGTCTGTGTACCCTATGCAAACAGTCTCAGTCTGGAGGGGGCGGTATAATATCAGTGTATTCAGCTGAGTATTTAAAGAGCAGCCAGGGCTGCCATGTCTCATGAAATTTTTCCACCTCATCAGTGGTCTGTGTCAGCGTCTCTTCCATCTTGTAGATGTCAGAGACCCTGTTAAGCCATTCTACAATGGAGGGAACCCTTTGAGACCTCCAGTTCAGCGGAATCAGAGATTTTGCCGCATTTAGGAGATGTCTCGTCAAGGATTTTTTGTATCTCCTCAACGAGACATTCGTGATATGGAGCAGGCATGCTGCAGCATTTAGGTTAATCTTGGTCTCAGTTATTTTCTTGATTAGAAGGTTAACTTCCTCCCAAAAGTGCGCGATTAGCGGACACTGCCACCAAATGTGTAGCAGTGTGCCCTTTTCAGTTTTACACCTCCAGCAGGTGTCTGGAAATTGTGGGTTCCATCCATGTATCTTGGCTGGGGTGTTGTACCAGTGAGTGAGGATTTTGTAGGCTGTCTCTTGCATTTTTGAGTTTATTGAGCACTTATGAGTCAAAATACACGCATACCTCCAGTCTTTAGTGGTTATTTCCGTCTGTAGATCCGTGGCCCATCTCACTCTGAGCGCCTCCTCCGGCCCATATTTCAAATCTCGTAACCACGCGTAGGCCATGGAGGTGGCTTTTGGGCACCCGGGACCAGCAAGGCAGATCTCCTCCAGGGCCGTGGGGGGCCTATGTATCTTAGTTTTATCTGGCAGCCTTCCCAAGTAGCTGTGGAGTTGCAGGTACGTCCAAAAGGGTAGACGTGGGGTATTCAGTTTCAATTTAAGCGTTGTCCACTCCCTTATAACCCCTCCGTCAAAGCAGTCTCCTAGTAGGCACGGTTTAGAGGCGTCCAAGGGTTGGAAGTGCGGGTTAAACAGACCAGGCTCAAAGTCTGGGTTGTCTTTTAAGGGGGTCAGGGGGCTGGGTTGTGAGGATATGTCCAAGGTTTTGGTCAGTCTGTGGAAAATCTCTAAGGTACATCCAGTGACGGGGTGCTTTTTAAGGTTATTCGGACAGTTATCCCATGTTATCCACGGAGAGAATTTCAACGGGAGTGGACATAAGTCATTTTCCAGGGTCACCCAATCTTTAGTATTTCCATGACAGTGCCAGTCCACTATCCTGGTCAGGTGCGTGGCCTGGTAGTAGGACCCAAAGTCAGGTATACCCATGCCACCAAAGGCCTTTGGTTTCATCAAGAGGGAATACCTGATCCTCGGTCGCTGAGCATTCCAGAGAAATCTCAACAAAATGTTTTTCAGCGAGGAGAAGAAGGCTGTAGGGATCTTGAGGGGTAGGGCATGGAGCAGATAAAGCAACCTGGGTAGGATCATCATCTTTATTATGGCCGCACGACCAAACCAAGAAAAATAGCCTGACTGCCATCTGTCCAAGTCCTCCTTAACAGTCTTGAGAAACCTCGGAAAGTTCTGTCCATAAGTGTCGGCCAATCTGGGCGTGAGCCACACTCCAAGGTACTTAAGTTTCTCAGGTTCCCATCTAAAGGAAGATGTCGACTTAACTCAACCTAGCAGGTTGTCTGGCAAGGATACATTCAGGGCCTCAGATTTAGCATAGTTGATTTTGAGATTAGAGACGCATCCGTATACCGCAAACTCCCTGAGGAGAACGGGTAGGGATGTGACAGGGCTTGTTAGAAAGAAGAGCAGGTCACCCGCATAAGCGGCGACCTTGTATTCCTTATCCAAGACCCTGAAGCCCCGGATGTCTGTATTGGCTCTAATTAATCTAATGAACGGTTCCAGGGATAGTATGAACAACAGAGGAGACAGCGGGCAGCCCTGTCTTGTGCCATTTAGTATCTGGACCTTGTCTGATAAAGCACCATTAATTTTAAGCTTCGCCGAAGGGCACTGGTACAACGCCGAGATCCTGGCCATCATGTGCGGACCCAATCCGATTCTAGAACATACAGCCAGCATGTAGTCCCAGGCAACACGATCGAAGGCCTTCTCCGCATCCGTGGACAGGAGAAGACCCTCTGTGTTACCGTCCCGGGCCGCTTGAATCAAGAGCATAGCTTTTATAATGTTGTCTTTGGCTTCACGGCCAGGCATGAAGCCTACCTGGTCCATTCCTATTAAGTCCGCGAGCAAAGGGCTCAATCGCGAGGCCAGGATCTTAGCGTGTATTTTGGCGTCTAGATTTAGTAAAGATATAGGTCGATAACTTGCACAATCTGCCGGATCTTTACCTTCCTTATGGATCACCGTGATGTGTGCTGACAAAAAGTCTGGGGTAATTACTCTAGGTTCAGACATAGAGTCTAGCGCGGCCCTAAGTGGGTCTACTAATATATGAGAAAAAAAGAACAAATGCGCAACCTCTTAGTGACAAATACTATACTAAAAATTTGCAGCTGACATAATGCTGCAATTGGGTGTATGTAAAACAACAAAACAAACTTTTCATAAAAAGCACAACAAAGTTCATAGAAGGGATGGCCACTCGGAATATTATCCTATATTCCCCACATTGAAGATGGGTGCAGGTAAAAATTCAACACTTCCCAACTTGCTCAGGTAGAAAATGGATGTACAAACTCCTTACCAGATCAGACGGATCCCCATTACAGGGATCTTTTGAGGCTCAATGTCCTTCACGGATCACTCAGATGGTAGGAACCCAGCAGCACATCCAGCAGGAACTCCAAGGAACACGTCTGCAGAGGCAGGGAAAAACCGAACCACCTTTCTGTTGCTCAGCTTGTCAATTCCCCCTCCAGGCGTGTTGGATTGTATAGTGGGATTTAAAAGGAAAAAAGACGCTTCATGGTGCAGTATTCTTAAAAATAAGATACCCTTTATTTACAATCCTGGGTATGATACATGAAAGCGCCAAAATTTTCAAACGAAAAAAAGGATTCTCAGCTGTGGTGTAATCCGATCAGCTGATGCGTGGTGACGTCAGGATCTTACAGCTCCGCCCGACGCTGCGTTTCTCCGTATGAGGCTTTGTCTGGGAGAGGAGGCTGGATACGGACGTCACACACCACTAGTTATATATCCGCAGGTAAGGTTGACACCGGAAATTCCAAAGCAACCTACATCCGGGTATCACGATTTATTCCTCTTACTGAAAAATACAAGCGTGATCCCACAGCAGTCAGATAGCTAACCATTGGTGGGACATGCAGCGACATTACACATATCACCCGCACATCCCAGCAACGGAACCACTGAGAACTAAAACAAAACATCTCTCACATTTAAAAAAATGCTGCTACTACCCAGTTTTAAATGTACACTGCTACCCTAAAAAAGACTTTTACTAGTACTTGCTGCAAAAGTTTCATAAACCCTTTTCCATTTATAAAAATCAATTTATATAAAAAACTATTTATACCAAAAAACAATTTTATAAAAAGAAAATTCATAAAAATGAACTTTCTTTAAAATATATTTAAAATGCGATTCAATTTCCTCTCCTTACACGACCATTGATTGGTATGCAAAAAAGAAATTAAATCAATAAAACCCATACATATGAATAGGGATGAGCTTCGAGTTCGAGTCGAACTCATGTTCGACTCGAACATTGCTTGTTCGCCCGTTCGCCGAACAGCGAACAAATTGGGGTGTTCGCGGCAAATTCGAAAAATCTATGGGAGAAATCTAAAGTGCTAATTATAAAGGCTTATATGCAAGTTATTGTCCTAAAAAGTGTTTGGGGACCCGGGTCCTGCCCCAGGGGACATGTATCAATGCAAAAAGAAGTTTTAAAAACGGACATTTTTTCGGGAGCAGTGATTTTAATAATGCTTAAAGTGAAACAATAAAAGTGAAATATTCCTTTAAATTTCGTACCTGGGGGGTGTGTATGATATGCATGTAAAGTGGCGCATGTTTCCCGTGCTTAGAACTGTCCCTGCAAAAAATGTCATTTTTGAAAGAAAAAAAGTCTTTTAAAACTGACTCGCGGCTATTAATGAATTGTCGGCTCCCGGCAATACATACAAAAGTCATTGATAAAAATAAAAAAAAAGCGTGGGGGTTCCCCAGAATTCAATTACCAGGCCCTTCAGGTCTGGAATGGATATTAAGGGGAACCCCGCCGCAAATTTAAAAAAAAAATGACGTGGGGTTCCCCCAAATATCCATTCCAGGCCCTTCAGATCTGGCATGGATTTTAAGGGGAACTCCACCCCAAATTTAAAAAAAAATGGCGTGGAGTCCCCCTAAAAATCCATACCAGACCCCTTATCGGAGCACGCAACCTGGCCGGCCGCAGGGGAAAAGGGGGGGACGAGAGAGCGGCCCCCCCTCCCTCCTGAACCGTACCAAGGATGTCCCCATGTTGATGGGGACAAGGGCCTCATCCCCACAACCCTTGCCCGGTGGTTGTGGGGGTCTGCGGGCAGGGGGCTTATCGGAATCTGGAAGACCCCTTTAACAAAGGGGACCCCCAGATCCCGCCCCCCCCCTATGTGAATTGGTAAGGGGTACATTGTACCCCTACCATTTCACGAAGAAAGCGTAAAAAAATGTTTAAAAAAACACACAAACACCTTGAAAAAGTCCTTTATTTAAAAAAAAAAAAAACATTCCAGCGGTGAAATCCAGTGTCCCGCGGCGATCCCGATGTCCAGCGCTGTCCTTCATTGGTTGTGCCTGAGCGGACCTGATGGGGAACTCCCTCTCAGTATTTTAAATGTATAGACCCGCCCCTTCTAAAGTTCCCCATCAGGTCCGCCAGCGGACCAGATGCGGAACATGAGAAGGGGCGGGTCTATACATGTATTACCACAGTGAGAGAAGTTCCCCATCAGGTCCGCCTCCTCGGTATGTCGGACCCGCCTACGTCATTGGCTTGAGCGGGGAACTTCCTTCACTGTGTAATTTAAATTTACATAGTGAAGGAAGTTCCCCGCTCAAGCCAATGACGTAGGCGGGTCCGACATACCGAGGAGGCGGACCTGATGGGGAACTTCTCTCACTGTGGTAATACATGTATAGACCCGCCCCTTCTCATGTTCCGCATCTGGTCCGCTGGCGGACCTGATGGGGAACTTTAGAAGGGGCGGGTCTATACATTTAAAATACTGAGAGGGAGTTCCCCATCAGGTCCGCTCAGGCACAACCAATGAAGGACAGCGCTGGACATCGGGATCGCCGCGGGACACTGGATTTCACCGCTGTTTTTTTTTTTTTTTTAAATAAAGGACTTTTTCAAGGTGTTTGTGTGTTTTTTTAAACATTTTTTTACGCTTTCTTCGTGAAATGGTAGGGGTACAATGTACCCCTTACCAATTCACATAGGGGGGGGGCGGGATCTGGGGGTCCCCTTTGTTAAAGGGGTCTTCCAGATTCCGATAAGCCCCCCGCCCGCAGACCCCCACAACCACCGGGCAAGGGTTGTGGGGATGAGGCCCTTGTCCCCATCAACATGGGGACATCCTCCCCATGTTGAGGGCATGTGGCCTGGTACGGTTCAGGAGGGAGGGGGGGCCGCTCTCTCGTCCCCCCCTTTTCCCCTGCGGCCGGCCAGGTTGCGTGCTCCGATAAGGGGTCTGGTATGGATTTTTAGGGGGACTCCACGCCATTTTTTTTTAAATTTGGGGTGGAGTTCCCCTTAAAATCCATGCCAGATCTGAAGGGCCTGGAATGGATATTTGGGGGAACCCCACGTCATTTTTTTTTTAAATTTGCGGCGGGGTTCCCCTTAATATCCATTCCAGACCTGAAGGGCCTGGTAATTGAATTCTGGGGAACCCCCACGCTTTTTTTTTTTTTTTTTTATCAATGACTTTTGTATGTATTGCCGGGAGCCGACAATTCATTAATAGCCGCGAGTCAGTTTTAAAAGACTTTTTTTCTTTCAAAAATGACATTTTTTGCAGGGACAGTTCTAAGCACGGGAAACATGCGCCACTTCACATGCATATCATACACACCCCCCAGGTACGAAATTTAAAGGAATATTTCACTTTTATTTTTTCATTTTAAGCATTATTAAAATCACTGCTCCCGAAAAAACGGCCGTTTTTAAAACTTCTTTTTGCATTGATACATGTCCCCTGGGGCAGGACCCGGGTCCCCAAACACTTTTTAGGACAATAACTTGCATATAAGCCTTTATAATTAACACTTTAGATTTCGAACGTTCGAGTCCATTGTATTTAATAGGGTTCTAAAGTTTACACGAACATTTTGTCTGTTCGCAGGTTCTGGTGCGAACCGAACAGGGGGGTGTTCGGCTCATCCCTGCATATGAACATGAACACAAATTTATGTATACATATATATGTGCACAACCCTCCAATACCCTGTATCTCACCCCTCCAGTGTCAGTAAAACAAACGGGCACATAAAGGATAGATGGGTATTTATATACACATATATACATACATATATATATACATATAAACATATATATATGTAACACAACCCTTTATGGATATTCTAGACACCAGGGGGCTCCCACTCCCCCGCCTATCCCAGGCTATAGGGATTATACACAGGGAAGGATAGGAGGACAAAGGACTCCCCAACAAAATAAAAAGAAGGGGAATCCCAATCAAGGAAGACCTCCAACAAGTGGTGCTAATAATTACTACCCACTTCCTTACCAGCAAAATTACCAACATCCTAAAAATCAAGGAAGAGTTCCCAATCAAGGGGGAAATAGGGGTAATAGATACCCTCAAGGACAAAATCAATATAACACCGGCACACATATATACCCCCCAAATGGATCTTCCCATATGGACCATAATGGATATTATGAAGATCCAAATTATAGGAGTCACATGGGAGATGGACAGAGGGAGAGTACGTTTGTTTCCCCTCAGGTACCATGGAGGTATGATATCCCAGTACACAACCAATATGGATCATTACAAAATACTGAGGAGACAGAACAGTATAATAGTGGGTTTAGGACCCAAAACAATTCACAGGGATGGCAATATGAAGGTCCCCCTATTGCAGCACCCCTTAGGAATAAAACAGATAATTTTTTAGGAAGGGGGCACGGAAAAAAGGGAAGACTAAGAGAGGATGTAGAGGAGGACAGTGGAGCAACACCAAAGAAATTGAAAAAGAAGTAACATGCCAAGGGGTTTTCAACCTCAGTGACGAGGAGCTCACCAAATCGGAAAAAATGACATTAAACCAAGGACTCAAATATGCCCCAAAAAAATCCTTGAACAAGTTCCAGATGTTTCTGGACGTACAAAAATATGCTAGAAAGTTAAGTATTAAACGTCACTTTCTGAGCAATCCAGTTTCAAGAAACAGCTTTCCTATGGAGGAGGAAGAAAGAGGAGGGACAGGCCTTAAAAATGCGTCTTTGTTCAATCCACCAGGCAAGCCTGCTCCGAGTATTACTGTGTTTAGGGAACTTGTTTTACAGGAATTATCACAAACAAAATTTAGGAGGGAAAAATCCAATGTGGCAGAGGAAGGGATAACATCCCTGTGCGAAAGAAAGAATCTCATCATTAGGCCGGCTGACAAGGGGGGGGGATAGTGGTCCTAAAAAAGGAGGACTATCTGAAGGAAATGGAATTGTTGCTGGCTGACAGGGAAACCTATACTATCCTTCGTAAGGATCCCATTGAAAGTTATAAAAAACTACTCGGCAACATAGTGCTTGATGGACACAGAAAAGGAGTCATTAATGACAAGGAATTTGATTTCCTCATACCTCTGGCTCCACGCACTCCAATAATCTATTATATCCCCAAAGTTCATAAAAACCCAATACAACCACTAGGTCGCCCAATAGTAAGTGGGATAGACTCTCTGACATCAAGAGTCGGGAAGTTTATTGATGTATTTCTTCAACCAGTTGTAGCCAAAACACCAGCCTTTCTAAAGGACTCAATGCAGATAATTCGGGAGATATCGGCATATAAAGTGGAAAGTGATGTTCTATTAGTAACGGCTGATGTAGCCTCTTTATACACTATCATACCTCACGATTTGGGCTATAAGGCTGCAGAATTTTTCCTTCGCAAAGACCTCTCAATAAGATCTTCTACATTGGATTTTGTCATGCAATTATTAAATTTTGCAATGGAACACAACTATTTTTATTATGGTGGACAGTTCTACCTCCAAAGTACTGGCGTCGCTATGGGGGCTAAGTTTGCCCCCAGCCTTGCGGGCCTATTCATGGCCCTATGGGAACAGGATCAATTGTTCTCTCTACAAGAGCCCCGCCTACTTATATGGCGGAGGTACATAGACGACGCCTTTTTTTTGTGGAAAGGGGATGCAGAGTCATTACATGGATTCATGAACACTCTCAATTCTAACAACTGGGGGATAAGATTCACGTATGAGTACAGTGTGTCATCAGTGAACTTTCTAGATTTGGTGATCTTTAAAGAGGAGGACCTACTGTTAACGAAAACCTTCTTTAAAAGTACAGATAAGAATGGGTATATCCCTATCGATAGTGGACATCATCCCAACTGGCTGAAAGCCATACCCAAAGGTCAATTCCAGCGGATAAGGCGTAACTGTTCACGGTTAGAAGATTACCAACTACAGGCCACGATACTACAAGGACGTTTTGCTGAAAAGGGTTATGGGCAATCTATGTTGGAAAAGGACCTAATAGAAGTAGGCAGTCTGGATAGACAAAAGCTCCTAGTTCCAAAAGTGAAAGATAAGAATTTGACCACAGATTTCCAATGGTCCTTCCTGACCACCTTTTCGTCACACTTTTGGTGGGTCAACAAAGTGATACGAAAGCATTGGAAAATTCTGAAATGTGACCAAGTTTTGGGGCCTACACTTCCAGAAAAGCCTCAGGTCCTGTTTAGAAGGAATCAAAACTTGAAAGACCTTATAGCCCCAAGTATGGTAGATCCTCCTCTACAAGTGACCATGTTTGGTAATTTAAAGGGCTTCTTTCCTTGCAGAAGATGCAAGGTATGTAAGTCCTCAAAAACCTTAAAGACCTCCTCTTTTTCTTCCAATACCACCTCTAAAGAATTTAAAATATCTGGATTTATTACATGTACAACAGTGGGGGTGATATACCTGCTGCGTTGTCCATGTGGGTTTCAGTATGTGGGAAGGACCACCCGTGCCCTAAAGATCAGGATAGGAGAACACCTCTCCAATATTCGGAGGGGGTTCAGAGATCATAGTGTCTCCTGGCACTTTCATTTGTGCCATAATAGAGATCCATCCCTCTTAGAAGTGATAGGCATTGAAGCTTATACCCCACATTGGAGAGGTAGCGATCTGAAGCGGCAAATATCCCGCAGAGAAACGCGGTGGATTTTTGACCTCCAATGTTATCGGCCATATGGCCTTAACATTGAGTGGGATATAAACTGTTATATTAATAATGGCTAGGAAGGACTTTTTCTATACACTTCACTTGTTTTTATTTACAGTTATATCCCTTTTAGTTATAGGATCACATTAGGCCACCCATTTGTTTAAAAATTCTTTGGGAGTGTTTTGGGTGGTTCCCACATATACCAGTAGGGGTCACTGCCACTGTTTGGAAATATGCCTGAAATTTCCAATGTGTGGTAGAGTCTCTTGGGAACATACTAGGCCATTTATTACCTTAGAGTTTTTGGTCAGTTTATACCTATACCACTAGAGGTCATTATTTTAAGACATGTTTGATATGTTTAATGTGTTTCTGAAATGTATGATAAACAATTGTAATGATATCCATAAAAGGTTGTGTTACATATATATATGTTTATATGTATATATATATGTATGTATATATGTGTATATAAATACCCATCTATCCTTTATGTGCCCGTTTGTTTTACTGACACTGGAGGGGTGAGATACAGGGTATTGGAGGGTTGTGCACATATATATGTATACATAAATTTGTGTTCATGTTCATATGTATGGGTTTTATTGATTTAATTTCTTTTTTGCATACCAATCAATGGTCGTGTAAGGAGAGGAAATTGAATCGCATTTTAAATATATTTTAAAGAAAGTTCATTTTTATGAATTTTCTTTTTATAAAATTGTTTTTTGGTATAAATTGTTTTTTATATAAATTGATTTTTATAAATGGAAAAGGGTTTATGAAACTTTTGCAGCAAGTACTAGTAAAAGTCTTTTTTAGGGTAGCAGTGTACATTTAAAACTGGGTAGTAGCAGCATTTTTTTAAATGTGAGAGATGTTTTGTTTTAGTTCTCAGTGGTTCCGTTGCTGGGATGTGCGGGTGATATGTGTAATGTCGCTGCATGTCCCACCAATGGTTAGCTATCTGACTGCTGTGGGATCACGCTTGTATTTTTCAGTAAGAGGAATAAATCGTGATACCCGGATGTAGGTTGCTTTGGAATTTCCGGTGTCAACCTTACCTGCGGATATATAACTAGTGGTGTGTGACGTCCGTATCCAGCCTCCTCTCCCAGACAAAGCCTCATACGGAGAAACGCAGCGTCGGGCGGAGCTGTAAGATCCTGACGTCACCACGCATCAGCTGATCGGATTACACCGCAGCTGAGAATCCTTTTTTTCGTTTGAAAATTTTGGCGCTTTCATGTATCATACCCAGGATTGTAAATAAAGGGTATCTTATTTTTAAGAATACTGCACCATGAAGCGTCTTTTTTCCTTTTAAATCCCACTATACAATCCAACACGCCTGGAGGGGGAATTGACAAGCTGAGCAACAGAAAGGTGGTTCGGTTTTTCCCTGCCTCTGCAGACGTGTTCCTTGGAGTTCCTGCTGGATGTGCTGCTGGGTTCCTACCATCTGAGTGATCCGTGAAGGACATTGAGCCTCAAAAGATCCCTGTAATGGGGATCCGTCTGATCTGGTAAGGAGTTTGTACATCCATTTTCTACCTGAGCAAGTTGGGAAGTGTTGAATTTTTACCTGCACCCATCTTCAATGTGGGGAATATAGGATAATATTCCGAGTGGCCATCCCTTCTATGAACTTTGTTGTGCTTTTTATGAAAAGTTTGTTTTGTTGTTTTACATACACCCAATTGCAGCATTATGTCAGCTGCAAATTTTTAGTATAGTATTTGTCACTAAGAGGTTGCGCATTTGTTCTTTTTTTCTCATATATTTGTAATTGCATATTCCAGTTATTCATTTGCAGCACTTAAAGCCAAATAAAAAAAATATATGTGTATGTATATATATATATGTATATGTATATATATATATATATTTCTTTCTCGTACATCACGGGACACAGAGCGACATAGTCATTACTAATGGGTTATATAGATACCGTCAGGTGCTGGCACTGGCAACTTCCAAAACCGGAAGTACCCTCCCCTATATAAGCCCCTCCCATCCGGGAGCACCTCAGTTTTTTGCCAGTGTCTAAGGTGTTGGCCAAGAAGAAACATGTGTTTTTCACTGAGCTTGCGTACAGGTTCTTTTGGGCCTCAGTAAGCTATTCCAGATCCGACCAAAAAAGCTTCATAGCTAAACGGTCGGTACCCGGGCCTTGCAGAGAAGAGCAAGGTTTTGCCTGTAATGCTTCTCTTAGGAGAGCTGGACCCTGGGATCCAGAGCTCTGGTCATACCCACGACCAAGATGTTTTCTGTGCAGGGTGCTATACAGGTCCAGGGGAGTGGAATCCTTGGGAACCCGGTCCCTGAAGGTTTGATTACAATGCCTGCCGTGATAGGTGAAGTTTGGGCTTTTGTGGACCAAACAAAGTCCTGCGGCGGGGAACAGGTAAGTGGGGGCCCCCAGGAACTTGGTTCTATTGGGGGACCCCCAAGCCTAATTTGTCTTTCTGTCTGTTACCTAATGGTATTCCCGCAAAATTCTGTGCATGCCTGTAACTACTAAAAAAATGTAATAATTTTTAATGGTGGTCAAGAAAAAAAAAAAAAATTTTTTTATATATATATATTTAATATATTAGACTGCGGTACCTGTGTTTGTCCACTAGAGGCCGCTGTGGAATGTTTTCTTGTCATGTGGACTAGCTTCTTCTCAGCAGAGCAAAGTCCAGGCAGATGGTGAGTTCTCTTATAGGAAACTGCTTCCTCTGCCATGTTGCAGTGCTCGTCCATCCCCCGGCCTGCGGCAAAGAGGGGCCCTGGCTCCTGTCCCTTGTTACCATATTTGAAATTAGCGCCGAAGGCGCACGTGCCCGCGCGCGTGCGCGTGCACGCGCCTCTATATATAGAGGTGAGCCGGGAAAGGGGGCAGAGCCTGGGGGATGACGCTCTGTGCGCGCCGCAGCGCTTCTGCGCATGTGCAGGCGTCCCAGCAGTTTAAAAAACCCACAATATTGTAGTGAGCTGGCTATGAAGTACAGAGACAGAGCTGGCAACATTTAAAGGCATACAGCAAGCGGTTGATACAGGCATCCCCTAGAAAGGCACATTAGTAGACACCAACTGTGATATAGCAGCAATTGTGCTAGACTATTCTCAGTAAAAGTGGTGTATTACGGCTGGAATACCTCAGCTTTAGGCTTAGGAATATGCCGTCCAGAAGCTCCGGAACTGAATCTTCCAGGAAGCGAAGGGGGTCTCATCGGGCTCGGAGGATCTTGGGCATACTCCTGCTGCACCAGTCTCCCCTGAAGTTCAGAGGTAAGTGACCGTAGAGACCCCGCAGGGGTACTTGGTACTGTGGCTGTCCTCAGTCACCTGCTCCTGTGTATGTAACAGAGGAGGTTTTTTCCTCAGCTCTGGGAGGATTAGAGAGAGATTGTCAACATTTATCGCTGCCTCCCTGTCAGGGAAAGCACGCCCGATCTCCGTCTCCTCCTTCAGAGTGCCTGTTAGCAGAGCAACAGTCCCATACAGGGATCGACCTGCCTGAAGGGGATCAGGATAAGGTTGATTCTGTTATAGAGGAATCAACAGTGGGGGAACCTTTTCTCAGCATCTCAAGCTGAAAGATTATGGGTTCAGTCTCTGACTAACATGGTCCGATCAGCATTTAAAAATGCACCTTGCGGAACCATCAACCACTACTGTATCCTCGTTGGGGTCGCTAGAAGCCCCCAGACTGTTTGTTCTTTTCCACTTCACCCTTTACTGAAAGGGCTCATTTACCAGGATTGGGAACGTCCTGAGAAAATATTTATTCCCCCAAGAGATTTCCGGTGGTCTATCCCATGGAGGATAAGTTCATCAAAAAAAAAAAAAAAAAAAAAATGGAAGGTCCCTACAATGGACGCAGCCATCTCTTGTATGTATAAATCACTGACATGTCCAGTGGATAATGTCCAAATGTTCAAGAACCCAATAGATAAAAGATTGGAGTCCTTATGAAAATCTGCTTGGTGATACAACCAGCAGTAGCAGCTATTGGGGTCTGCTAAGCAGTGAAGGATCATTTGAAACAGGTCTTGAGGGACTTGACAGATCAGCAGGCTTTGCCCTAGCTGATCTACCTAGAGCCTTAGGCTTTGCGGTTGACGCCATAGAGGATTCAGTCCATCAGGCCTCCCGCCTTACGCTGTCTATAGTACATATGCGTAGGCTCCTATGGCTCAAAAACTGGTCTGCTGAAGCTCCCTGTAAAGAATGGCTGGTTAGCGTCCCATTTCATGGTGAACGCTTATTCAGGGAAAACCTGGACAAATATATCCAGAAAATTTCCAGCGGTAAAAATACGCTCTTGCCGGTTAAAAGCAGAGTTAGAGGTCCCTCTTTAAGAGGCCTGCTTCTCCAGTCCCTGGGGCATCGGCTGTGTAACAGTTCCGACGGCCTCCTTGGTCAAATCCCGGGGGTAAAAAACAGGGACAGTAGCAGGGTAATGAGAAACCCTGGGTCAGGGGAGGTACAAAACCTCCCCCAAAGTTAAATTCATGAAGCCCCCACTCAGTCGGGTGGGGGGAGGACTCCAGTTGTTCGCAAGAGACCTGGCGGGACACGATCAAGACAGATAGGTGCTCTCCGCAGTAGGTTTGGGATACAGTTTGGAGTTAAAAGACTCTCCTCCTTCCCATTTTTGAGGTCAAACGTGCCAAGGGATCCCCGGAAGAGAGAGTCCCTCCTGTTGGCACTAGAACAACTATTGCTCCAAGGAGTAATTATGGAGGTTCCCCTGGAAGAATGAGGGTTCAGGTTTTACTCAAACCTCTTTACAGTCCCGAAGCAAACGCGGACGGGAGGCCCATATTAATTCTAAAAGGGCTATACAAATTCCTGTATATCAGGACTTTCCGATGGAGTCGATCCGATCGGTGGCCACTGCCCTACAAGGGGAGGATTGGTTAGCCACGATCGACATCAAAGATGCTTATTTGCACATTCCCATCTTTCCAGTCCACCAAAAATTTCTACGCTTTGCAGTAGAAGGGCGCCATTTTCAGTTCAGAGCCTTACCCTTCGGTTTGGCCACAGCACCACAAGTGTTTACAAAAATTCTGGCCCTTTATTGGCCAATCTAAGAACACAAGGTGTAATGATAATGGCATATCTGGATGACTTGTTGCTGATAGACCACTCAGTGAAAAAACTAGACGTGGTCGTTCACAAGACGATCAAGTATCTGGAATCTCACGGTTGGATTATCAACCGAGACAAGTCAGCCCTAAAAACCAGTCAAAAGTCTGGAATACTTGGGGCTAAGGTTGGATTCAGGCCAGAGAAAAATATTCTTGCCTCGAGGAAAGGTGTTGTCTTTGAAAGATTTGATCCACTTAGTGGGTACAAAAAAGACAGCCGTCCATACGCCTGTATATGAGGCTGCTGGGAAAAATGGTGGCATCATTCGAAGCAGTACCCTACGGTCAATTCCATTCAAGGAATTTGCAAGGGGCCATACTGTCAGCCTGGAACAAAAAAGTTCAGGCCCTAGACTTACAATGTCCTTGTCCCCTTCCGTTCGCAAGAGCCTCCATTGGTGGTTGGTTCCCCAGAATCTGGAAAAAAGGAAATCCTTCAGTCCGATTTCTTGGAAGGTGGTCACTACAGATGCCAGCCTTATAGGCTGGGGAGCAGTACTGGAGCAATAGTCTCTCCGGGGCAGATGGTCGGATGCAGAAAAGGCCCTGCCCATCAATCTCTTAGAGATACGAGCAGCCCGGTATGCCCTAGTAGCATGGACATCCAAACTCCAAGGGTCCCCTGTCAGAATGCAATCAGACAATGCCACAGCAGTGGCATATATCAATCATCAGGGGGGCACCAGGAGTCGTGCAGCCCAGAGGGAAGTAAATTACATCCTGAAATGGGCAGAAAAATATGTCCCAGCCATATCTGCGGTATTCATTCCAGGAGTGGAGAATTGGAAGGCGGACTTTCTAAGTCGCCAGCAATTAGGCCCAGAGGAAGGGTCCCTTCACCCCGAGGTTTTCTGGACAATATGTCAGCGGTGGGGAACATCGGATGTAGATCTTCAACATCCAGATTCAACGCAAAGGGGGACAGGTTTGTCTCTCGGACAAGGGATCCCCTAGCTTGCGGCTCGGATGCCCTAGTGTTCCCTTGGGATCAGTTCAAGCTGATATATGCATTCACACCGCCACAATGGTTACCTCGATTACTCCGCAGAATCAGGGTAGAAAAGAAACCGGTGATTCCGGTGGCTCCAGCGTGGCCCCAAAGAGCGTGGTACGCGGAGATTGTAAAATTTCAGTGGGGAGTCCTTGGACTCTCCCACGTCGTCCGGCTTTCGCAAGGACCGATATACCACCCTTCCTTACCAGCCCTAGGTTTGACGGCCTGGCTATTGAAGCCCACATTCTAAAAAAGAGAGGGCTCTCTAATGCTGTGGTATCTACCATGATCAATGCCAGGAAGCCGGTATCCAGGCAGATCTACTATAGAATCTGGAAGGCGTACATCGCGTGGTGTGAGGCCAAGAAATGGCATCCACATAAGTACGTAATAGGTAGGATTCTGGACTTCCTACAGTGGGCTGTAGATAGGAAGCTTGCCTTGAGTACTATCAAGGGTCAGATTTCGGCCTTGTCAATATTTTTTCAAAGGCCCTTGGCTTCGCATTCACTAGTCAAAGCCTTTATACAAGGAGTGATGCGTATTAGTCCTCCGGTTAATATTCCCATATGTCCATGGGATCTAAACTTGGTTCTGTCGGTTCTACAGAAACAACCATTTGAACCATTACAGCATATTTCCTTGGTGCTTCTCACCAGGAAATTGATTTTTCTAGTAGCCATTTGTTCGGCTAAAAGAGTATCGGAATTAGCAGCTATGTCCTGTAAGGAGCCATATCTGGTTATCCATAAGGACAGAGTAGTGTTACGTCCTCATCCAGCCTTTCTTCCTAAGGTGGTATCGAGGTTTCATTTGAACCAAGATGTGGTTCTTCCTTCTTTTTTCCCCAAACCTACTTCGGTAGAGGAAAAGTTATTGCATTCTTTGGATGTAGTAAGAGCAGTTAAAGCTTATCTAAAAGCCACTGCTCAGATTCGCAGAACGGATACTTTGTTTATTCTGCCGGAAGGCCCCAGAAAGGGTCAGGCAGCGTCAAAATCTACTTTAGCCAAGTGGATTCGACAGGTCATTATGCAAGCTTATGGCTTGAGAAGGAGACCGCCTCCGTTCAAAGTTAGAGCGCACTCCACGAGAGCAGTTGGAACTTCATGGGCAGTGCATCACCAGGCCTCCCTGGCTCAAATCTGTAAGGCCGCAACGTGGTCTTCAGTACACACGTTTACTAGGTTCTACCAGGTGGACGTTAGAAGTCAGGAGGATGTCGCCTTTGGGCGCAGTGTGTTGCAGGCCGCAAAAGATCCTCATGTCTGATAGCGCTCAGCTTATATATGGTGTATCCCCCCCCTCATTGGGCATTGCTTTAGGACATCCCATTAGTAATGACTATGTCGCTCTGTGTCCCGTGATGTACGAGAAAGAAAATAGGATTTTTATAACAGCTTACCTGTAAAATCCTTTTCTTGGGAGTACATCACGGGACACAGAGCTCCCGCCCCTCTTTGGGGACACTTATTGCTTTGCTACAAAACTGAGGTGCTCCCGGATGGGAGGGGCTTATATAGGGGAGGGTACTTCCGGTTTTGGAAGTTGCCAGTGCCAGCACCTGACGGTATCTATATAACCCATTAGTAATGACTATGTCGCTCTGTGTCCCGTGATGTACTCCCAAGAAAAGGATTTTACAGGTAAGCTGTTATAAAAATCCTATTATTTTTCATGTATATCTAAACATATACATGATACCCTTCACGTTTTTTTTCCACTTACTCTTTTTACCTTATATGGTTTTAGAGTATCCACAGGAGATCTGAGTTAGCGCGGATACACCCCCCCTTTTTAAATATAGGGTCTACTAATATGTTGGAAAAGGTTTTATAATAAATTGAAGTGAATCCATCTGGTCCTGGGCTCTTACCAGATTTAAGTTGCTTAATGGCCACCGCGATCTCCTCTGCCGTAACTGGTCCCTCTAAGAGTGATATGTCCGAATCTGAGAGGGTGGGCATGCCACTCTTCTCCAGGTAAGCACGAATGATCTGTGGTCTCTCTCCCTCCATGTCTGCCAGTCTATGATGGGTTGGTAGGTTATATAGCTTTGTGTAGAAGGCATGGAAGTGGTTCGCTATGGCTTCAGTAGATACATCCAAATTGCCATCCGCCCTCCTAATACCCTGTATGAAATTTTTCCCCGTCTGCTCCTTTAGGGCCCTCGCCAAAAATTTCCCCGACTTATTTCCAGACTCGTAGTAGATTCCCCTCTTAAAGAACAGGAATCTCCGCGACTTGTCATCGAAAACCTGTTGAAGGGCCTTCCTTTTCTCTAAAAGTTCGGTGGCTGTCTGGACAGTAAGGGATTGTTTATGAAGCGTTTCTAAGTGTTTTATCCTGTCTGTCAGGTTCTTGACAAGTTTTTCTCTTTCTTTTTTACGCCTCGCACCCATTCCCATGAGGACCCCCCTAATCGTGCACTTGTGCGCCTCCCAGGTCATTAGTGGGTCAGTATCAGCGGAAGAATTTCGCTGAAAGAAATCAGTCAGGGAGGCGGTCAGTTCTGCCAGGAGGGCTGGATCAGTTAGCAGGGAAGCATTCAACCTCCAAGCGAATGATTTGGGGGCTGGAGTGACTTCCTTTACGGAGAGTGAAATTGGGGCATGGTCCGAGAAGGATTGGATGCCAATGTGAGCTCCCGTTATGAGGGCTAAATACTTTTGTGTAATGAAAAGGTAGTCTATGCGGGAGTGTCGGTTGTGGGGGGGAGAGAAAAACGTAAAGTCACGACCGTCAGGGTGCACAAATCTCCAGGTGTCAGTCAGGTGCAAGGATTGTAGCATAGCCTTAATTCGCTTAAGGGTCCTATACGTGATGCATGTTTTCCCGTTGGACGTATCCTGCAGCGGGCTGAGTGGCACGTTGAAGTCTCCACCCAGGATCATACATCCCGAGGAAAACCCCAAAAGCTCTTGAACAATTTGCTGACAAAAGGATATATGAGACTTGTTTGGAAAGTAGACATTGGCTAACGTCATGGGTGTATTGTTATACAACCCCTTGAGGAATACATATCTACCCTTGGGGTCCAGCTTTTTTTCCTGTAGGGTGAAGGGTGCATCTCTACCAATCAGAATAGATGCCCCCCTGGCCCTGGAATCATCACTCGTAGCGTGAAATGCCTCGCTAAAGTAAGAACTCGTGAGTTTGGGGGCATGATGCGTTTTGAAATGGGTCTCTTGTAAAAATACGAAATGCGGCCTACCTTTTTTGAGCTCCCTCAGCAGAGTGGAGCGCCTTTCGGGTATGTTCAAGCCCCTAACATTGTGGGATATAACGATTGGATTTCGGCCGAGATCTGCGTACGCCATGCCGGGAGCCCAAAGCGAGACGGCCCGGAGTGATCCTAGAACACAAAGCTGTTAATATCAGGTCAGACCAAAAAAAAAAAAAAAGAGAAAAAGAAGAAGGAAAAGGTGAGTCAGAAAAGGGGAGAGTAAAGATGATGGAGCAATTTAAAGAATTCCCTAGACAGGCCGGAAATCCTGACCTGAGTAGTAGGTAGGTTAGTGCGTCTCAAGCCCAACCAGTAGGCGAAGAGGCACTTGGTGGGGGTAGAGGGAGGCAGCTGACAACAGGGTAAAACAGTCAGCTACTCGACTCTGCCAGTATAACTCTGTAAGAATAAACGTTAAATGTATGTGGATAGGTTGCAACATAACACACACAGCCTGCACATGAAAGCAAATCTGGCCTCATCTAATACTAGATGAAAGTGTTTTCTCCCCCCGACCCAGGGGTGGTACAAACTTAAGTGCTCACGGGCAACGCATTAGATAAAGCGCCCCTATACGCAGCAACATGCAACAGTATTACAGTATTACCCTCCTTGATCTGACCAAAAAAAAAAAAGAAGGGGGGGGAGGGGGGACTCGCCCATTTCACCCATTGCCCCCCATAGTCCCGTACCCTCTTTGGTCGCTAGGCATCTGGTCACAGGGAATGTTATTCAGTATCAGAGTTTCTAGTCTTCAAGCCAGGGCAGCAGATGACCAACCTCCAACTATGACTCCCTGTGAACTTGTAACCTGATAGCCAGTATCGAAGCTCAAGATCCAGGTCCGTCTTATCTGAACAGCAGCAATTGTCCCATGTAGGCCCAGGTCAGCAGGCTTCCAGGCTAGGAGGAGGTACATGGTACTGTGGTAGGTGACAGAGGGACAGACTCTGGCTTCACATGGGGGTGGTAGGTCAAGAAAATTACAAAAAAAAAACACAGGGGGGGGGGGAGGGGGGTAAGGCCAGCCAGGAGAACAAACCCGGGAGTAGGGGGCGAGTAATAGATTTTTAGCAAAGTTGTTAATATTTCCCAAGGGAATCCCAAAGGGACCCATAGTAAATGAATAAAAACAAAGGAGCATGGTAGGTTGAACTCAACAAGTGTCGATCAGTCATCAGCATGATCTCTGCGTTCCTCTCTGCTGGGACCTGGGGTTCCAAATTTCCCAGAGCGGTTCTGCTTCTGTTTCTTGTTCACTCTTTTGTCAGGAGTGGAGAAGGGGGATCTGGAAGGTGACCGGTCTCGGGGTGGTTCCTGGAACTCAGCATACCAGTCAGGCAATGGGATGTATTCAAGGTCCAGAGCGGCACAGAAGGCTGGAAGGTCACCCGGATCACGCAGAATGTATTGACGACCATTGTAATGCACAGATAGTGCAAAAGGGAACTTCCAGGTGTATTTTAATTCACGTTCCCTGAGTTTCTCCAGCAGAGGGCGCAAGGCTCTTCGGTTCCTCAGGGTAATCTGAGATAAGTCCTGAAACAACAGGATAGTGGCTCCATTGAAAATAATATGTTCATTTCTCCTCGCCTTTCTCATTATGTCCTCTTTAAGCATGAAGCTCTGAAGGCAACATATGATGTCCCTCGGAGGAGCATCATCTGGGCCTTTTGGTCTGAGTGCTCTGTGGGCCCTGACAAAATCGATCGCCATGTCTTCCTGCCGCTCTAGCAAGCTATTGAAAACTCGTTGCAATGCCGGAATGATTTGAGCTGCGTCTACTGTCTCAGGGATACCCCTCACCCGTATATTGGCCCTCCTTCCCCTGTTATCCAGGTCTTCCAAATGCCTATTTATTTCAATAAAATGGTGGTTTTGAGTCGTGCATTTCTTCTCCAATCTGAGAATTGCTTTGTCCCTGTGCCTTCCCGCTGCCTCAGACACCGCCATCCGCTCATTCAGAGCCAATAGGTTAGATTTAATGTCCGTGATGGCGGCCGAGAAGGAGGATTTAATATCCGCGGCTATCACTGACATATCGGCTAGTGTGAGGGGATGATTCAAGCGGGCATTTCCTTTACCTGAATCCTCAGGCGGGGATTGGGAGTCCTCGCTGTATTCCTCCTCGTGTGGCTGCATCAGCGCCATCTTGGTCTTCCCCACGTTGTTGCGGGTCCCCGCCGCAGGTTTAAATAGCTCTGTGATGTTCCGCGCTGTGGTGGAAGCCGAACCTCTCCTTGGGCGTGAGTGCGGGGTGTTGTACAGGCGTTTGCCCGGCATCTGGAGGCTTAGGGTCGGGAAATTAGGCGATCGCAGGCTGTGTGTGTGCCGGAGCTCTCCTAGTGTGCGTCCATACCCGTTGCGCGCCAAGCCACGCCCCTCATCATGACCCATTAATATGCCACTGCAGGCACGAGTTCCCTTCTTACCTTTGTTCACTTCGTGGGTTCACTTCCGGTCGTCCTTACTCCGCGCATCCCTAATAACTTCTTTCCCCTTTTTATACCCTGCGCATGCGTGTAACTCCGCCCTCGTCGCCCACCCATGACGGACTTTTTCTGCATTTCCCCGCCCCTTAACGATCGGTGCACAGTGTGAGACGGCGACATGTCGCAGACACAGGTGGCTTCTTTCCTTGAAATTACCGACGAGGAAAGCCCGGAGGCGGAAACGTCCCGATCCTGTAAAAAAAGATACAAGGCGACTAATATGTCTTTTTCTGAGATGGCGGAGATGGTGGACATTCTGCGGAGGAAGGATTACGACGGCAAGCATGGCCCATACGACACCCCTAATCTCCGGAAGTCACAAATTATGGATAAAGTGGCGAAGACTCTCTATAAAAAATATGGGGTCAGGAGATCCAAGGAACAACTCCGTAAAAGGTGGTCAGACCTGAAGCTCAGGGAGCCGGAGCAGTATAGGAAGCTTATAAAAAGCATAGAAAAAAGTAAGTATATTTTACTGTGTTCTTTCACATTGTAATATGTATTCTTCCATGTTTTGCACCATGTGCTTGTCTTGACTGGGTTCACATTTTGAAATCTCATCTTTTATGTTAAGTGGAGAGTCCACTTATTTGGCCAATGTTTTGACCAATAACTTACTGCTCTTCCCCCAAACATGTTTGGCACATATCCACGTAAACTACATGTGGGCATGCCTCATTTTACTTCAACAATGTTTATCTACACATTGTTGGCTAGATGATGTGTTGTAAGGAAATTTAGAATGTGACTGAAAGAAGAAACTGTATTCTGGGTAAAGGAGATGACACTCCAGCAGTTGTGTACTCTTTTTTGTTCTTCAGCAAGATACTATACTCTGGGCCACATGACCAAATTTCTTAACGGTGTCACACACAGGTGCTCCAGTGGATACCTTGGTGGTTATCCAAGTGTTTGTGAGTGTCCTCAAAAATAACATGTTGCTTTGTTGAGTTTGCAAAATCACATATGTTCATGTTGGAACTCAGGGCCAAATATCAATTGTACCCCACTTCAAAACATTGAGGATCCCTTTTCAGGCCTAAAAAAAGTCTGTGTGCTAAAGTATAAATTTTGTTGTAAATTCCCATAGGGGAGAGGAGAGTGGGAGGACACCATGCTCATGAGACGAGTAACCCAACACCACAGAAAATCCCCAAAGCTCCCAAAGCAGACCAAGATCAGCAGGTTCAGGAAGCGGAGGTGGAGGAAGCGGAGGTGGAGGAAGCGGAGGTGGAGGAAGCGGAGGTGGAGGAAGGGGAGGTGGAGGAAGGAGAGGTGGAGCTTATCAGCACAACAGGTCAGTGTCTGTCACCACAACTTCAAGGTAAATACAGATGTAGGACTGCCTAGTGTAAAACCTTTTTTTTTGTTTTAGGGACTGAACGTGGGGGTGTGTCAGAAAGTCCAAATCCGCCATTCTCCAGTGCCAGCGCCAAAATAATCATTCAGGAAATCATGGAATGCAGTAGCGAAATGGACATTATGAGAAAGAGAATGATTGTGATTGAGCAAAAATATAAAAACATGATAGATATTTTGGGGAGAATAGTGTGAACCCCCCTCCCCTTTTTGTGTTTTTTGTTCTGCGTCTGACATTATCTCAGGGATTTCCAACATCCCAAATGTGAAGATGCACACACTGAAGACTCAACATGTGCTATCTGCCGTCACAGGATATCTATGTCCCTGTTTTGGGGGTGCAACCTCTTCCTCCCTCCTCAAGTAGGGGAGAGGAAGGGTTTACATCCCCAAAGCACGACCATTGATCCCCCATGATGGCAGATAGCACATGTTTACCCTAGCCATGGGATCTTGTTGAAGATACCCATTTGAGCCCCCAAAGAAAGTGTGTTTGTTAACATTTGGGATGGATCAGGGGTACCATCACCCCATCTCCAGTTGTTATTTTTCACAGTGTTATTTTATTACTTTTTCAAACTAAAAAAAATGGCTTACGACCCATGCATGTTTCTGCCAAAAAAGCCGCACATAAAAAAAAAGGCTAGTATTTCAAAAAACCCATACAAAATGCGGTGCAAACAATAAAAACATTTGGGAAGTCTAAAAAAGGTGTGCCTTGTTCTTTCTATGCTCAAGAGCAGTTCTGAAGATGCAAAAACCGTGTTTTTCGCTCTGAGTTTTGAGGCTATTTACTAAGGACAATTACACTTGGCACTACTAGAACCTGGGAGACACATAAACCCAAAATACAAGAATGACAACACAAGTTTGTATGAATTCAATTTTTATTTTTATTTTAAAAAGGTTTAATAATTGGTCAGATGTGGTCTGGCATTGCGATGGCCCCCCTACCCGTGAAGTACTCTACGTATTTCTGGCGTACTTCACGGGCACTTTGGGGGGCCAAGCCAGTACGAGCAGTGCTGAGGCCGGTCAGATTAATCAGTTCAGATGGACCGGCCTCAGGCCCAAACGATGAAACATAATTGTTTGCAAATTTGCGAAGAAAATTGTGCAATATGCAGCAGCAGTAGACGATGTGGTTCAGTTTATAATCCGCCAAATGTATCGCTGTCTGGAACAGGCGGAACCGGCTGGCCATTATCCCGAAGGCATTCTCCACAACTCTCCGGGCTCTGGCCAGCCGGTAATTAAAAACCCTCCTCTCCGGGGTGAGGGTGTGTTGGGGAAACGGCCGCATCAGGTGTGGTCCTAGTCCAAAAGCCTCATCCGCAATGAAAACGAACGGGAGCCCTTCAACGTTCTCTGCATCTGGAGGCAGTGCAAGACCCCCAGCCTGCAGATGGTGAGCGAACTCCGTCTCCGCGAATGATCCGCCATCGGACATCCGGCCGTTCTTCCCCACGTCCACATACAGGAACTCGTACCGTGCCGACACCACCGCCATTAACACTATGCTATTAAAACCTTTATAGTTGAAATAGTATGACCCCGAACGGGGTGGCGGCACTATGTGGACGTGCTTCCCATCAATTGCCCCTCCACAGTTGGGGAAATCCCACCGCTGGGCAAATTGGGAGGCCACAGTCAGCCATTCCTGTGGTGTGCTAGGGAACTGTGGAGTCAAACAAAAAGAAGACATTAGTACGGTTTATGGTTACAGTGCAAGCAGATGACACACCAAAAAACATTGTTGAGTAACATTATTATTTAAGGGAGTTTTTCCGAACAATAAACAAAGGCCCACTTAGCAGATGCCTCACCCCCGCTGAGTGGACATTCTAAAATAATCTAAGGGGGGGGGCCTAAGGTGGATGTGGGGGATCCCAAAAAAGGATCTACCACTTTGCTGAGCTTGATTGAGAACTACTATTTTTTTAACATCTTTAGGGGGGGAGGGAAGGTTGTCAAACTACGAGGGCAATGATCCCCCAAAAATGAAAAGGAAAATAGAAGGCTAGCTGGGTTTGCGCCCACGATAGCATGCTGGAGAGGTTAGTGGAGGGAAATAGGCATGTAGGGCCCAAAAAGGGATTTACAGGTAAAAAAAGGCATGTGGAAAATGGGGACATTACCAGGAGATTACAAACAGGCACATTTGTGTTAGGAGGAAAAAAATATTAAAAAAACGAGAATAAAAAAAGATAATGTGAGGTTAAAGGAGCATAATTACCTTCATATAGTCCTTCTGCAGGACCTGAATGATGGCCGAACACGTCTCAGGGATAATGATCCCGAGAGCCTGGGGGGAGATGCCTGTTGAGAACTTGAGGTCCTGCAAGCTTCTCCCAGTTGCCAGGTATCTCAACGTGGCAATAAGCCTCTGCTCGGCAGTGATGGCCTGGCGCATCACAGTGTCCTGCCTCGTGATATAGGGGGACAGCAAATCCAACAGACGGTGAAATACGGGGTCCGTCATCCTGAGATAATTCCTGAAATCATCAAGGTTATTCTCATGGATTTCCCGCAGCAGAGGCATATGAGAGAATTGGTCCCGCTGGAGCAACCAATTCTTAGTCCATGAACTCCTCCTCACCCTGTTCACAGACTGAACTCGGGTTACAGTGTTAACTGCAACACCAAGCCCAAAGCCAGCACGAGCTCGAGAACGAGAACGCACTTCAAACATGGTTTTAAACCGGTCGGCTGGTCAGAACGCACTCAAACAGAACGCACCGTGGAACAGCAAGGCCTGAAAAGAACGATCTGAAAAACAGTAAACGAACGGCCAAGTCGGCACTGCAAGGCAGTAACGACCTGACTGCACGCACTGAATCACAAATACAAACCCACAAGCACAAACTGAACACCAGGAAACTATCTGCAAAGCACGGAGACTGAAAAGCGCGAATCGGCTCTCACCAAACTTTTACTAACACGCGGTAACACAAAATCAGCAAAAGCAGCCCAAGGGGTGGCGCCATTAGATTTGTTCGGCCCTTTTATAGCGCGTCGTACGTTTTGTTGCCGTCGGTTTTTAAACTGATGGTGTGTGGCCAAGACTGATGAAAAACAGTTTCATCGGATTTCCGATGGTCAAATCCATCGGACGAAAATCCATAGGTTATCCGATCGTGTGTACAGGGCTTTACTCACTACTCCTGGCTCTTCTCTCCTCACACTGGAAATGGTGTGTGAGGAGAGAAGAGCTGGTAACAGTTAGTTACAGCTCTGTGTTTACATTTAGTGATCGGCTGTGAATGGATCACAGCCGATCACGTGGTACACAGCCGCCGGCCAATAGCTGTTTACTATCTTCGGTGACGAGCAGTGATCCCGGGAACACGCTGCCACGGACGGACATACGCAGCGCGCTCACGTGGTAAACAGCCATGACCAGTGGCTATTCATCCCACGAGTGGTGTCTCGTGACACGCTGCCACCGACAGTACAGGGCCTGCGCGCACACGATCGTGCAAATGCCCTGTTTAAATGGACGGACGTCATATGACGCCCACCCAGAACAAGAGCTGCATTGTCCAGCCATCATATGGCTGTAGGCAAGCCGTTAAAGTAATTGCAGCCCTACGTATTTTGACGCTCTTTTACCGTCATGACGGACCACAATCCCTTGATCTGGCTTAACCGGGTGGCGGGAGAGAATGGTTGATTACTATGGTGGAGCCTGGCTTTGCAACCGTACAATTTCTCCATACAATATCAGCCAGGGCCTCAAAACGGGAATGCGGATGGGTTATCCTGGCAGACGGACCTGGAACGTTAAGACTACTTTTCCAACATCCTCGAGTTGACCCGTTCGGGGTCCCACTGTGGCTGTTGGACTGTTTCCCAGGGGGGAGTATTGTCATGAACCTTGGAATACTGAAGTATTTCTCCTTTGATTCTAATACACAGTGGTGGGTCTTCCGCCCTGTCTTAAGGCTCCGTGGTCTGGAAGGAATGCATTGTTCTGTGTTTGACCGTTTGTTTATGTACTTTAATTACCCCCTGGGGCTTCTCTGTGTCATTACACATACCAGTCCTCCTATTCAAGCTATCGGACCAATCCCTGCTGACCCTGTTTCAAGTCCTCATTTGCATGGCCAAGAGGACCTAAGTGAGGACTAGAGTTTACTTTACAATTGACCAATAGGAAAGTGGTTGTTGGGGCGGGGTGTTCAAACTGCTATGTATAAAAAAGTGTGTTGTGTGCATCCAATAAAGGTGAGATTCCTGTTTGAACTTACATACAGCCTGCCTGGTGTTTGTTCTGAGCTATCACAACTGGATTCGAACGGCACATAGCTGTAGTTCGAAATCCGGAGCATCGGATGACCAAACCATCAGACGTTGCGATCTGCAATCTGATTCAATAGCCACAGAGGAGTGTCGGGAGAGTGGAACCGAGCGAGCAGGGGCTCGTTAAACCAGGCATAGGGGTGGATCCGGGCAAGATAGTCACAATCTGAAAGAAAAGGGGACTTTGGGATTTTAAATGAAGCATGCAAAAAGGAGGCAAAAATGCGCTGTGTGTCTGTAAAGGATTTATTTCATATTACAATACAGATAAAACCATACACAATGCAAATATAAAATATACATAAGTAAATAGGTAAATTCATATGTATATACAGTATTGTGGCATAGAGGTACGAAAGGTGAATACCCAATACTAACATCAGAGTTTCACATGGAAAATCAACATGGTTGACAATGATTGAAAAAATTATTAACAACATCAGACATGATAAATGGCTGGGTACATAGTTTCAAGGTATAATGTTGCTGTGGCATCAACAAGGCTTGATGCATTTAGTGGAATCTGTCCACTCATCAGGAGCCGATGCGACAGAGGTATCTGAGTATAGATATAATTGTATATATAATGAGCCTCAGTCTGACTGAAGAAAATAATATAAAAAAAGGGGGACAAAAGGATAAATAAATGTCCACCCAATACTTACAAGGATAGCGGTTGCAATCTGTAGTGGCTGGTACAGAGTGAGCTAGGGACATAATCCGCCACAGGAACTGTTTTTTTTTTCTCATTTTCTTTACCTTTTATTTTTACACTATTTTATTTAAAAAAATAAATTGTGTCACTTTTATTCCTATTACAAGGAATGTAAACATCCCTTGTAATAGAAAAAAAGCATGACAGGACCTCTTAAATATGAGATCTGGGGTCAAAAAGACCTCAGATCTCATATTTACACTACAACGCAAAAAAAATAATAAAATAAAAAAGTCGTTTGAATTTTTTTTTTTTTAAATGTTGCTTTAAGAGCTATGGGCGGAAGTGACGTTGCTTCTGCTCTGCATTGGTATGGAGCCATGTGGGGGCCATCCCCTCACTCAGCTCCATACCACAGAGCAGTGTTTCTCAACTCCAGTCCTCAAGGCGCACCAACAGGTCATGTTTTTGGGATTTCCATTATTTTGCACAGGTGATTTGAGCAGTTTCACTGCCTTAGTAATTACCACAGCTGTTTCATCTGCAGGAAATCCCAAAAACATGACCTGTTGGTGCGCCTTGAGGACTGGAGTTGAGAAACACTGCCACAGAGGACACATGATACAATTGCCTTCGCTTCTGCCGGCAGCTCTGGTAAGCTGCGGAGGGCAACGGAGCACGGCGGGAGGGGGGGCACTCTCCCATTGTCGATAAAAGTGATCTTGCGGCGAATCCGCTGAAGAGACCACTTTTATCTGAACGCGGACCGCCAGCTGAAGAAGAGAATACCGGGGTTATGGTAGCTGCTGCCATAACAATGATATACCTCTTCAAAGTACCGCCGTATAATGATGGCGGGCGGTCCGGAAGTGGTTAAAACATTTTTTTTAATCACTGTTATTCCTATTACAAGGAATGTAAACATCCCTTGTAATAGGAATAGTGTGTGACAGGTCCTCTTTATGGAGAGATCTGGGGTCAATAAGACTCTCCTCCAGGCTGGAATGCCTAAAAAAAAACAGGATGATCTCAGCTTTCCAGCCGAGTATATGGCAGTATTTATAACTGCCAGGTTAGGCATGACGTCATAACAATGCGCTCTGGCCCTCGAGAGTCATAAAGATGATCGGGGACCATCTGTTCCGCAAATCTCTATGGTCAACATCCGACACCGGTGGATTCCTTCTTTAGCCCGTGGATCGCACGGAGGGCGGCGGGAGGGGGTGTCCCCTCCCAAAGTCTATTTGAACAATCAAGCGGCTGAACTGCCGATGTGATTGTTCTTATGGTGCAGGGAATCGCCGGCTGAAGAGATCGATACCGGGTTGATATCTGTAGGTACATCCATCATCCCAGTATAACCACTGAATCGGGGGGGATTCATTTCTAAAATTGTGATTTACCTATATAAACAGAACATGATTAAGACCAGTACAAACTACACATCTTCCCTATTGCCAGAGAACCTAAGGCCTCATGTATTCTGCTGCTCCTAAACTCGCGTTTAGGAGCTTTTGGCGTTTTTGTTTTGCTAAAGCCCCTCAACTCAACTCATTAAAAGCCTGTCCATGCACACATACTGTAGGCTTTAACCAGAGTTTAGGAGCAGAAGAGTTTAGAGGCAGTCAAAGCTCCTCTCCTGAACACAGAAGTCTAAGTTCTTAAAGTGTTTGTTAACCCAAAAAAAAAAGAAAAACAGATCCTGTTCCCTTAAAGCATGTTATACAGCACACTGCTTGTGCTGTGTAATTTGGCCCCTGTATCACCTAAAAAACCTGGCTGATCCTGCCTGGCTTTACCCTTCACCCTGTAAACTGACCACGGTATATCATGGCTGCTGAGACCTGACACTGTGGTCAGTTTACATGCCTCCGTCATCCGCAGCCCTGCTCTGTCCTTCTCTATTCTCTCCTTTGTCCTCTCCCCCCTCCCCTCACTGCCTGTCTACTCATGTCAGTGCCCACCCCCTCTTATCCTGCTGTTCTCATATCTAATATAAAATCATCTCATCCCCTCTGTAATTGTCAGGAACCATGAATCAGACGGAGACAGAAGTGCAGTTAAATCACACTAGTTTAATAATAAAAAGGTAAATAGAGTAAGCATAGTCAAAAACATAGCCAGAGTTCAGTAACCGGATAAGGTAGTCAGCCGAGCCAAAGTCCAAGAGCCAGCGATGAAGGTAAAGGACAGCAAGCAGGATCCGGAGCCAGAGGGAACAGCAGTCAAGCAGGTCTTCAGCTGGAATGCAGGAGAAAGTCTGTAGTGATGTTAACACAGGCGAAGGCGAAGAGCAAATGAACTGGAAGTGCTTAAGTAGGCAGCTGACGAGCAGATCCTCAAAAGGTGAACTCCACAATGAAATCAATAGACAGGTGGGTCCAGGGCCTCTCACCATAGGGTATGGGTTGTAGGAGGCCCACTGGAAGGTGTCGTGGAGTCTTACACTGAGCACACATGGAACAGACAGCTACGAAGGCGGCTACATCGGCATGTAGACTAGGCCACCAGAATTGTTGGGAAATGGCCCAAAAGAGTTGATTCTTCCCAGGGTGGCCAGCAGCCTTGGGAGAATGGTAAGTCTGGAGCACGGCAGTGCTGAGACTCTCGGGAACAAAATAGCGGTCACAAGGTTTCTCAGGAGGGGCATCGACCTGAGCAGCCAGAATTCTGTCACCCAAAAGGAGAAGTGAGACTGGTGTGAACCGTAGCAAGAATACGATCAGGAGGAATCACAGGAACCGGAACCGACTCCATCTTGGAAGTGGAGGGAAATTGTCGTGACAAGGCGTCGGCCCTTACATTCTTAGTACCGGGTAACAACGAGACAATGTAATTGTAACTCTGCAAGAAAAGAGACCATCGTGCCCTTCTGGGAGAGAGGCGCTTAGCTTCAGGACAAGAACGTGAGATTCTTATGGTCAGTAAGAATGAGAACCGGCACAGTGGTACCTTCGAGGAGATGTCTCCATTCTTTCAGGGCTAAAATGATCGCCAAAAGCTCCCTGTCACCAATCTCGTAATTGCACTCCGCAGGTGACAATCTCTTGGAAAAGTAGCCACATGGATGCATAGCGCCATCAGAGCTAGGACGTTGAGACAGAAGGACGCCTACTCCAGTCTCAGAAGCATCGACTTCAAGGATAAAAGGCAACGTGGGATCAGGATGTGCCAACACAGGAGCAGAAACAAAGGTAGTCTTAAGACTCTCAAAAGCCTTAATGGACTCTGGAGACCAACTCTGTGGGTTACCGTCCTTTCTGGTCATATCAGTCAGGGGCTTGACCAGAGACGAGAAGTTACGAATAAACTTCCGATAATAGTTGGCAAAGCCAAGAAAGCGCTGCAGAGGACGTAAACCCACGGGTCAAGGCCACTGTAGCACTGCAGAAAGTTTCTCTGGGTCCATCGAAAAACCAGCAGTGGAAATGACATAACCCAGGAACTTAACCTGTTCACAATGGAATTCGCACTTCTCCAGTTTACAATAGAGATTGTTGTCTCTTAATTTCTGAAGCACTCGACAGACATCTGTGTGGTGGTTCTCCAGGGACTTGGAAAATATGAGGATATCGTCAAGATAAACCACCACACATAACTGCAACAAGTCTCGGAGGACATCATTAATGAACTCCTGGAAAACCGCTGGAGCGTTACAGAGGCCAAAAGGCATTACGAGGTACTCATCATGACCTGTTCTGGTATTAAACACAGTTTTCCACTCGTCGCCCTCCTTAATCCTGACGAGATTGTATGCCCCTCTCAAATCAAGCTTCGTGAAGACCGTTGCTCCCTTGAGGTGGTAAAATAACTCTGTAATCAATGGGATTGGATAGGCATTCTTAATAGTGAAACGATTGAGACCCCTATAATCGATACAAGGTCTCAGTTCATCACTCTTCTTCTTCACGAAAAAGAAGTCAGCTCCAGCAGGAGACGAGGATTTGCGGATGAAACCTCGAGAAAGTGCATCTGCAACATACTCCTCCATGGCCTTATCTTCCAAGACCGACAAAGGGTAAACCCGGCAACGAGGGGGTATGGCACCAGGTTGAAGGTCAATTGCGCAATCATACGACCGGTGTGGAGGCAACGTACCGCCTTGACCTTTATCAAAGACATCGCTAAAATCGCGGTACTCCTCCGGCAGGGAGGAAAGTGAAGAGGTGCACAGGACCTTGGCTACCTTCTGGAAGCATCTCTCACTGCACTGTGGCGACCAAGACAGAACCTCAGCACGGAGCCAATCAAAAGACGGGTTGTGCCTCTGTAACCAAGGATAACCAATAACCAGCGGAAACTTAGGTGAGGAAATAACCTGGAATTGAATTATCTCATGGTGAAGAGCCCCTATGGCCATAGACAACGGAACAGTCTTATGAGTCACATGGGCAGGCTGTAGAGGTCTCCCGTCAAGAGCCTCAATAGCAAGTGGAGTGTCACGCAGCTGCAGAGGAATCTGGTGCTTAGACACAAAAGCAGCATCAATGAACAGGCCTGCAGCCCCGGAGTCGATTAGAGCCTGTATCTCGATGGACGACTCAGCCCAAGACAGGGTAACCAAAACCAGGGGCTTATCCTTCTGGGCAACAGGAGACGAAACAACGCCACCTAAGGTCTGTCCATGACAGGATCTCAAGTTTCGGGCGTTCCCTGGATGGGTAGGACAAGACTTCAAAAAGTGACCGGCCTGGCCACAATAAAGGCACAATCTCTCCCTCCTCCTCAAGGCTCTCTCATCTGCAGAGAGACGCGTGAAGCCCAAGTGCATGGGTTCATCTTCACAGACCGACTTGGTACCAGGAGGCATGGGAGGTGAGGGAGGCAAGGGTGGGACTGCAAAGCTCGGAGACAAACATACAGGAGGCTTCCGCAAGCGCTCCTTAACAGAGGGTCTTTCTCTGAGTCTGGAGTCAATGAGGATGGCAAATTTGATCAACTTCTCCAGCTCAGTGGGTATATCTCGGGCTGCTATCTCATCCTTGATGTTATCCGAGAGACCATGAGAAAAAGCAGCCACAAGGGCCTCATTGTTCCATGCAACCTCTGCTGCCAGAGTACAGAATTCAATGGCGTAATCTGCAACCGTCCTCGTACTCTGTTTGATGGACATGAGGCTCTTGGCAGCAGAAGCGGAGCGTGCGGGAACGTCAAATACCCTTTTGAAGGAAGCCACATATTCTGGGTAACTCAGGACCACGGGTTTTTGCGTCTCCCATAGAGGGTTTGCCCAGGCCAAGGCTCTCTCAGAAAGCAAAGATACCACGTAACCTACTTTGCTTCTGTCCATGGGAAACGCCTGGGACAGCATCTCAAAATATACCCCAACTGGTTGAGAAAACCTCTGCATTGGACGGGATCGCCGCCAAATCACTGGGGAAGCGGGGCGGAACCAGACATACCTCTAATAGAGGTAATACTCGAGGCGGGTGCCTGCACAGAGACTACCGGAGTGGCCACAGTGGGAGACTCTAGACGAGCCGTGCGACTCAGGAGCGTCTGTATTGCCATGGCAAACTGATCGATGCGATGATCCAGGTCATCCAATCTGGAAAAAATATTATTGACAAGTGCATTGGCTGCATCTTCTGAATTCATGGCCTTCGCCTACTGTCAGGAACCATGAATCAGACGGAGACAGAAGTACAGTTAAATCACACTAGTTTAATAATAAATAATAAAAAGTTAAATAGAGTAAGCATAGTCAAAAACATAGCCAGAGTTCAGTAACCGGATAAGGTAGTCAGCCGAGCCAAAGTCCAAGAGCCAGCGATGAAGGTAAAGGACAGCAAGCAGGATCCGGAGCCAGAGGGAACAGCAGTCAAGCAGGTCTTCAGCTGGAATGCAGGAGAAAGTCTGTAGTGATGTTAACACAGGCGAAGGCGAAGAGCAAATGAACTGGAAGCGCTTAAGTAGGCAGCTGACGAGCAGATCCTCAACAGGTGAATCACTGGAGAGATGGAAGCTGGCAATTAACTGACAGCTGAGCTGCCAGCACAGAGAAGGAAGGGCTGAGCCCTGACAGTACCCCCTCCTCAATGACCCCTCCCCCTCGGAGAACCACCGGGCTTGAGGGGAAAACGTCTATGGAAATCACGGAGGAGGACAGGGGTGTGTACGTCCGAGGATGTGACCCAAGAGCGTTCCTCCGGACCGTAACCCCTCCAATGCACCAGGTACTGTATGCGCCCACGGAACCTACGGGAGTCAACAATGGACATTTCATACTCCTCATGGTTCTCAACCTGTACAGGGTGAGGACGCGGCCCAGAGGTGGTAAAACGGTTGCAGACCAAAGGTTTCAATAAGGAGACATGAAACACATTAGAGATACGCATACTGGAAGGAAGGTCCAACGCGTAAGCCACTGGGTTTATCCTGCGAAGTAGTGATGAGCCGAACACCCCCGGGTTCGGTTCGCACCAGAACCCGCGAACGGACCGAAAGTTCGTACGAACATTAGAACCCTATTAAATACAATGGATGCGAACGTTCGAATTCTAAAGTGCTAATTATAACAACTATTATGCATGTTATTGTCCTAAAAAGGGTTTGGGAACCCGGGTTCTGCACCAGGGGACATGTATCAATGCAAAAAGAAGTTTTAAAAACGGTCGTTTTTCGGGAGCAGTCATTTTAATGATGCATAAAGTGAAAAAAAAAATCAAATATTCCTTTAAATATCGTACCTGGGGGGTGTCTAAAGTATGCCTGTGAAGTGCCACGTGTTTCCCGTGTTTAGAACTGTCCCTGCACAAAATGACACTTCTAAAGGAAAAAAAAGCCATTTAAAACTTCTTGCGGCTTTAATGTAATGTCTGGTCCCGGTAATATGGATGAAAATCTTTAAGAAAAATGGCATAGCTACCCCATGACCCCCCCCCCCCTACCCCAGCCCATTACCAGCCCCTTACCAGCCCCTTTGGGTCTTGTATGGATATTAAGGGGAACCCCGCACATAAAATAAAAAAGGCCCTATATACTCTGAACAGCCGTATACAGGCGGTGCATACAAGACAGGGACTGTAGGTTTGTTCTTATGTAGAATGTGTTTGTAATTTTGAACAGGTACATTGTTGAAGTGTAGCTCCAGCCCAAAAATCTATTTTTAAACTTTTTGGGAAACATAGGTAAGGGTTATCACCCCTGTAACATTTGTTTTGCTGTCTGTGCCCCTGTTCAGAACATTTCACCTCACTTTCCGTCCCAATGACAACTGTTTTTGAAATGTGGTGTTTTTCTTGAAACAAGGATTGCTGATAAAGCATCAGTACAGAGGAGACACCTTTCTCCCATATTTATTCTTACAGGAGAGAATTTTCCTTCCTAGGGGTAGATTTCCTCTCACTTCCTGTTGTCTTCTTTCGTTTGCAAGTAGGAGTCGTTTGTAAGTTGGATGTTTGAAAGTAGGGACCTGCCGTATATACTCTGCAGAAATAGGCCCCTTAGTTGTTGGTGTTGGCACAACACTGTAAGCACTCACAGTTACTCTTGGTTGGTGCTGGAACGCCCTGCTGTCAACTATTATATCAGGAATTTTAATTACATATAATTGTTGAACAGTGGTAGTAAAAATTGGGGCTTTGATGGTGGTGCTGGTGCCACAACACTGTAAGCCCTGACAGTTACTCTTGGTGGGTGCAGCAATGGGCCCTGCTGTGAATTATTAGATCAAGAATTGTAATTGCATGCCCCTGTTGAACAGGGGCTGAAAAATTGGGCTTTTCGTGGTGGTGGTGGTGGTGGTGGTGGTGTTGCCACAACACTGTAAGCCCTCAGAGTTACTCTTGGTGGGTGCAGGAATGGGCCCTGCTGTGAATTATTAGATCAAGAATTGTAATTACATGCCCCTTTTGAACAGGGGCTGAAAAATTGGGCCTTTCGTGGTGTTGGTGGTGGTGGCGTTGCCACAACACTGTAAGCCCTCAGACTTACTCTTGGTGGGTGCAGGAATGGGCCCTGCTGTGAATTATTACATCAAGAATTGTAATTGCATGCCCCTGTTGAACAGGGGCTGAAAAATTGGGCCTTAGGCACTGGTGGCACAACACTACAACCCCTCACAGATACTGTACTTGGAGCACAGCAATGAGCCCTGTTGCAAAGTATTGCTTCAAAAATTGTAATGACACGCCCCTGTTAAACAGGGGCTGAAAAATTGGGCCTTAGCCACTGGTGGCGGCACCCATAAACAAAAATGATCTTCCAAGCTATCATCATCAATCGTATCATTGAGGACTCGGAGGAGGAGGATAGCCAGTCAACATAACAGCACAGGCACTCAGCATCAGCATCAGTCTTGAAGGGACGTGACATGTTAAAATCAATTAGTCTGTTATATCAGCATCAGGTGTGTGGTAGCTGGTGGTGATCCAAGACTGGTTCATCTTGATGAAAGTCAGTCGATCAACCGAGTCGGTGGACAGGCGCACCCTGTGATCCGTGACAAATCCTCCAGCAGCACTGAATGTGCGTTCCGAAAGAACGCTGGATGCAGGACAGGCCAGTAGCTCAATTGCATACTGTGCAAGCTCTGGCCAGTGATCCATCCTCAAGACCCAGTAAGCCAGAGGATTTTCGGTGGGGAAGGTGTCCAAGTCTGACCTTGCCCCTAGATATTCCTGCACCATGTTTATCAGACGCTGGCGATGGTTGCTGGAACCAATCATACTTTGGGGCTGCGGACTAAAGAATTGTCTGAACGCATCGGTCAGACGGCCACCTTCCCCACCGCTCCTTCTTTGACTGGCCGAAGCCTCAGCAACTCGTTGTCCTGGACCAGGAGTTTGTAACCTCCCAGTCTCTGGGAACGCGTTGCACAGACCTTTCTGCAAGGCCTCCCGGAGTTGTCTCATCCTCTGCTCCCTCTGCGACGGTAACATAAGGTCCGCAACCTTACCCTTGTACCGTGGATCAAGGAGAGTGGCCAGCCAGTAATGGTCCCTCTCCTTGATCCGAAGAATACGAGGATCCTTCCGCAGACTTTGCAGGATCAGGGAGGCCATGCAGCGTAGGTTTGCTGAGGCATTCGCTCCGGAGTCCTCTGGGTCACTAAGGACGACATGATCCGCAGTCACCTCCTCCCAGCCACGTACAAGTCCACTGGTTTCTTGGGACTGTAAATCATCCCTAAAAGACTGCTGCTGATGATGCTGAGTGCCAGCCTCCACCTCCATGCTGACACAATCCTCCTCCTCCTCCTCCTCCTCCTCCTCTTCCTCTTCCTGTGCGATGGGTGGGACAGAAGGAACACTGTCTGGGTAAAGGGGGCCTTGAGAGGCAAGGAAGTCCTCCTCTTCCTGCCTCTGTTCTGCCTCAAGTGCCCTGTCCATTATTCCACGCAGCGTGTGCTCCAACAGGTGGACAAGAGGTACAGTGTCACTGATGCATGCACTGTCACTGCTCACCATCCTCGTGGCCTCCTCAAATGGTGCCAGGACAGTGCATGCATCCCTGATCATGCCCCACTGGCGTGGAGAAAAAAAAACAAGCTCCCCTGACCCTGTCCTGGTGCCGTAGTCGCACAGGTACTCATTGATGGCCCTCTGCTGCGTGTGCAGCCACTGCAGCATGGCCAACGTTGAGTTCCACCTGGTGGGCATGTCACATATAAGGCGGTTCTTGGGCAGGTTCAACTCCTTTTGCAGCTCAGCCAGGCGAGCACTGGCATTATAAGATCTGCGGAAATGCACACAGACTTTCCTGGCCTGCCTCAGGACATCCTGTAAGCCCGGGTACCTGCCCAAGAACCGCTGCACCACCAGGTCAAGGACGTGAGCCACACAGGGCACATGGGTCAGTTGTCCCTGTCGGAGGGCGGAGAGGAGGTTGGTGCCATTGTCGCAAACCACCATTCCTGGCTTAAGCTGGCGTGGCGTCAACCACCTCTCGGCCTGGCCCTGCAGAGCAGACAGGACCTCTGCCCCAGTGTGGCTTCTGTCCCCCAAACACACCAGCGCAAGCACGGCATGGCATCTTTTTGCCTGCGTACTTGCGTAGCCCCGTGAACGGCTACGGAGCACCGCTGGTTCATAGGACAAACCACAGGAAGAGGCCATGGAGGAAGAAGAAGAGGAGGGGGTGGAGGAGAGAGGTGTGTCACAACCAGTAGTAGCATTTTGGAGGCGTGGCGGTGGGACAACCTCCAACACTACTGCACCTTGTCCTGCATCCTTCCCAGCTGCCAAAAGAGTGACCCAATGGGCCGTGAAAGAAAGGTAACGTCCCTGTCCATGCCTGCTGGACCATGAGTCAGCGGTAATATGCACCTTACCGCTGACCGCCTTGTCCAGCGAGGCCAAGACATTGCCTTCCACATGCCGGTAGAGAGCCGGAATAGCCTTCCGTGAGAAAAAGTGGCGTTTGGGAACCTGCCACTGAGGAACCGCACATTGCACAAACTCACGGAAGGGGGCCGAGTCTACCAACTGAAAAGGCAGCAGTTGAAGCGCTAGCAATTTAGCCAAGCTAGCATTCAACCGCTGGGCATGTGGATGGCTGGGAGTGAACTTCTTTCGACGGTCCAGCAGCTGGGGCAGGGAAATTTGCCTGCTAGAATCGGACGTCGGTGTACTGCTAGCAGAGTGGCCGCAAGTACTTGGCTGTGACACACCTAATTCTACACCTTCATTCCTCTCAGTGCATGTTTCAGAGAGGACTGAAGTTATAGTGGGGTTGGAGATCCCAGCTGATGCGGTGCAAGGAGAGGTCCGCTTTGTTCTTTGGTGTGGGTCTTTGAGGTAGGCTTGCCAACGAGCTGCATGGCAGGTCAACATATGTCTGGTCAGGCATGTGGTACCCAAGCGGCTGATGTTTTGGCCACGCGATATACGCTTGAGACATATGTTGCAAACAGCAGCTGTGCGATCTGATGCACTAGCCTCAAAAAAGGCCCACACCAAGGAACTTTTTGAATGACGGGCAGAGGCAGCGCCCTGCACAGGCGGAGCTCTGCGGTGTGATTCCGTCGGTGTACTGCCCTTACGCTGGCCACCAAAGGGCATCCTGTCTCGTTGGAGATGTGCCTCCTCCTCATCCTCCTCCTCCTCTCTCCTATTAGGCACCCACGTGGAGTCAGTGACCTCATCATCCCCTCCCTCCTCATCACTGGAGCCAATCTGGCAGTATGCTGCAGCTGCTGGAACATGACTGCCAGATTGGTGTCCTTCTTGAGCATCCCCTCTGTCTGCTCTCACCCTACTGCCTTCCTGTAGCTGGGTTTCATCATCAGACCCTTCGAAACGCTGGGCATCCTCCTGGAGCATGTACCCAACACTGTGCTCAAACAGTTCGGGGGACTCCTCAGGAGGAGGACATGGTGGGTCTAGGGAAGGAGTGACTGATGATGAGTCTGACATTGATACCAGGGAAGAGGACGCTTTGGCAGCTGCTTTGCCAGTACCCTGAGCCTGGGTGAGAGAGGATGAGGAGGAGGAGGAGGGCTTGGTCATCCACTCTACCAAGTCTTCGGCATGATGTGGCTCAACATGTCCAGCTGCCGAAAAGAAGGACAAGCGTGTCCCATGGCCATGTGCTGATGACAATGCACCGCGTCCACGACCAGCACTGTTGCCCCCAGACACAGAGCCTGCTTGCCCTCTTTTATTGCCTCCTGACTGTCTGCCTCTCCTTGTTTGCCTTCCAGACATTCTAATAGATGGCCTGCAGGGAGATGGGAAAAAAGCAATAAGGGCTACCTTCAGGTGTCCTTCTCTGTCCCTTGAAACAAGGACTTGCACAGTGAAAGAAACTGACACTCTCCCTACCTACAGTTTTCTGTCCCTAGAAAAAATGTTTTTTTTAAGCACACTATAGCACAAGGAGAATTCACTCACTGTCCTTCCAGGTCCCTAGAAACAAGGACTTGCACAGTGAAAGAAACTGACACTCTCCCTACCTACAGTTTTCTGTCCCTAGAAAAAATGTTTTTTTTAAGCACAATATAGCACAAGGAGAATTCACTCACTGTCCTTCCAGGTCCCTAGAAACAAGGACTTGCACAGTGAAAGAAACTGACACTCTCCCTACCTACAGTTTTCTGTCCCTAGAAATTTTTTTTTTTTAAGCACACTATAGCACAAGGAGAATTCACTCACTGTCCTTCCAGGTCCCTGGAAACAAGGACTTGCACAGTGAAAGAAACTGACACTCTCCCTACCTACAGTTTTCTGTCCCTAGAAAAAATGTTTTTTTTAAGCACAATATAGCACAAGGAGAATTCACTCACTGTCCTTCCAGGTCCCTGGAAACAAGGACTTGCACAGTGAAAGAAACTGACACTCTCCCTACCTACAGTTTTCTGTCCCTAGAAAAAATGTTTTTTTTAAGCACAATATAGCACAAGGAGAATTCACTCACTGTCCTTCCAGGTCCCTAGAAACAAGGACTTGCACAGTGAAAGAAACTGACACTCTCCCTACCTACAGTTTTCTGTCCCTAGAAAAAAATGTTTTTTTTAAGCACAATATAGCACAAGGAGAATTCACTCACTGTCCTTCCAGGTCCCTAGAAACAAGGACTTGCACAGTGAAAGAAACTGACACTCTCCCTACCTACAGTTTTCTGTCCCTAGAAAAAATGTTTTTTTAAAGCACAATATAGCACAAGGAGAATTCACTCACTGTCCTTCCAGGTCCCTGGAAACAAGGACTTGCACAGTGAAAGAAACTGACACTCTCCCTACCTACAGTTTTCTGTCCCTAGAAAAAATGTTTTTTTTAAGCACAATATAGCACAAGGAGAATTCACTCACTGTCCTTCCAGGTCCCTAGAAACAAGGACTTGCACAGTGAAAGAAACTGACACTCTCCCTACCTACAGTTTTCTGTCCCTAGAAAAAATGTTTTTTTTAAGCACACTATAGCACAAGGAGAATTCACTCACTGTCCTTCCAGGTCCCTGGAAACAAGGACTTGCACAGTGAAAGAAACTGACACTCTCCCTACCTACAGTTTTCTGTCCCTAGAAAAAATGTTTTTTTTAAGCACAATATAGCACAAGGAGAATTCACTCACTGTCCTTCCAGGTCCCTAGAAACAAGGACTTGCACAGTGAAAGAAACTGACACTCTCCCTACCTACAGTTTTCTGTCCCTAGAAAAAATGTTTTTTTTAAGCACACTATAGCACAAGGAGAATTCACTCACTGTCCTTCCAGGTCCCTGGAAACAAGGACTTGCACAGTGAAAGAAACTGACACTCTCCCTACCTACAGTTTTCTGTCCCTAGAAAAAATGTTTTTTTTTAAGCACAATATAGCACAAGGAGAATTCACTCACTGTCCTTCCAGGTCCCTGGAAACAAGGACTTGCACAGTGAAAGAAACTGACACTCTCCCTACCTACAGTTTTCTGTCCCTAGAAAAAATGTTTTTTTTAAGCACAATATAGCACAAAGAGAATTCACTCACTGTCCTTCCAGGTCCCTAGAAACAAGGACTTGCACAGTGAAAGAAACTGACACTCTCCCTACCTACAGTTTTCTGTCCCTAGAAAAAATGTTTTTTTTAAGCACAATATAGCACAAGGAGAATTCACTCACTGTCCTTCCAGGTCCCTAGAAACAAGGACTTGCACAGTGATAGAAACTGACACTCTCCCTACCTACAGTTTTCTGTCCCTAGAAAAAATGTTTTTTTTAAGCACAATATAGCACAAGGAGAATTCACTCACTGTCCTTCCAGGTCCCTGGAAACAAGGACTTGCACAGTGAAAGAAACTGACACTCTCCCTACCTACAGTTTTCTGTCCCTAGAAAAAATGTTTTTTTTAAGCACAATATAGCACAAGGAGAATTCACTCACTGTCCTTCCAGGTCCCTAGAAACAAGGACTTGCACAGTGAAAGAAACTGACACTCTCCCTACCTACAGTTTTCTGTCCCTAGAAAAAATGTTTTTTTTAAGCACAATATAGCACAAGGAGAATTCACTCACTGTCCTTCCAGGTCCCTAGAAACAAGGACTTGCACAGTGATAGAAACTGACACTCTCCCTACCTACAGTTTTCTGTCCCTAGAAAAAATGTTTTTTTTAAGCACAATATAGCACAAGGAGAATTCACTCACTGTCCTTCCAGGTCCCTGGAAACAAGGACTTGCACAGTGAAAGAAACTGACACTCTCCCTACCTACAGTTTTCTGTCCCTAGAAAAAATGTTTTTTTTAAGCACAATATAGCACAAGGAGAATTCACTCACTGTCCTTCCAGGTCCCTAGAAACAAGGACTTGCACAGTGAAAGAAACTGACACTCTCCCTACCTACAGTTTTCTGTCCCTAGAAAAAATGTTTTTTTTAAGCACAATATAGCACAAGGAGAATTCACTCACTGTCCTTCCAGGTCCCTAGAAACAAGGACTTGCACAGTGAAAGAAACTGACACTCTCCCTACCTACAGTTTTCTGTCCCTAGAAAAAATGTTTTTTTTAAGCACAATATAGCACAAGGAGAATTCACTCACTGTCCTTCCAGGTCCCTGGAAACAAGGACTTGCACAGTGAAAGAAACTGACACTCTCCCTACCTACAGTTTTCTGTCCCTAGAAAAAATGTTTTTTTTAAGCACAATATAGCACAAGGAGAATTCACTCACTGTCCTTCCAGGTCCCTGGAAACAAGGACTTGCACAGTGAAAGAAACTGACACTCTCCCTACCTACAGTTTTCTGTCCCTAGAAAAAATGTTTTTTTTAAGCACAATATAGCACAAGGAGAATTCACTCACTGTCCTTCCAGGTCCCTAGAAACAAGGACTTGCACAGTGAAAGAAACTGACACTCTCCCTACCTACAGTTTTCTGTCCCTAGAAAAAATGTTTTTTTTAAGCACAATATAGCACAAGGAGAATTCACTCACTGTCCTTCCAGGTCCCTGGAAACAAGGACTTGCACAGTGAAAGAAACTGACACTCTCCCTACCTACAGTTTTCTGTCCCTAGAAAAAATGTTTTTTTTAAGCACACTATAGCACAAGGAGAATTCACTCACTGTCCTTCCAGGTCCCTGGAAACAAGGACTTGCACAGTGAAAGAAACTGACACTCTCCCTACCTACAGTTTTCTGTCCCTAGAAAAAATGTTTTTTTTAAGCACAATATAGCACAAGGAGAATTCACTCACTGTCCTTCCAGGTCCCTGGAAACAAGGACTTGCACAGTGAAAGAAACTGACACTCTCCCTACCTACAGTTTTCTGTCCCTAGAAAAAATGTTTTTTTTAAGCACAATATAGCACAAGGAGAATTCACTCACTGTCCTTCCAGGTCCCTAGAAACAAGGACTTGCACAGTGAAAGAAACTGACACTCTCCCTGCCTACAGTTTTCTGTCCCTAGAAAAAATGTTTTTTTTAAGCACACTATAGCACAAGCACAAAACACACTGACACTCTCCCTACCTATCCTTCTCTTTCCCTAAACTAAAGGAATCCAGGTTAAGCAAGAAAGAAATAAAAGTCACTGTCCCTGCCTATGCTGCTCTATCCCTGCTCCGGAACACACTACACTAGGCCGCCGTGCTGGCGGCCTTTTATAGTGTGGGGCGTGTACTAAACCCCCTCAGCAATAATTGGCCACAGGCATCCTGCATCCTGCCTGTGGCCAATCATTGCTCTCCTCGCTGCCGGCGCTGTGATTGGCCAAGCATGCGGGGTCACAGTGCATGCTTGGCCAATCACAGCGCCTGGATGACACTGCGATGGCGTAGTGCATTGTGGGCCGTTCGCGTCACTCGAATTTGGCGCGAACGGCCCAAATCGTTCGATCTTCGTCGAACGATCGAACAGCCGATGTTCGAGTCGAACGTATGTTCGACTCGAACACGAAGCTCATCCCTACTGCGAAGGATACGGAAAGGCCCAATAAACTGAGGTGCGAACTTCAGGGAAGGAACACGAAGTCGCAGGTTGCGAGATGACAGCCAGACCCTGTCCCCGACCTGGTAGGAAGGCGCAGGCAGGCGTCTACGGTCAGCATGGAGTCTGTACCTCTCGTTAGCCTGTCGCAAAGCCTCCTGGACTTGTACCCAAGTGGAACGAAGACCACGGAGATGTTCCTCTAACGCAGGAATACTCTGAGGAACAAATGAGTCAGGCAACATGGAAGGTTGGAAACCATAATTCGCCATAAACGGGGACAACCGGGAAGCAGAATTCAGAGCGCTATTGTGAGCAAACTCTGCCCATGGTAAAGGTCTGACCAGTTGTTGTGATGGTCAGAAATATAGCAACGCAGGAATTGCTCCAAGGACTGATTGTCTCGTTCTGTGGCCCCATTAGACTGTGGGTGATACGCAGAGGAGAAAGCAAGCTGAATTCCCAACTGTGCACAAAAGGCTCGCCAGAACCGGGACACAAACTGACTTCCCCTATCTGAGACAATGACCTTCGGTAGGCCATGTAAGCGAAAGATCTCCCGATCAAAAATGGAAGCCAGTTCCTTAGACGTAGGCAACTTCTTAGGTGGAATACAGTGAGACATCTTCGAGAACCGGTCTACCACCATAAGGATAACTGTGTTGCCCTGGGAGTTGGGTAACTCCACAATGAAATCAATAGACAGGTGGGTCCAGGGCCTCTCACCATAGGGTATGGGTTGTAGGAGGCCCACTGGAAGGTGTCGTGGAGTCTTACACTGAGCACACATGGAACAGACAGCTACGAAGGCGGCTACATCGGCATGTAGACTAGGCCACCAGAATTGTTGGGAAATGGCCCAAAAGAGTTGATTCTTCCCAGGGTGGCCAGCAGCCTTGGGAGAATGGTAAGTCTGGAGCACGGCAGTGCGGAGACTCTCGGGAACAAAATAGCGGTCACAAGGTTTCTCAGGAGGGGCATCGACCTGAGCAGCCAGAATTCTGTCACCCAAAAGGAGAAGTGAGACTGGTGTGAACCGTAGCCAGAATACGATCAGGAGGAATCACAGGAACCGGAACCGACTCCATCTTGGAAGTGGAGGGAAATTGTCGTGACAAGGCGTCGGCCCTTACATTCTTAGTACCGGGTAACAACGAGACAATGTAATTGTAACTCTGCAAGAAAAGAGACCATCGTGCCCTTCTGGGAGAGAGGCGCTTAGCTTCAGGACAAGAATGTGAGATTATTATGGTCAGTAAGAATGAGAACCGGCACAGTGGTACCTTCGAGGAGATGTCTCCATTCTTTCAGGGCTAAAATGATCGCCAAAAGCTCCCTGTCACCAATCTCGTAATTGCACTCCGCAGGTGACAATCTCTTGGAAAAGTAGCCACATGGATGCATAGCGCCATCAGAGCTAGGACGTTGAGACAGAAGGACGCCTACTCCAGTCTCAGAAGCATCGACTTCAAGGATAAAAGGCAACGTGGGATCAGGATGTGCCAACACAGGAGCAGAAACAAAGGTAGTCTTAAGACTCTCAAAAGCCTTAATGGACTCTGGAGACCAACTCTGTGGGTTACCGTCCTTTCTGGTCATATCAGTCAGGGGCTTGACCAGAGACGAGAAGTTACGAATAAACTTCCGATAATAGTTGGCAAAGCCAAGAAAGCGCTGCAGAGGACGTAAACCCACGGGTCAAGGCCACTGTAGCACTGCAGAAAGTTTCTCTGGGTCCATCGAAAAACCAGCAGTGGAAATGACATAACCCAGGAACTTAACCTGTTCACAATGGAATTCACACTTCTCCAGTTTACAATAGAGATTGTTGTCTCTTAATTTCTGAAGCACTCGACAGACATCTGTGTGGTGGTTCTCCAGGGACTTGGAAAATATGAGGATATCGTCAAGATAAACCACCACACATAACTGCAACAAGTCTCGGAGGACATCATTAATGAACTCCTGGAAAACCGCTGGAGCGTTACAGAGGCCAAAAGACATTACGAGGTACTCATCATGACCTGTTCTGGTATTAAACACAGTTTTCCACTCGTCGCCCTCCTTAATCCTGACGAGATTGTATGCCCCTCTCAAATCAAGCTTCGTGAAGACCGTTGCTCCCTTGAGGTGGTAAAATAACTCTGTAATCAATGGGATTGGATAGGCATTCTTAATAGTGAAACGATTGAGACCCCTATAATCGATACAAGGTCTCAGTTCATCACTCTTCTTCTTCACGAAAAAGAAGTCAGCTCCAGCAGGAGACGAGGATTTGCGGATGAAACCTCGAGAAAGTGCATCTGCAACATACTCCTCCATGGCCTTATCTTCCAAGACCGACAAAGGGTAAACCCGGCCACAAGGGGGTATGGCACCAGGTTGAAGGTCAATTGCGCAATCATACGACCGGTGTGGAGGCAACGTACCGCCTTGACCTTTTTCAAAGACATCGCTAAAATCGCAGTACTCCTCCGGCAGGGAGGAAAGTGAAGAGGTGCACAGGACCTTGGCTACCTTCTGGAAGCATCTCTCACTGCACTGTGGCGACCAAGACAGAACCTCAGCACGGAGCCAATCAAAAGACGGGTTGTGCCTCTGTAACCAAGGATAACCAATAACCAGCGGAAACTTAGGTGAGGAAATAACCTGGAATTGAATTATCTCATGGTGAAGAGCCCCTATGGCCATAGACAACGGAACAGTCTTATGAGTCACATGGGCAGGCTGTAGAGGTCTCCCGTCAAGAGCCTCAATAGCAAGTGGAGTGTCACGCAGCTGCAGAGGAATCTAGTGCTTAGACACAAAAGCAGCATCAATGAACAGGCCTGCAGCCCCGGAGTCGATTAGAGCCTGTATCTCGATGGACGACTCAGCCCAAGACAGGGTAACCGAAACCAGGGGCTTATCCTTCTGGGCAACAGGAGATGAAACAACGCCACCTAAGGTCTGTCCATGACAGGATCTCAAGTTTCGGGCGTTCCCTGGATGGGTAGGACAAGACTTCAAAAAGTGACCGGCCTGGCCACAATAAAGGCACAATCTCTCCCTCCTCCTCAAGGCTCTCTCATCTGCAGAGAGACGCGTGAAGCCCAAGTGCATGGGTTCATCTTCACAGACCGACTTGGTACCAGGAGGCATGGGAGGTGAGGGAGGCAAGGGTGGGACTGCAAAGCTCGGAGACAAACATACAGGAGGCTTCCGCAAGCGCTCCTTAACAGAGGGTCTTTCTCTGAGTCTGGAGTCAATGAGGATGGCAAATTTGATCAACTTCTCCAGCTCAGTGGGTATATCTCGGGCTGCTATCTCATCCTTGATGTTATCCGAGAGACCATGAGAAAAAGCAGCCACAAGGGCCTCATTGTTCCACGCAACCTCTGCTGCCAGAGTACAGAATTCAATGGCGTAATCGGCAACCGTCCTCGTACTCTGTTTGATGGACATGAGGCTCTTGGCAGCAGAAGCGGAGCGTGCGGGAATGTCAAATACCCTTTTGAAGGAAGCCACATATTCTGGGTAACTCAGGACCACGGGTTTTTGCGTCTCCCATAGAGGGTTTGCCCAGGCCAAGGCTCTCTCAGAAAGCAAAGATACCACGTAACCTACTTTGCTTCTGTCCGTGGGAAACGCCTGGGACAGCATCTCAAAATATACCCCAACTGGTTGAGAAAACCTCTGCATTGGACGGGATCGCCGCCAAATCACTGGGGAAGCGGGGCGGAACCAGACATACCTCTAATAGAGGTAATACTCGAGGCGGGTGCCTGCACAGAGACTACCGGAGCGGCCACAGTGGGAGACTCTAGACGAGCCGTGCGACTCAGGAGCGTCTGTATTGCCGTGGCAAACTGATCGATGCGATGATCCAGGTCGTCCAATCTGGAAAAAATATTATTGACAAGTGGATTGGCTGCATCTTCTGAATTCATGGCCTTCGCCTACTGTCAGGAACCATGAATTAGACGGAGACAGAAGTACAGTTAAATCACACTAGTTTAATAATAAATAATAAAAAGTTAAATAGAGTAAGCATAGTCAAAAACATAGCCAGAGTTCAGTAACCGGATAAGGTAGTCAGCCGAGCCAAAGTCCAAGAGCCAGCGATGAAGGTAAAGGACAGCAAGCAGGATCCGTAGCCAGAGGGAACAGCAGTCAAGCAGGTCTTCAGCTGGAACGCAGGAGAAAGTCTGTAGTGATGTTAACACAGGCGAAGAGCAAATGAACTGGCAGTCCTTAAGTAGGCAGCTGACGAGCAGATCCTCAACAGGTGAATCACTGGAGAGATGGAAGCTGGCAATTAACTGACAGCTGAGCTGCCAGCACAGAGATGGAAGGGCTGAGCCCTGACAGTAATATAACAATAAGTGTCCCTGTGCCTGTATTATATAAAAAATATGCTGATCTGTACCTATATCATAGCGGTCATGTGATTCCTTGCCACTGTCTCTCCCCCTCCTCTTCGGCTGACATCAGCGGGAGTGCTCGGCCCCGCCCGCTTGAGCTGTCAGCTGGGCAGAGGAGAGAACCAAGGAGTTACATGATCCCCGGGAGACACTGTGATATAGGTACAGATCAGCATATTTTATATATAACACAGAGGGGATGGGATGATTTTATATCAGTGGCTTAACAACCACTTTAGAATCTTCCCTTTTTGAAACATTGAACCAATCTTTAAGTGTATGTAAAACCCAATACATTTTTCAATTTGTTTTTGCTGTCCCCAGTGGCAAGAGGCACCCTATTGATCTTGGTAACCACTATCTCTGGCAGAGAAGGTGAAAGGAAATGCAACATATTTCAGTTGTCACCAGAACAGAAATAGAAGAAAAATCTTCCAATGGGTAAACCCATTTTGGTGACAACTGTCTGTGGACTCATTTACACAGGTGCAGTGATCTTTGCAGCTCGAAGTTCCATTTGTTTGTTTCAGAAGCAGCATGGAGCTGTGTACAAGTAGCCTATGTTAATCAATAGGGGTTCAGCAGCTGTACAGACTCATCCACACATCCAAGTTTGACAAGTACATACAGACAGGTGCACAGCCCAGATGCACACTGTCTGCATTTGGATCGATGCACCTGTCCCTGCGTATCTGTAAACCTTGCATGGGCAAGTGAGTCTGTACAGCCGGGTGTCTCCATAGACTAGCACCGGCCCATGTGCATACAGCTAGTAGAAATATTAAAAAAACAGCTCTTTACACTATATGAGCCTTTGCAGAGAAGACCACGTATTTCCTGCTGTATCTCTGGGAGAGGAAGTGAATGGAAATCTCCCTGACATGACATACACAGGGATAAAATCGTACAGGGATCTTAAAGCAGAGTTTCGCCAAAAAAACGAAATTAAAAGTCAGCAGCTACAAATACTGCAGCTGCTGACTTTTAATATTAGGACACTTACCTGCCCCGGGCACCCGTAATGTCCTCACCCGAAGCCAATCTGTCCCTCGGCTTCCGGGTGGAGGCGCCGGCATATTCGGTAAGAGGATCAGGAAGTGAAGCCTTGGGGCTTCACAGCCTGGTTCCCTACTGCGCATTCACGCTGCATGTCCTCACTGGTCCCTGCTGTCTTCTGGGACCTGTGTGTCTCCCAGAAGACAGCGGGAGGGACAGAGGAGGGGCCGGATATGGCGTAGATTACTGCGGCGATCTATGCCCGGAAGTGGGAGAAAATACCTGTATTGGACAGGTATCTGCTCCCCCCTCCCCCTGAAAGGTGTCAAATGTGAGGAATCCGAAAAGCAGAAGTTCCATTTGTGGGGTGGAACTCTGCTTTAACAATGCGCTACTTTATCCAGGACTAGAAGTTTTTTGGCTTAAGTACACTTTAAAATGGAAGGTCCACTCTATTGAAAGCTCTCTGCCCCCCAAAGTCAAATCACCTGCAACAGTATTCTAAAAATAAAGCCACTGTGTAAAAAAAAAAAAAAAAGGAAAAAATAATGTACCTTTGTCTTGGCTTCTGGCGCCTGCAGAAGGTACAGAAGACCTCACTGTGCCTAAATGGTGCCTTCCTGAAAAGCTGGGGCTTGAAGTCTCAATTTTGAACATATTATTATCAATGAAATGTATGCACTGTATATTTCTTAAAGCCTGTGAACCACTACAACTGATGGAGGATGAGTTTACTTGATAAAGAAATTTCTAAGAATCTGGTGATTCTGTGTGAAACTAAACTGAGTTTGCCTTTCAATGTTCTAAATGTGTTCTAGATATGTTAAGTGTTAGATAGATAAGTGATAAATAACTGTTCTAAATATGCATCACTTTCTTTGTATACCTAAAGTGCTCCCAATATACATAAATAAATACACTCCCAATATACATAAATACTAGGGTTGCACCAACAATACCGATACCTGCATCGATGCCTATACTAAGCATTTGCACGAGTATCGGTACTCACGCAAATGCTCCGATACCAAAACCGATACTGGAAGTGATGCCTCCTCCTCCCCCTCCGCCTGGCTGTCTCCTCTGCAGGTGCCACCTCCGCCCCCTCCTCCCCTCCAGCTGACTATTACAGGGTTTGTCTGACACCCAGAGGCCCCTGCAGCTCTCCCCCCATGTGCCCAGTCCCTGGCCATGCTCACCTCATTGTCCCGGAAGCCCGCACCGAACAAGTCCGGCTGTTGCAGAGTGGAGGCTGGCTCTGGGCACCAGAGGGTCTTATGCCTCCTACACACAATCAGATTTTCCAATGGGAATCGTGTGATGGGTTTTGTTGGAAAATCTGACCGTTTGTATGCTCCATCGGACAGTTGTTGTTGGAATTTCCGACAACAATTGTGGGATAGCATGCTTTAAAATTTTCCGACAACAAATGTGTGATGTCGGATTATCCGATCGTGTGTACACAAGTCTGTTGGAAAAAATCCAAAGTACAAACACGCATGCTCAGAAGCAATGCTAACCATAAGACAACATTAGTAGAAGTTGCCCAAAGGGTAGCGCTAAAGAGCAGAAAAAACACGTTGTTTCTGTTTGTTGGACGACAATTCTTTGCCGTTTGTATGCAATCCAAGTTCACGGCCAATGCCCTTTGGACAAATGTTCTACGCTTTGTCTGTGGAAAATCTGATCGTGTGCACGAGGCTTTAGTGATCTTTTGCGACACAAACCTGGCTTTGATGTTCTCCATGACAGGAATCACAGCCAGCATATGGAGCACCAGGTTCTGCCACGACTATGACAGGTGTACTCTCTGTATTTTCCTCATTGGTGAAGCTATTCCCCACCTAGTTTCTGTCATACACTTATGCCTTGTACACACGATCGGATTTTCCGACGGGAATTGTGTGATGGCAGGGTTTTGTCAGAAAATGCGACCGTTTGTATGCTCTATCGGACAATTGTTGTCGGAACAAATGTGGGATAGCATGCTTTAAAATTTTCCGACAACAAATGTGTGATGTCGGATTATCCGATCATGTGTACAGAAGTCCGTCGGAAAAAAATCCAAAGTACAAACACGCATTCTCAGAAGCAATGCTAACCATAAAACAACAGGGGAGCAGCTTAGTTTAATTTATATTCATTTGTTTAAATTTTGGTTGGCGCGGAATTCACTCTTTCACATAAGACAACATTAGCAGAAGTTGCCCAAAGGGTGGCGCTAAAGAGCAAAAAAACACGTAGTTTCTTTTCATTAGTTTAAAAACAAAATTGTCACATGACACAAATAATAGGTATTGTTAATTGGTATCGGCGAGTACTTGAGGAAAAGTACTGGTACTCGTACTCAGTGTTAAAAAACTGGTATCAGTGCATCCCTAATAAATACCATAAACACAATATTACATCTATAACACAAATTTAAGCCAATATAAAGTGTCAACATGCTTTGTGTAAAAATGTAACACAATTACCAAAGTTAAAAGGAATACAAATGTTGCGATATATTACTATATTAAATGTGTCTTAGTTTTATGTATAACAATACAAAGGATCATAATATTGTAAAAAATAAATGAACAGCAGGGGTACAAACCCAGGAGGAAGTCAGCGTCAGCACAGCACAGGGATGGTGGGAGCCCCTCATAATGAGCACAGCAGGAGTACAGCCCCAGGAGGAAGTCAGCACAGCACAGGGATGGTGGGAGCCCCTCATAATGAGCACATCAGGGGTACAAACCCAGGAGGAAGTCAGCACAGCACAGGGATGGTTCGAGCCCCTCATAATGAGCACAGCAGGGGTACAGCCTCAGGAGGAAGTCCGCACAGCACAGGGATGGTGGGAGCCCCTCATAATGAGCACAGCAGGAGTACAGCCCCAGGAGGAAGTCAGCACAGCACAGGGATGGTGGGAGCCCCTCATAATGAGCACAGCAGGAGTACAGCCCCAGGAGGAAGTCAGCACAGCACAGGGATGGTGGGAGCCCCTCATAATGAGCACATCAGGGGTACAAACCCAGGAGGAAGTCAGCACAGCACAGGGATGGTGGGAGCCCCTCATAATGAGCACAGCAGGAGTACAGCCCCAGGAGGAAGTCAGCACAGCACAGGGATGGTGGGAGCCCCTCATAATGAGCACAGTAGGGGTACAGCCCCAGGAGGAAGTCAGCACAGCACAGGGATGGTTCGAGCCCCTCATAATGAGCACAGCAGGAGTACAGCCCCAGGAGGAAGTCAGCACAGCACAGGGATGGTGGGAGCCCCTCATAATGAGCACAGCAGGGGTACAGCCCCAGGAGGAAGTCAGCACAGCACAGGGATGGTTCGAGACCCTCATAATGAGCACAGCAGGGGTACAGCCCCAGGAGGAAGTCAGCACAGCACAGGGATGGTGGGAGCCCCTCATAATGCGCACAGCAGGATTACAGCCCCAGGAGGAAGTCAGCACAGCACAGGGATGGTGGGAGCCCCTCATAATGAGCACATCAGGGGTACAAACCCAGGAGGAAGTCAGCACAGCACAGGGATGGTTCGAGCCCCTCATATAATGAGCACAGCAGGAGTACAGCCCCAGGAGGAAGTCAGCACAGCACAGGGATGGTGGGAGCCCCTCATATAATGAGCACAGCAGGAGTACAGCCCCAGGAGGAAGTCAGCACAGCACAGGGATGGTGGGAGCCCCTCATAATGAGCACAGCAGGGGTACAGCCCCAGGAGGAAGTCAGCACAGCACAGGGATGGTGGGAGCCCCTCATATAATGAGAACAGACGGGGTACAGCCCCAGGAGGAGGAAATTCCTCCTTGGGCTGTACCCCTGCTGTGCTCATTATGAGGGGCTCCCACCATCCCTGTGCTGTGCTGACTTTCTGGGTTTTTAACTTCATCATAACGAATAATCGTAACTATTATGACAATAATAAAACGATATTAACGAACATTCTTATTTTGTCCGATTCTGAATCTCCCATCGACTACCAGTACCAGTCTCCCACTCCCATATTAAAAAAAGGTAATTTTCCCAACCCTCACTCAGCAGCAGAAGAAAACCTCTGATTGGTCAATAAAACACCAGTCACGTTTCCGTTGTAACGGAATTTGGATCCGAAATTTGTCAACAAAATTTCGTATTTCGTATACAATTCAGAAGCATAGCAATTCAGATTTCGAATGCTTCCGAATGTACGAATTTTCAGGGAAATTCGTATGAATTTTTGATTTGTACAAAACAAACTGCACATGTCTAATGAAAACATTTTGGACAATTTTATGCTCCCAACTTTGTGGGAACAGTTTGGGGATGGCCCCTTCCTGTTCCAACATAACTACGCACCAGTGCACAAAGCAAGGTCCATAAAGACATGGATGAGTGAGTTTGGGGTGAAGGAACTTGACTGGCCTGCACAGAGTCCTGACCTCAACCCGATAGAACAACTTTTGGAATCAATTAGAGTGGAGAATGCGAGCCAGGCCTTCTCGTCCAACATCAGTACCTGACCTCACAAATGCGCTTCTGGAAGAATGGTCAAACATTCCCATAGACACAAGCCTCGTACACACGAACGAGTTTCTCGGCAAAAACCAGCAAGAAACTTGCTGGCAGAGATTTTTTGCCGAGAAATTTGTTTGTGTGTATGGTTTCTCGTCAAGAAAAGCGACAAGAATCTCGACGAGAAAATAGAGAACCTGCTCTCTATTTTCTCGTCGAGATTCTCGTCAGCCTGTTTCTCGACGAGAAAATTGTGTGTGTGTACACTTACCTTTTCGCCGGGAAGCCCGCGCATGCTCGAAATGACTTTGACGCATGCGCGGTAGCTTCCTAGGCATAGATAGGGTATACCAAGATGGCGGCGACGGCATCGAATGTGACGAGCGCATGCTCATCGTAGTCGATGACGTCACCGCGTACGCTCCATTCAAAGAACCGCGGGTTCTTTGAAATGAGCGTGTGTACACTCGGCCGGGACAATTTTCTTGTCCAAGAATCTCGTCGAAAAAAACGACATGTTTTTTTCGACGAGAATCTCGGCCGTGTGTACGAGGCCACACTCCTAAACCTTGTGGACAGCCTTCCCAGAAGTGTTGAAGCTGTTAGAGATGAAAATGGTGGGAAAACTCAATATTTAACCCTACGGACTAAGACTGGGATGCCATTAAAGTTCATGTGCGTGTAAAGGCAGGCATCCCAATACTTTTGGTAATATACTGTATAAATAACTTTTTACCTTTCAATGTAGCTATGTTTTAATCTACAGTATGTAGAGAGTGCAAAACTGTTGCTTTTCTATGGCACATGACTCAATTGTAAAAAAAAAAAAATCTGAATTCTGTCAGTGTACCATCATTCTGCATCTAGGACCTATTGGTCCTGCCACATGTTTCTGCTTTAAGTAATATTATTTTTCTTCTTTTACAATAGATTCTACAATGACTTACAAGAATGCCTGGAATACAGTGCCGATAGCGTCTTTCTTGTATACCCTAATGACTTGGCACATTACACAATTCTAAATGCTCATCTAAAGTTTTTCATCAATTGTGCTGTGCCTGAAGAATTCATGGATCCTCCAGAGAATGTGCTGCTGGCATTAATATTTGCACCGATCTGTATAATTCCATTTCTGGTTACCCTTGTTGTCTATAAGAGCAATACTAGCAAACCGCAAACTTAGGCTTTACTGTGGACTCTACTAAGCACTGTGATTATGTCCTAAAACTGTTTGTTAAGGTGTTAGCAGAAAGCTTGGATATACTCTGGTCAATTTTTTATGACCATACCTATTACTCATGTTCTAGAGTTCAAGTCTCAGACTGTCCAGCACATCAAATGTAATATGTTCTTCAGTAGTAATTTAATAGACGTACCTCATATTCTGGCTTGATTTCTTGAAGCTCTCTTGCTTCTGCATTTTCATGATTGTCATTAGATGTCATATAACCAGAGTGCATATGTGGGATCATTCTGATATATTCTTTGAATTTCATAGCTGGATTGATTAGATCCATCTTCACAGAAATGACTTTTTGCTCAAATATATACACATCTCTCAGAAGCAACCCCAAGAGTTCTTCCTCTTTGAACAACCATCAGAAGACTTAGAAAAATAAAGCACAGTACCTATTGAAAGTATCACACAATTTTTTCATCATAAAAAGCAGGCATCAGTGTATAGGGATTCTAGTAGGGAACAGTTCCTGACTATAATTTAAATAAGCATTGTGAAATGTATTTTATTGCTTAGAATTATTAAAGTGGAACTTCAGTAATTTTTTCATCTTTCCATCTATTAAATTTTCTGTCCTTGTTGTTTTAACTTTGGATAATAAAACTATTTTTTTTCTGCCAGTAAATAACTTATACAGCCAACATCCCGTTTCTTGTCTGGTAAAAAGCCTAAGCTCTCTCTCCCACTCTCATGAGAGTTTTCCAGGAAGGGAGGGGGGATGAGTCATAAAAGGCCAATGAGAGCTGCAGAGCTGGAGGTGTGTCTGTGTAAATCCAGGAAGTGAACAGGCAGCAGCTTCAGTTGCCCACAGTTAAAATGGTTGCAGCCAGACTGCGGAAGGAGATTTCTGCAGCACATTTGGCAAGTACAGAATCACAGTATATATAAAATAATATGCCATGTGGTTGGAGGTAAGCTTCAGAGTGGCGAAATTTTTTTTATTACTGTGACAGCAGGAAGGTAAAGTCACCTGGTTGCATCCAGGGGGGTAGATATATTTCGCCCAGATTCAGGCTTTACGCCGACTTATACAACTAGGTGGAGAGTTGTATAAGCCCAGCTGAGGCTAGTGGGCTCATGGATGACTCATACCTCTAGGGAGAGTGTGGGGCGTCGTGCAGACAGGGAGTTGATGAGACCAGCTGAAGCTTGTCAGCTCATTTAGGCCTCTATAAGAACTCCCAGCTTCATTAGATGTATGCTCATGCCTGGAACCAGACCTGTGTGGACTGTCTAGGGAGAGTGAACCCCTGTGCGGTGAGAAAAAGCCTGTGTGGCTATTTGTTTGGACATTGACTAAACCAGGGACTTAGGGACTAGGACAGCACTAGGCTGATCCCAGTTGTTAGTTAGGAAACCTGTATGTTTAGTCAGAGGTCAAGTTGACCAGGATTTATTTTGTTTATGTTTCTTTTGGCTTTGCTGTGTTTTGTCACTGTAAATAGAAAATAAACCGCACCTTTTTTTGATTTTGAAAACCACAACCTCCGTTTGCTGGGCCTGTTTTTGTGTGGGGAGCCCATCCCGGGGGTCACACACACCCGCTGCCGAGCTAACCCCCTCACAGTTGGTGGAGAACCAGTGGCAGTTTTTTTTAAGCCAGCATGGAGGAGATACTGAAGCAGCTGGCTCTAGCAAATGCCAATCAACAGCAGACAAATGCAGGTTTGCAAAAGAGCCTTGCAGCTCATCAACAGAGCCTTGCAGCTCAACAACAGAACTTCGCAGCCCAGCAGCAAGCTCATCAACAGAGCCTTGCAGCCCAGCAGCAAGCTCACCAACAGAGTCTGGAAGCTCAGCAACAAGCCCAGCAGCAATCTGAGGCCCGCTTCATAGACCTGTTACAGAAGCAAGAGCAGAGACTACAACAAATGGAAGCAGTAATGCAGCAACGTCCGCAGACCAGTGTGGAAAGCCGTCCCACTAATACCGCGTCCTTTGGGGTGAGTCATTTATTGACAAAAATGACTGGAGAGGATGATCCAGAGGTATTTTTGACCACATTTGAAAGGACTGCTGAAAGAGAAAAGTGGCCTGAGGAGCAGTGGGCTGGACTGGTGGCTCCTCTGTTAACTGGTGAATCGCAGAAGGCTTACTATGACCTAGAGCCTGACCAAGCAAAAGACTATGTGATGCTAAAAGCTGAAATATTGGCAAGGCTGGGTGTCACCCAGGCTGTCCGGGCTCAGCGTGTGCATAACTGGACTTTCCAGCTTGGAAAACCCCCCAGGTCTCAAATGTATGATCTCATTCACCTGAGCAGAAAGTGGCTACAGCCAGAGACTTTGTCCGCACCAAAGATTGTGGAACGTGTTGTAATGGATCGGTTTTTGAGAGCTCTTCCTACTGCCATCCAAAAGTGGGTAAGCCATGGAGACCCAGAGACGGCCGATGGTCTTGTGGATCGTGTGGAGAAATACTTGGCTACAGAGAACCTGACGGCCTCTTCCAGAGACACTCGGACTTTCCACCCTAAGACCAGACCATCCCCAGGGGTGGATAAGAGGATTCCAAGGGGTGAGGGTGGAGAGAGTGAGAGGGTGGGAGCTCTACCCCAAGTTTGGCGAGAACAGCCTGGGAAATCAGCGGCTCAAGAGGCGGCAAGAAGGATCGTTTGCTACCGCTGCCGGCAAGCGGGACATATTGCAGCCAATTGCCCGGTTGTGGAGGAACCCATGCAGTGTGACTTTCTGACGGGCAGACGTCAGTCGCTGTGTGCGACAGTCGCATGCACTGCCATTCGAGGAACTGAGAAACATTTATGCAAAATGTGTGTTAATGGTAGAAATGTTGTGGTATTGCTGGATTCAGGTAGCCTTGTGACCCTGATAAAGGCTGAGTTAGTTAAAACAGAGGTCTCTGGGAATAGCAAGGTAGCTGTTATTTGTGTGCATGGGGACACCCGAGAGTATCCAGTGACTACAGTGTGTTTCGAGACCCCCAAAGGTACCCTCTCTCATCCAGTGGGCTTAGTATCTCAGTTACCGCATGACGCCATTGTGGGAAGGGATTTTCCGAAGTTCTGGGAACTGTGGGATGATCCTGAGCCCCCCACTGGTGCCCCTATGTACCAGGAATGTGATAGCCAGAACTCCCCTGAGAGTGGTGAGGACTCTCCGGAATTTCCCTTATCAGTATTGGCAGGGGAGACTCAAGAAACTGGAGAGGAGCCCACCTCCTCAGACGAAAACCTACCGTCTGTGGAGTTTTCTGATCTTGAGGTTCACAGGGAAAACTTTGCCACAGAACAGTTGAAAGACCCCGCCCTAATAAAGGCACGGGAAAACGTAGTGAAAATAGATGGCGAGTTAGTGAACCCAGATAATACCTGCACTTACCCATACTTCAGCGTAGAGAAGGACCTACTGTATCGGGTGGCAAAAAGGGCAGAAGAAACCGTTGAGCAGCTTGTGGTGCCCAAACCTTACAGGAAGTTGGTGTTGGAGTTGGCCCATGGGCACATTCTTGGAGGTCATCTGGGGACAGAGAAAACCTGAGAGAGGGTATTACAGAGATTCTATTGGCCGGGGGTGATGAAGGACATAGAAAATTATTGTTCCTCCTGCCCTGTGTGTCAGAGGTCGGCCCCGATGCCACATTTCCGTAGCCCGCTGGTCCCTCTACCCATCATTGAGGTCCCGTTTGAGAGGATCGCCATGGATTTGGTAGGTCCTATAATCAAGTCCGCTAGGGGGCACCAGTACATATTAGTTATAATGGACTATGCCACCCGTTATCCAGAAGCGATCCCTCTCCGAAATACCTCGGCCAAAACCATAGCCAAAGAGCTATCTCTTGTGTTTAGCCGGGTGGGTATTTGTAAAGAACTGCTTACGGACCAAGGTACACCCTTTATGTCCCGGGTTATGAAGGAGCTGTGTAAATTGTTCAAAGTGACGCAATTACTACATCTGTGTATCACCCCCAAACCGATGGGCTGGTTGAAAGATTCAACAAAACCCTAAAACAAATGTTGAAGAAAGTGGTGGATAGAGATGGAAAGGATTGGGACTGTCTACTTCCTTATCTGATGTTTGCTATTAGGGAGGTGCCCCAATCCTCTACGGGATTCTCCCCCTTTGAGTTACTGTATGGGAGACACCCAAGAGGGCTGTTGGATGTTGCCAAGGAAACTTGGGAAAGTGAGAGTTCTCCCCACAGGAGTGTGATTGAGCATGTCGCCCTGATGCAAGACCGAATTGCACAGGTAATGCCCATCGTGAAGGAACATTTGGCCCAAGCGCAGTTAGCACAGCAGAGAGTGTACAACCGTGGAGCCAAGACCCGTACCTTTTCCCCGGGGGATAGGATACTGGTACTTGTCCCTACGGTTGAAAGTAAATTCCTTGACAAATGGCAAAACCCCTACGAGATAATAGAAAAAGTGAGCGAAGTGAATTACAAGGTCAGACAACCAGGAAGGCGAAAGCCCGAACAGATCTATCACGTTAATCTGTTGAAAGCCTGGAGGGATAGAGAGTCCCTAGTCGCAGACACTTGGTCACCAGCTCAAACTGGTTGCGTGATTCCTGAGGTTGGAATAGCAGCCACCTTGTCACAACCCCAACAACAGGAGGTTAAGGAGTTTGTGCTTCGCAACAAGGAGGTATTCTCTGAGCTGCCGGGACAAACATCTGGGGTAGAGCATGACATCATTACCCCGCCCGGTGAAAGGGTGAAGTTAAAACCCTATCGGATCCCAGAGGCCCGACGGGAGGCAATACGGGAGGAAGTACAGAAAATGCTGAACTTAGGGGGTGATAGAGGAGTCCCAAAGTGATTGGTCTAGTCCCATTGTGTTGGTGCCTAAACCGGATGGGAGCTGGCGATTTTGTAACGATTTTCGTCAGTTGAACAAAGTTACAAAATTTGACACCTACCCCATGCCACGTATAGATGAGTTGATCGACCGGCTGGGAACAGCCCGATACATGATGACTCTTGACCTCACAAAAGGGTATTGGCAAATCCCCCTGGCCAAATTGGCCAAAGAGAAAACCGCATTTGTAACCCCAGACGGGGCGTTCCAATATAAAAGAATGCCGTTCGGGTTACAGAATGCGCCGGCCACATTCCAGCGGAAAATGGACCAGATGCTGAGGCCCCATCGGAAGTATGCTGCGGCTTACCTGGATGACGTAATTGTCCATAGCACAGATTGGGCCTCACATCTGCCAAAAGTGCAAGCAGTCCTGGACTCTGTTCGGGAAGCGGGGTTTACGGCTAACCCCAAGAAGTGTACCATTGGGCAGGAGGAGGCCAAATATCTTGGGTACACCATTGGGAGGGGAGTAATAAAACCCCAACTCAACAAAGTCGAGGCCATCCAGAGTTGGCCACGTCCCAACAGCAAGAAGCAGGTACGAGCCTTTCTGGGAATCGCTGGGTATTATCGGCGATTCATTCCCCACTTTGCTTCTAAGGCTGTGCCCCTAACCAACCTAACGAAGGGGAAAGGGTCGGTCATGATTAAATGGACCCCCGAGGCTGAGGCAGCATTCCAATTCTTGAAACAAGCCTTATGTAGCCAGCCAGTGTTGTACTCACCCGACTTCTCTAAAGACTTTGTCGTACAAAGTGATGCGTCAGATGTGGGGTTAGGAGCAGTATTGTCCCAGGTCTGGAACGGGGAAGAGCACCCAGTCATGTACCTCAGCAGGAAGTTGAAGTCCCATGAGGTAAATTACGCCACCGTTGAAAAGGAGTGTTTAGCGGTGAAGTGGGCTCTAGATTCCCTTCGGTACTACCTGCTAGGTAGGCACTTTGACATGGTTACGGATCACGCTCCGTTAAAGTGGATGGCTCAAAACAAGGAAACAAATAGAAGAGTGAATAGGTGGTTCCTGGCCCTCCAGGAATTCAACTTCACAGTAAAGCATCGCCCTGGCGTTCAAATGGGGAATGTGGATGCTTTGTCTCGAGTACATGAATGCCTGATTGCTGGTGTTCCAACCCCGAGGTTAAAACAAGAGGGGGGGGGGTATGTGACAGCAGGAAGGTAAAGTCACCTGGTTGCATCCAGGGGGGTAGATATATTTCGCCCAGATTCAGGCTTTACGCCGACTTATACAACTAGGTGGAGAGTTGTATAAGCCCAGCTGAGGCTAGTGGGCTCATGGATGACTCATACCTCTAGGGAGAGTGTGGGGCGTCGTGCAGACAGGGAGTTGATGAGACCAGCTGAAGCTTGTCAGCTCATTTAGGCCTCTATAAGAACTCCCAGCTTCATTAGATGTATGCTCATGCCTGGAACCAGACCTGTGTGGACTGTCTAGGGAGAGTGAACCCCTGTGCGGTGAGAAAAAGCCTGTGTGGCTATTTGTTTGGACATTGACTAAACCAGGGACTTAGGGACTAGGACAGCACTAGGCTGATCCCAGTTGTTAGTTAGGAAACCTGTATGTTTAGTCAGAGGTCAAGTTGACCAGGATTTATTTTGTTTATGTTTCTTTTGGCTTTGCTGTGTTTTGTCACTGTAAATAGAAAATAAACCGCACCTTTTTTTGATTTTGAAAACCACAACCTCCGTTTGCTGGGCCTGTTTTTGTGTGGGGAGCCCATCCCGGGGGTCACACACACCCGCTGCCGAGCTAACCCCCTCACATTACAAATTATGTGAGCAGACTGCAGTTCCTCTTTAAGAAATAAAAGTTTTTCAATGCAAAGATAAACTTAACCATATAGATGAAAATTATTATTTAGAAAATACTGGAAACATTGTTGGCATCATCTCTTTAATGTTTATAAAAATACAGTAATATCTCAAAAAGATAAATGATTTAGGAAAAAGGGTGTACAGTACTTCCAGCTTGAGGTAACTGGTTGGAGATGGTGAAGCCTCCAAGTGGATATTTTGCATTTAAACATGTTTGTTTTACTTAGCCATATTTAAACTACATAATTTTACAAGTATTTTGAAAATAATTTGTGCTTTAGCTGAAGAATGGGATTTTCAGACCTACAACTCCGAACTGAACATTTTAAGTTAATGAGAAATATAACCCTGCTGATTCTGTTTCATGTGAGAAAGAAATAAGCTGATGGCAAAACTTTCATTTCTGTATCTTGGTTTCAAGATACTGTGAGGGGGTTAACTCGGTAGCGGGTGTGTGTGACCCCCTGGATGGGCTCCCCACACAAAAACAGGCCCAGCAGACGGAGGTTGTGGTTTTCAAGATCAAAAGGTGCGGTTTATTTCTCTATTTACAGTGACAAAAACACAGCAAAGCAAAAAGAAACATAAACAAAATAAATCCTGGTCAGCTTGACCTCTGACTAAACATGCAGGTTTCCCTAACTAACAACTGGGATCAGCCTGGTGCTGTCCTAGTCCCTAAGTCCCTGGTTTAGTAAATGTCCAAACAAATAGCCACACAGGCTTTGTCTCACCGCACAGGGGTTCACTCTCCCTAGACAGTCCACACAGGTCTGGTTCCAGGCATGAGCAAACACCTAATGAAGCTGGGAGTTTTTATAGAGGCCTTAAACGAGCTGACAAGCTTCAGCTGGTCTCATCAACTCCCTGCCTGCACGACGCCCAGCACTCTCCCTAGAGGTATGAATCATCCATGAGCCCACTAGCCTCAGCTGGGCTTCATCAACTCTCTCCCTAGTTGTATAAGTCGGCATAAAGCCTGAATCTGGGAGAAATATACCTACCCCCCTGGATGCAACCAGGTGACTTTACCTTCCTGCTGTCACATACCCCCCCCTCTTGTTTTAACCTTGGGGTTGGAACACCAGCAATCAGGCATTCATGTACTCGAGACAAAGCATCCACATTCCCCATTTGAACGCCAGGGCGATGCTTTACTGTGAAGTTGAATTCCTGTAGGGCCAGGAACCACCTATTTACTCTTCTATTTGTCTCCTTGTTTTGAGCCATCCACTTTAACGGAGCGTGATCCGTAACCATGTCAAAGTGCCTACCTAGCAGATAGTACCGAAGGGAATCTAGAGCCCACTTCACCGCTAAACACTCCTTTTCAACGGTGGCGTAATTTACCTCATGGGACTTCAACTTCCTGCTGAGGTAAATGACTGGGTGCTCTTCCCCGTTCCAGACCTGGGACAATACTGCTCCTAACCCCACATCTGACGCATCACTTTGTACGACAAAGTCTTTAGAGAAGTCGGGTGAGTACAACACTGGCTGGCTACATAAGGCTTGTTTCAAGAATTGGAATGCTGCCTCAGCCTCGGGGGTCCATTTAATCATGACCGACCCTTTCCCTTTCGTCAGGTTGGTTAGGGGCACAGCCTTAGAAGCAAAGTGGGGAATGAAGCGCCGATAATAACCCGCGATTCCCAGAAAGGCTCGTACCTGCTTCTTGCTGTTGGGACGTGGCCAACTCTGGATGGCCTCGACTTTGTTGAGTTGGGGTTTTATTACTCCCCTGCCAATGGTGTACCCAAGATATTTGGCCTCCTCCTGCCCAATGGTACACTTCTTGGGGTTAGCCGTAAACCCCGCTTCCCGGATAGAGTCTAGGACTGCTTGCACTTTTGGCAGATGTGAGGCCCAATCTGTGCTATGGACAATTACGTCATCCAGGTAAGCCGCAGCATACTTCCGATGGGGCCTCAGTATCTGGTCCATTTTCCGCTGGAATGTGGCCGGCGCATTCTGTAACCCGAACGGCATTCTCTTATATTGGAACGCCCCGTCTGGGGTTACAAATGCGGTTTTCTCTTTGGTCGACTTGGCCAGGGGAATTTGCCAATACCCTTTTGTGAGGTCAAGAGTTGTCATGTATCGGGCTGTTCCCAGCCGGTCGATCAACTCATCTATACGTGGCATGGGGTAGGTGTAAAATTTTGTAACTTTGTTCAACTGACGAAAATCGTTACAAAATCGCCAGCTCCCATCCGGTTTAGGCACCAACACAATGGGACTAGACCAATCACTTTGGGACTCCTCTATCACCCCTAAGTTCAGCATTTGCTGTACTTCCTCCCGTATTGCCTCCCGTCGGGCCTCTGGGATCCGATAGGGTTTTAACTTCACCCTTTCACCGGGCGGGGTAATAATATCATGCTCTACCCCAGATGTTTGTCCCGGCAGCTCAGAGAACACCTCCTTGTTGCGAAGCACAAACTCCTTAACCTCCTGTTGTTGGGGTTGTGACAAGGTGGCTGCTATTCCAACCTCCGGAATCACGCAACCAGTTTGAGCTGGTGACCAAGTTTCTGCGACTAGGGACTCTCTATCCCTCCAGGCTTTCAACAGATTAACGTGATAGATCTGTTCGGGCTTTCGCCTTCCTGGTTGTCTTTCACTTCGCTCACTTTTTCCATTATCTCGTAGGGGCCTTGCCATTTGGCAAGGAATTTACTTTCAACCGTAGGGACAAGTACCAATATCCTATCCCCCGGGGAAAAGGTACGGGTCTTGGCTCCACGGTTGTACACTCTCTGCTGTGGGGAGAACTCTCACTTTCCCAAGTTTCCTTGGCAATATCCAACAGCCCTCTTGGGTGTCTCCCATACAGTAACTCAAAGGGGGAGAATCCCGTAGAGGATTGGGGCACCTCCCTAATAGCAAACATCAAATAAGGAAGTAGACAGTCCCAATCCTTTCCATCTCTATCCACCACTTTCTTCAACATTTGTTTTAGGGTTTTGTTGAATCTTTCAACCAGCCCATCGGTTTGGGGGTGATACACAGACGTACGCAATTGCGTCACTTTGAACAATTTACACAGCTCTTTCATAACCCGGGACATAAAGGGTGTACCTTGGTCCGTAAGCAGTTCTTTACAAATACCCACCCGGCTAAAAACAAGAGATAGCTCTTTGGCTATGGTTTTGGCCGAGGTATTTCGGAGAGGGATCGCTTCTGGATAACGGGTGGCATAGTCCATTATAACTAATATGTACTGGTGCCCCCTAGCGGACTTGATTATAGGACCTACCAAATCCATTGCGATCCTCTCAAACGGGACCTCAATGATGGGTAGAGGGACCAGCGGGCTACGGAAATGTGGCATCGGGGCCGACCTCTGACACACAGGGCAGGAGGAACAATAATTTTCTATGTCCTTCATCACCCCAGGCCAATAGAATCTCTGTAATACCCTCTCTCGGGTTTTCTCTGTCCCCAGATGACCTCCAAGAATGTGCCCATGGGCCAACTCCAACACCAACTTCCTGTAAGGTTTGGGCACCACAAGCTGCTCAACGGTTTCTTCTGCCCTTTTTGCCACCCGATACAGTAGGTCCTTCTCTACGCTGAAGTATGGGTAAGTGCAGGTATTATCTGGGTTCACTAACTCGCCATCTATTTCCACTACGTTTTCCCGTGCCTTTATTAGGGCGGGGTCTTTTAACTGTTCTGTGGCAAAATTTTCCCTGTGAACCTCAAGATCAGAAAACTCCACAGACGGTAGGTTTTCGTCTGAGGAGGTGGGCTCCTCTCCAGTTTCTTGAGTCTCGCCTGCCAATACTGACAAGGGGAATTCTGGAGAGTCCTCACCACTCTCAGAGGAGTTCTGGCTATCACCTTCCTGGTACATAGGGGCACCAGGGGGGCTCAGGACCATCCCACAGTTCCCAGAACTTCGGAAAATCCCTTCCCACAATGGCATCATGCGGTAATTGAGATACTAACCCCACTGGATGAGAGAGGGTACCTTTGGGGGTCTTGAAACACACTGTAGTCACTGGATACTCTTGGGTGTCCCCATGCACACAAATAACAGCTACCTTGCTATTCCCAGAGACCTCTGTTTTAACTAATTCAGCCTTTATCAGGGTCACAAGGCTACCTGAATCCAGTAATACCACAACATTTCTACCATTAATACACATTTTGCATAAATGTTTCTCAGTTCCCCGAATGGCAGTGCATGCGACTGTCGCACACAGCGACTGACGTCTGTCCGTCAGAAAGTCACATTGCATGGGTTCCTCCACAACCGGGCAATTTGCTGCAATATGTCCCGTTTGCCGGCAGCGGTAGCAAACAATCCTTTTGGCTGCCTCTTGAGCCCCCGACTTCCCAGGCTGTTCTCGCCAAACCCTGTGCAGAGCTCCCACCCTCTCACTCTCTCCACCCTCACCCCTTGGAATCATCTTATCCGCCCCTGGGGATGGTCTGGTCTTAGGGTGGAAAGTCCGAGAGTCTCTGGAAGAGGCCGTCAGGTTCTCTGCAGCCAAGTATCTCTCTACACGATCCACAAGTTTACCGGCCGTTTCTGGGTCTCCATGGCTTACCCACTTTTGAATGGTGGTAGGAAGAGCTCTCAAGAAACGATCCATCACAACACGTTCCACAATCTCCGGTGCGGACAAAGTCTCTGGCTGTAGCCACTTCCTGCTCAGGTGAATGAGATCATACATTTGAGACCTGGGGGGTTTTCTAAGCTGGAAAGTCCAGTTATGCACACGCTGAGCCCGGACAGCCAGGGTGACACCCAGCCTTGCCAATATTTCAGCTTTTAGCATCCCATAGTCTTTTGCTTGGTCAGGCTCTAGGTCATAGTAAGCTTTCTGCGATTCACCAGTTAACAGAGGAGCCACCAGTCCAGCCCACTGCTCCTCAGGCCACTTTTCTCTTTCAGCAGTCCTTTCAAATGTGGTCAAAAATACCTCTGGATCATCCTCTCCAGTCATTTTTGTCAATAAACGACTCACCCCAAAGGACGCGGTATTAGTGGGACGGCTTTCCTCACTGGTCTGCGGACGTTGCTGCATTACTGCTTCCATCTGTTGTTGTAGTCTCTGCTCTTGCTTCTGCAACAGGTCTATGAAGCGGGCCTCAGATTGCTGCTGGGCTTGTTGCTGGGCTGCGAAGCTCTTTTGCAAACCTGCATTTGTCTGCTGTTGATTGGCATTTGCTAGAGCCAGCTGTTTCAGTATCTCCTCCATGCTGGCTTTAAAAAAAAACTGCCCGCATTCTCCACCAACTGTGAGGGGGTTAACTCGGTAGCGGGTGTGTGTGACCCCCTGGATGGGCTCCCCACACAAAAACAGGCCCAGCAGATGGAGGTTGTGGTTTTCAAGATCAAAAGGTGCGGTTTATTTCTCTATTTACAGTGACAAAAACACAGCAAAGCAAAAAGAAACATAAACAAAATAAATCCTGGTCAGCTTGACCTCTGACTAAACATGCAGGTTTCCCTAACTAACAACTGGGATCAGCCTGGTGCTGTCCTAGTCCCTAAGTCCCTGGTTTAGTAAATGTCCAAACAAATAGCCACACAGGCTTTGTCTCACCGCACAGGGGTTCACTCTCCCTAGACAGTCCACACAGGTCTGGTTCCAGGCATGAGCAAACACCTAATGAAGCTGGGAGTTTTTATAGAGGCCTTAAACGAGCTGACAAGCTTCAGCTGGTCTCATCAACTCCCTGCCTGCACGACGCCCAGCACTCTCCCTAGAGGTATGAATCATCCATGAGCCCACTAGCCTTAGCTGGGCTTCATCAACTCTCTCCCTAGTTGTATAAGTCGGCATAAAGCCTGAATCTGGGAGAAATATACCTACCCCCCTGGATGCAACCAGGTGACTTTACCTTCCTGCTGTCACAATACACATAAAATTGCGCAATTCAATACTGTATCGTTCTAGGGGAATGAGTATACTGAATTTTGGAAAATTTTGAAATGTATTTTATCTCTACTAAATATATATATATATATATATATATATATATATATATATATATATATATACAGTTCTAGCGCCCTTACCCGCCTCCTCCCCTCTCTTTATGGCTGTATGACTCGTCTAGGGGTATCTGGGAGAAGGGGAAAGATGTACACCACCAGCTCGGCTCTCTGATGTAGTATGCAGAGATATGAGCAAAACCGGTACCTTCGGGTCTGCATTTTAGGCCGGAGCCTCAGCTTCTCCTGGGGACACTTAGCTTCCAGTAACACAAGTTCCACACCATAAAAAGTCCATCATTGTTTTATTTGCTTTGATCAATAGGTAGGCTGGTTGAACTTTAAAAGAACAGTCATGGTGTGGAAAAGAGTAGGTCCAGGCACACTCAATGATTAAAGTCTCTCCTGTTCCGTTTAGTGCAAACAGGCTTGGCGCACAGTCGCTGCCACCGACTGTGAATTTGGTCCCTGCCACTGACCTGGGTGAACGTTAAGGCCTCCGCCACAGGCCTTGGATGAGGCCTGCCACTGACCTGATGAAGATGGGTCTCTGCCACAGACCATAAGAACATGAAATACCTCCGTTAGGACAAACGACCCCTGTCAGAGGAAGACATCCATCCGGACGGTCACCAGAGGCCCACACCGGCACCGGCCAAATGCTGCACCGGCTCTACGGGAGGGTCACGTCTCTGGTCCCTTATGCCCTGGATTCAGGCACCCAATACCGGGGGCACCTTAGGAATGCTTCTCCCTTGCGGGACCCAGTCGAAGGTACTGGGCCCCAGGCCTCCTTGTAAAGTACCTCACCCCAGGCTGAAGGTGCCTGGGATGGAACTCGACTCCACGCGCCCAGGCCAAGGGCTCCTGGGCACAGATGAACCGAAGCAGCCCCCAGGCTGAAGGTGCCTGGGGAATGGACCTTGTGCGCAAGATGTCCGCCCCCCTTTATATCCTCTCCCAGCAGTCACAGCGGGTTCCCCGCCCCGCCGTACTACTGCCGCGAGAGGACACAAAGGGCACGGCGCTAGAATGGCAGTTCAACCCCGGTCCCAGGTGACAGGGACCTAGGGACCGCAGGGAACATGACACCATTCATACCTCCCATACTCCAAAGTGTCCATAAATTCCAAAAAAATCAATGTATCTGGGCCATCTATGGCCCAGATACGCCCCCTCTAAATTTGACACCCGCTACACAGTATATATATATATATATATGTATATATATATATATATATATATATATATATATATATATATATATATATATATACTGTATATATATATATTTAGTAGAGATAAAATTCATTTCACAATTTATATATATATTTTTTTTTAGGTTTAAGATGTGTGAGAGAAGTAGTATGGTTTATGTGTGTAATAATGATGTAATTTCAAGGATCAATAGACCTAAAGGCTGCAATGCAAGTGTAAGTAGACCTGTATTATATAGATTTAGTGGTACATTGCCAAATATGGCACCTAAATGACACATGGAACAGTAAACATTGTACCTTTACTGGACACATGCAGATAAGCTCGTTGCATCTCTTCTTTGATCTGTCTGGTATCCCTATAGGTATATTAGAATATATAAACATGGCTGGCCTTTTCAATGCTAATTAAAATCCTGTGGTAAAACCATTCCCAAAACATAGCTTTCTACTTAGCCCAGAATGGCTGATAACGTAAAATAAATTATACTGTCTAACTAAAGCTTTATTGAGTGGTATCAGGACCTCCTTCCAAGCTGGTGATCCCTCTAGCGATGCACTCCAGAATTCTATTTGCATTCCTTGCTGCCTGACAACATTATTTACTAATTTTGCAAATATCTGCAATAAGCACTTTTATAATATTTTCATTATGAAGTTTTGATTAACACTGTATCATTGTACTACTTTTTTTTCCTGAAGTACATTATTTTACATAGTGGAATTGTAGTTTGCATTGACCAATTTTCTAGAAGTGTACAATTGTGGCAGGTACTAAAACAACAAACTGAAAGAAATAGATGGCTGCCTGAAAAAAAAATACCCAATCATGTGCAAGTAAGTTAAAACAAAAACAGGATTTTCACAGCTCCACCTCACTAACCTAGGTGACTATTCACTTTGCAACATGAACATTCACACGGCAAGTATACAGTATATTTCTTTAGTAAATAAACCATAATGCGTTGTAAATAAATATCATGTTAAGGGGTTAAACGTGAATAGGTTGTACTACTAAGTGATTCAAAATTACAATTACAGTAGTAAACTCTAATGCCGTGTACACACGATTGGTTTTACCAATGAAAACAGTCCGATGGACTTTTCTCATCGGACAAACCGATCAGGTTTTAAATTTATCCGATGGGAAAAAAAACGATAGCAAATCCCGATCGTCTGTGTGGAACTCCATCGGACAAAAAACCCACACATGCTCAGAATCAAGTCGACGCATGCTCAGAAGCATTGAACTTAATTTTTCTCGGCTTGTCGGAGTGTTTTACGCCACGGCGTTTGGGACGGTCGGATTTTTGACTGATGGTGTGTAGGCAAGACTGATGGAAGTCAGCTTCATCGGATTTCCGATTGAAAAATGCATCGGATTAGAATCCATAGGAAATCCGATCGTGTGTACAGGGCTTTAAGCTGCCAGACATCTGTTTGCACAATATATTCACTCTCCTTTGGAAACGCATAATTCAAGAGCTTACCTAAACAATCCATTCAATGTATATTGCAATGCACACAACACAGCTCCAACGCATATGGGTGCAGCACAGCACACAGTAATGCACTACCATATGTTGTGATGTGCTGCATTGCCAAAAATGGTGTTCGTTCTTATTTGGATGTTTTGATATTCATTTGAAAGAGCTGCATTTAATGCAGCGTGTGTTAATGTATCTACAATGTGCATAAACACATCTGCGTCAATGCAACACACCAACACATTACAGTCTGAATGGGCCTCAGTGAATGTCAAATGAACTCCATTATTTACCTTTAAAAGCAAAAAAAGGTATGTCAAAAAAGCTCATAGGAGATATACAGTAAGGTAGATCCCCTCTTGGCATAATGCAAGCACATGAAAAACAGATCAGGTCCAGTTATGTAATATTTACTTAAAGTTGTTGTAAAGGCATATGCATTCTTTGCATTAGGGCAAAAAACCTTCCATGATAGGCTCCCCCTCCTCGTCAAATACTCAACTGAGTCCCATTTCCCATTTCGAATCAGCCCTCTCTCCTTATAGTATTCAGAGGCAGGAGCCATTGGCCTGTGAGGAGGGGGCAGGGCTGAGCCACGCTGTGTGTGTCTATGGAAATACACACAGTTCGGCTTAGGAGTGAGCCCAGCCCACACACTTGCTCACTTGCTGTGGTGGTGCGCACAGAAGGGTCTAGACTGAGCATTGGTGGAGGACCCCAGAAGCGGAGGTTTCGGTACACTCTGGCCACTCTGTGCAATACCAATACGTTTATTATTTTAATAAAAAACATTTATGACTTTGCGATCACTTTAAAATGTCTGAACAAAATAAAACACATATAAATAAGGTACATCTCAGGAAAGCATGTGATTTTCCCCATGTTTTGTTTTTAATACAGCAAAATACCTGTCGATCTGCCAGAAATCCTGTAAGATCCTAACTTCCTGTTGTAAGCTGACAACCCTGCTGCTATGAAAATTAAAGAAGTGTTGTCAGTCCTGTTTAAGTTCTCTCCTGCTGGACTACAGAACACCTTTCCCTATTATAATGGACATGGTGAGAAAGAATTGTCTCTGCAGAATTGGGCTAGGCTGACAACATTGCTTGGGATTTCAGTGCAGCAGATGATGACAATTCATTACAGGAAATTAGAAGGTCACTAGATTTTTGGCAGATCAACAAGTATTTTTCTGTACTTGCAGAAAAAACATGGGCAAATGTGCGTTTACTGTACAAATGTGATATTTTTTATTTTTTTTGCCCTGACCTACAGTGCCTTGAAAAAGTATTCACACCCCTTGAAATTTTCCACATTTTGTCATGTTACAAGCAAAAAACGTAAATGTATTTTATTGGGATTTTACGCTATTGACCAACACAAAGTAGCACATAATTGTGAAGTGGAAGGAAAATTATAAATGGCTTTCAAAATTATTTACAAATAAATATGTGAAAAGCGTGGCATGCATTTGTATTCAGCCCCACCGAGTCAATACTTTGTAGAACCACCTTTCGCTGCAATTACAGCTGTAAGTCTTTTTGGGTATGTCTCTACCAGCATTGCACATCTAGAGAGTTAAATTTTTGCTCATTATTCTTTGAAAAATAGCTCAAGCTCTGTCAGATTGGATGGAGAGCATCTGTGAACAGCAATTTTCAAGTATTGCCACAGATTCTCAAAAGGATTTAGGTCTGGACTTTGACTGGGCCATTCTAACCCATGAATATTCTTTGATCTAAACCATTCCATTGTAGCTCTGGCTGTATGTTTAGGGTCGTTGTCCTGCTGGAAGGCGAACCTCTGCCCCAGTCTCAAGTCTTTTGCATGTTTCATGGTGGGGATGGAGTGCTCAGGTTGATGTGCAGTGTTAAGCCTCATACACACGATCACGCTTTCCGCGGACAAAACGTAGGACTATTGTCTGAAGGGCTTGGCCGTGAACTTGTATTTCATGCAAACGGCAAAGAATTGTTGGCCAACAAACATGAAACTACGTGTTTTTTCAGCTCGTTAGCGCCACCCTTTGGGCAACTTCTGCTAATGTTGTGTTATGGTTAGCATTGCTTCTGAGCATGCGTGTTTGTACTTTGGATTTTTGTGTGACGGACTTCTGTACACACGATCGGATAATCTGACAACACACATTTGTTGTCGGAAAATTTAAAAGCACGCTATCCAACATTTGTTGGCGGAAAATCCGACAACAATTGTCCGATGGAGCATACAAACGGTCGGATTTTCCAACAACAGCCTGCCATCACACAATTCCCGCCGTAAAATCCGATCATGTGTACGAGGTTTTAGTTTTCAGCCACACATAGCATTTTGCTTTTATGCCAAAAAGTAAAATTTTGGTCTCATCTGACTGGAACGTCTTCTTCCACATGTTTGTTGTGTCCCCCACATGGCTTCTTGCAAACTTCAAATGGCTGCTTGTTCACTAATTTCTCTAACAAAGCTCTGAGGGCTTCACAGAACAGCTGTGTTTATACTGAGACTAAATTACACACAGGTGGACTCTATTTACTAAAAAGGTGATTTCTGAAGGCAATTGGTTCCACTAGATTTTAGTTAGGGATATCAGAGTAAAGAAGGCTGAATACAAATGCACGCCACATTTTTCAGATATTTATTTGTAAAGAAATTCTAAAAACCATTCCTCATTTTCCTTCCACTTCACAATTATGTGCCGCTTTGTGTTAGTCTATCACATAAAATCCCAATAATTTACGTTTTTGGTTGTGACATGACAAAAGGTGGAAAATGTCAAGGGGTATGAATACTTTTTCAAGGCACTGTATATTTTAGTCCCGCTTCACACTGATGAGGTGCAGGATTTGCAGCGATTCCTGTGCATGTCCAGCACTGCATCACAATTGCACTCTGTTCATGCGAACCGCTGTTAACGACACCCCAAAAACTGTTTGCAAAACGTAGTGCGATCGACTGAATCGCAATAGTGTGAACTGGGACTTAAAGTCAGGTCAGTGTATTCAGAAAGGCTGTAGACTTTTAACACATGTGAAAAGTTATTAATCCTTTGAGTTAATAATGACTATGTATTTGTATGTTTGTATATGCCAAATATATCACATGCTAAGCCTGTCAGTGAGTAAACACTTTATTTTTCTGTATATATGGCCCATGGATGTGGTTCTTTTCTAGTCTGAGGTTTGCATTTGCTAACAGGGATTTTCCATCTGCAGATAAAATGGATCTTACAAATGGAAATATTTTGTGGGAAAAATGCGCATGTGTGCAACGCTAAATAAACAATTTGTGCCTGCATTAAGTAATTTGAGAAATAAAAAAAAATATTTTGCTTTGCCTGAGTGTGTTACCTTCCGTAGGATAATGTGTAAATAACTCACCCAACCATCAAGCAGATAAAATGCCCTAGGTACTCCATTGCAGCAAACAACCTTTGTATTAAATATTCATTATGCTACATGTTTCAGGTGGCAGAATACTCAATTAATGTTTAATAGGGATGAGCCGAACACCCCCCGGTTCGGTTCGCAGCAGAACATGCGAACAGGCAAAAAATTCATTCAAACACACGAACACCGTTAAAGTCTATGGGACACGAACGTGAAAAATCAAAAGTGCTAATTTTAAAGGTTAATATGCAAATTATTGTCATAAAGAGTGTTTGGGGACCTGGGTCCTGCCCCAGGGGACATGTATCAATGCAAAAAAAAGTTTTAAAAACTGCAGTTTTTTCAGGAGCAGTGATTTTAATAATGCTTAAAGTGAAACAATAAAAGTGAAATATTCCTTTAAATTTCGTACCTGGGGGTGTCTATAGTATGTCTGTAAAATGGCGCATTTTTCCCGTGTTTAGAACAGTCCCTGCACAAAATGACATTTCTAAAGGAAAAAAAGTCATTTAAAACTACTCGCGGTTATAATGAATTGTGGGGGCCCGGCAATACAGATAAAAGTCATTGGAAACGACACGGGTTCCCCCCCCTCCCAGTCCATTAACAGGCCCTTCAGGTCTGGTATGGATATTAAGGGGAACCCTGCGCCATTTTTTTTAAAAATGGCGTAGGGGTCCCCCTCAAAATCCATACCAGACCCTTCAGGTCTGGTATGGATTTTAAGGGGAACCCCACGCCAAAATGAAAAAAAAATGGCGTGGGGTTCCCCTCAAAAATCCATGTTGATGGGGACAAGGGGCTCATCCCCACAACCCTTGCCCGGTGGTTGTGGGGGTCTGCGGGTGGGGGGCTTATCGGAATCTGGAAGCCCCCTTTAACAAAGGGGACCCCCAGATCCCGCCCCCCCTATGTGTACATTGTACTCCTACCATTTCACAAACAAGTGTCAAAAATGGTAAAAAACACACAGACACAGCTTGGGACAAGTCCTTTATTAAAAAAGAAAAAAAAATTCCAGCGATGTAATCCCTCCTCGTCCTGGGATACGGAGAAACACGCCGTCATGACGCAATCCGCCTCCATGACGCTAGACCCGCTGTGACAGCTCTTAAATAGCTGAGGGCGGGGCCACCCATGACGTGCGCGGGTGATCCCGCCCCCTCTGACGCAACTAGGAAACACCGCGGGGTTACCCAGTGACATGTACGGGTGACCCCGCCCCCTCTGATGCAACGGGGTTTCCATGGCGTCAGAGGGGGGTGGGGTAACTCTTGCCACCATGGGGAAACTGCCGGAAACCCCCATTGCGTCAGAGGGGGCGAGGTCGCCCGTACATGTCACTGGGTAACCCTGCAGCGTTTCACCGCTGCTTCAGAGGGGGTGGGGTCACCCGTGCACATCACAGGTGGCCCCCCCTGGAGGGCCTGGTATGGAATTTGGGGGGACCCCCACGCAATTTTTTATTTTTTTTTGGTTTGGGGTTCCCCTTAATATTCATACCAGACCCAAAGGGCCTGGTAATGGACTGGGGGAGGGACCCATGCTGTTTTTTTAATGACTTTTATCTGTATTGCCAGGACCCGACAATTCATTATAGCCGCGAGTAGTTTTAAATGACTTTTTCCCTTCAGAAATGTCATTTTGTGCAGGGACTGTTCTAAACACGGGAAAAATGCGCCACTTTACAGGCATACTATAGACACCCCCAGGTACGAAATTTAAAGGAATATTTCACTTTTATTGTTTAAGGTGATGATGATTCCTCTCACCTGATATTTATTATTTAGTGAATTTTGAATGCATTGCCAGTGGATTGTTTTTTCAATTCATTCTTTGAAATCAGAGAAACAAACCTTTTTTTTTTCTCCTGAACATTCATTTTGCATTTTCTTAGTAAACTATTTTCCTGACGGCTCCATGTCAGCACAGCTGGGTGAGGCTCCGCCCACCCCCACGTGATCAGGACTTAACTATAAATTTTTCACTCACCTCAACCTCAGTGTTCTTCTCTTTTCCTCCTATGTGCAGGACGGAGGTGTGCTCCTCTACCTAGCCAGTCTAAATGGCTGGCGGACCGTCCATACGTGTGGGTGAAGCTGGACGAAGTCCCTAGTGTCTAGTCTAAATGACCATAATCCAGGGAGCCCTGCTGCTGGTCCTCAGGGCGGCTTTATCATGGCTAACAGCCGTGTCTGGGGTCTGCTTGGTCCAAACAAGGTGGACAGCGGTTGTGGCAGAGTACTCCCCCATGCACGCGCACCCACGCTGTGCCAACGACGACGGTCGGATAACGGAGGTTGGGTGAGCTAAATGCTTTGTAGCCAATGTATGCTGCATTACTGGACAGGGAGTACTCTGCATAACAGATACACAAAGTAACACTTTGTCTGTTCACACATGGATATAATCTGTTGGAGGCTGCTCATGTTTTGCTTACTGTCATGCCACTATGCCAAACCCCTCCAAAGACCAGCATTTGGCAAAGAAGGTATGTGGAGCACACCTGAAAAATGTCTACTGAATCCAGCCATGGCCTTTGGAGACATGGGATATCCTTCTTTTTTTTTTTTTTTTTTTTTTTTTTATATGTGATCTTGGTCTTCTTCTTTTTTAAAAAAAAAAAAAAAAAAAAAAAAAAAAGAAGAAAAAAGAGTTTGGAGAAGCATGTCTATGATGTCTACAATTCCCTTGGTTTATGTACACTGCAGATGGTTGTAATTTTGTTACAAATTCCTACCTTTTGTGTTGCTGTTCTGAAACAAACATTTTCATCATAACCTGAATCCCAGGATTAGATCCTAGCCAAATTAACCTCCATCTGGTTAACAGGGCTGTAGATGGAAGCTTCTGCCTCCCTCTAGCTGTGTTTAACCCCTCAGGGTTTGTTACTAAGCAATCTATTTACTGCTTTAACCATTTTTTTTTCCCTAGTCCAGGGTCGCACTGGGTTGCGGGAATAAAGCTGTCCTATTCAGCTTTGTCTCCCGCTGGTCAGTCTCGGTTCCGGTCGCAATTTTCAGAGACCTCTGTGCGGATGTCAATATAGGTCGCAACCCGAAATTGCAAGGTAGTACAAAACTGCCTTTGTTGAAGTTGGCTTGGCGCCGCTGATGCAGCGTTGCACCGATTAGGGTGGTGCGATTGCCGCATATTATTTTCATGCGATTTTACTGGTCGGGTCGCATGTTAAAAACGCACCAGTGTGATCCGGGTCTATGGGTTGGTTTGCTGAATGGTGTACAAGCCCTGTGGTGAGGTTATCTATTAGTGTTTACCAATCTCAGAACGAACATGCTTCAGGCCCTTCAATAAGAAGACTTGGATGAACATGAAGGAGCAGTCTCATGACTTTCCCAAGCAAACATCCCTCCTCGAGCTCTATAAGAGGAATACACGGATGGGCATGACAGTATTTATCCCACTGGCTTAAACAACCGGAGAGGAGGGTGACACCTAAAAGGTGTTACACCCAATGAACAAATTGCCAATACGCTCTAAAGGGGTGTTCCTGGCTTACCCTGTGAAAGGGTCATCTGCTCTGACAATGAGAAGCTGCCTGTCCATACCAGGGGAAGCTGCGCATGTTCCAAATTTCCGGATGAGCATGACAGTATGTATCCCACTGGCTTAAACAGCCATGGAGGAGGGTAACACCTAAAAGGTGTTACACCCAATAAACAAATTGCCAATACACTCTAAAGGGGTGTTTTCGGCTCACCATATGAAAGGGTTATCTGCTCTGATAATGAGAAGCCGCCTGTCCATACCAGGTGAAGCAGCCCGTTCTCCAAACTTCCGGATGGACATGACTGCACACAGTCTGCTTTATCAAGCAACCAAGGATATGGATGACGGCGCCTAACAGGTGGTTGCACTAATGAAACGTGGTCAATACGCTCTAAAGGAGTGTTTCCACTCACCCTGTGAATTCTCCAAGCCTTCCCAAGCAAACAATCCGCTTCAGATCCTTCCATAAAGAAACAGATGGCAAGGATGCTACCTAGTTCAAGGAACCTAGGATAAAGATGACGACACCTAACCAGTTGTCACAATTAAGCAGATGGTCAAGACACTCTGAAGGAAGGACTAGATTCTTCTCATATGGGGACCATCTGTTTGGCAATGTCCAGCCTTCTTTCAGGGCCTTCTTGGTCCAATCAACTCTCTCCAGTCTCTTCTGAACAGGAGAAAGAGGACGACCTGTGTCCAGATTGCTAAGGTTGGTGAAATGCCTGTGTATAGAGGTGAAACTTTGGAAGTATTTAAATACCTCCAAAAGACGGCTGGATGTTGAATGGATCAAGTGCTTGTTCGTCAAGATTGGAGGATATTGTCACAGCAGGATGTCAAAGTTACACCCTTTGGAACGAATAGAGGTCCAGGGGTTGGGACCACCCCGCTGAAGAGCAAGCCTAAATTAAATAGTGGCCAGTCTAGCCTCCTGCCTCAAGATGAAGGTCTACTGAGTTAAAGAAGACCGAAAACTCAAGAGTTATTGTCCACGCTCACGCCAAAGAGCGTAGCTCCTGCGCTTTTCTGGATGGGAGTCCAGGAAAGACAAGGAAGCAAATGCTTAGTCCAAGAAGTCAATAAGAACTTCCATGTCAGGATGCTCTCTGTTATTTTGGGTTGGGCCACCCATACATGCCCTAGGGGCACTATGTGGTTCCTCTGTGAACATAGGGACGGCTTGTGGATGGACACGTGGTCCCCTAAGGAAAGCATTTTGGACCATATTTGGAGATCTTTCATCCTTCATGTCTCAGATTGAGCCATAGAAATCGCCTCGCCCCAGCAGCTCGGTCGATCTGGTGGTACAGGCAGATACCAGCCAGTTTAGGGGAGCCCTTCTTCAGTAACAATGAGCTCAGGACCAATGGTCTTTTGTCAAGGATCCAAGACTCCGTCTTGGAGTTGAAGGCAACCTTTTCAGGCTCTATGCCTTCAGTCATCTCATCCAGAGTAAGCCTGTCCTGGGAAAGTTGGACAGCACAACGACTGTGGCCTACATCTGGAAACAAGGCTCAGTCTCTCACTTCTGAAGTTTTCTCTAATTCCTAGAATTCACCCAAGTCAATCCTCCCAACGATTTGCGACCTATGTGCCTGGTCGGAAGAATCTTCAGACGATCTATTTGTCCAGGTCAAGTCTGACGACAATGGATGATCCAGACTACTGCGAGTCTTTCGAGAACTAACAGAGATTGGTGTTTTGTCTGCCAAAGGTAGACCGCTTACATTCCCAGTCAGCAATGAGTCGCTGAAGTTCCATTCCAGGGCCCAGGAGCCGCAAGCGTTCGGAGTGGAGGTGCTGACCGCAGAATGGATCGCCAAGACTGCTGATGCCTTTTTCAGCTGCTCCCTCTGATTCTCAGCTTCCAGCTAAGGCTGGGGCAAGGGAAGGTGACAGTTTTGGTACCCGCTACTCATCCTGATGAGTGTCAAGGAGTGACGCCCTCTGCCTGGTAGATCAAATCTTCTCCAGTCCCATTCATCCAGCATCCGCAGGCTCAGGTTGATGGCCTGGGTCGAGAGAGGCAGAGCCTAATGGATGTCGAATGCTCTGTGAAGATTTGAACAGTTCTACGAAACGAAAGGTCAGCGCTAAGCACGCCTATAGTAGAACAGGACATATATGCCCAGTATATTCGCTGATCAAGATTTTACGCTGGACTCTTCAGAAACCTGCTTCGGATGTCTACAGGCATGGCTTGACTTAATTCTATACGCAAGCATGCTATAGAAATGCATTTTGGCTATCGCTGTCTTCACCGGCATTCAGCAAGCTTCCAACGCTTAATTATACAGTTTTTCAAGATTCAATTTGGTTGAAACCCCAAACTTGTTTCCGGAATGAGATATACCAATGCTGATGGATGTTATTTCATCGGATGCCTTCAATCACCCTGTGGTACTTTCTCGCTGAAACTGATTTACTGGTGGCAATTACATCAGCATTGGTGTCTTTGGGTTTAAAGAACCCATGCTCACGTACTTCCCAGACAGAATGGTGCTCATGCCAATGCTCTAATATGTGCCTGAACTGACCTTTTAGAGTTCATATCACACAAGAGGTTTCCCTCCTACGTTCCCTTTGGGGAGTACTCAAAAAGTTAGCCCATCGGATGTGGGCTAAGCGCTAAAATATTTAATCAAGGCGACTCCTGCCATCAGGAGCTCTGTACATTTGTTTGTCCTTTTCAGGTGGAACACATAATAATCTTGCTGGGAGCCGTAAAATCATTTATCTCTTGGTTGATAACCTCATCTCCTTGGCCTGCAGGTTGTAAGGCTGGCTGTGCCAGGAGAGTCACGGCATTCTCACTAGAAAGGTCCAGACCTTGAGGGTGACAGCAGGCAGGGTGTCTCAAACTATCCGTAATACAAAATATTCATATTCATGACAGTTGGGTTTGTCAGAGGCATTATGGTTTCTGTTACCGTTTTAGTCAGAATTGGAGTGTGTAGCATTATCCCTCCCCTGTTTTGGCTAGTTAATTCCCAGCTGTGCTGACATGGAGCCGTCAGGAAAACGGAAAATTTTATTCAAATACTAACCGTAATTTTCCTTTCCTGACGAGCTCCATGTCAGCACAGAACCCGCCCAGTTAAGTAGTAATAGTTACGAAACGCTGAGGTTGAGGTGAGTGAAAAATGTATAGTTAAGTCCTGATCACGTGGGGGTGGGCGGAGACTCACCCAGCTGTGCTGACATGGAGCTCGTCAGGAAAGGAAAATTACGGTAAGTATTTGAATTAAATTTTCCGTTTTCAGATTTATAAACCGAATATAATAATATTATATGAAATATTGTGCATCACTATTCATTTACATAGGCAAACTGCATACAAGAAATGTTGCATGCATTACAAATACAGTACTTATATTAGCAATTTCAGGACCGTTAAAGTACAAGTTTACCTTTTCGGGCCGAATTTCATTTTTTATAATAAATAGAAGCATTTTCAAATGCAATTTCTGCCCCAGCCATCCCAATGTGCTTTTCTCTTACTTACCTTATCCACAAGAGGTTTAAATCCTGTTAGTTTATTTGAATATTTAAAATAATTTTCAGATGCCATCACCTCCTGTAGATCGTCTCTCTGCATTCACTTCCTGTAGTTCATCTCCCAGAAGCCTTCACTTCCTTGTTGTATCACAGAGGAGAGCATGATAGGATGTGTTCACCTCTCTGGAACACATCTCCCTCATTACAATACCATCTTCCACTTTTTATACAATCTGATTGTACAATCTCCTTTGGATCTCCCATCAGCTATGTAGTACCTGTAACAAGGGCCTGCCTGATCTGATACAAATTGAATGGATTGGTCAGGTGGGTCCATAGTTCTGGTAAATCTTTGTATTTTTAAACGTTATTTGATTTTCCATGTACAAAATTAATAAATAAGAAAAATCACTTGTGTCAAACATTCTCCCCTTTCCCTCTCCTCACCCCATTCCCTCACCTCTCCCCTTCCCTTATTATCTCACTCCCTCTCTTTCCTCCCCCCAGTCTCAACCTCTCTCATATTCATGGTTTCTTATCCTGCCATTTTTACCTTATTTATCAACCCCACCCACGAGAGCGGTCTTGTTGTGATTTTTTTTTTTTTTTTTTTTTTAATTTCTGTTTTAATCTCGTTAAGTAATGGAATATAATTTGCATGATATAAATTCCCTAAGGAAGGTGTTAATTTTATCCCAAGGTATTTTAGGTCTGTTTTCCACCATGTAAATAGGAATTCCTTCTGTGAAGCCGCGTACACACGATCGAGTTTACCGATGAAAACAGTCCGATGGATTTTTTTCATCGGACAAACCGATCGTGTATGGGCCCCATCAGTCTTTTTTCCATAGAAAATAGAACATGTTTTACATTTTTCCGATAGATAAAAAACCGATAGCAAATTCCGATCGTCTATGGGCAAGTCCATCGGTTAAAAAACCCACGCATGATCAGAATCAAGTCGACGCATGCTCAGAAGCATTGAACTTCATTTTTCTCGGCTCATCGGAGTGTTTTACGTCACCGCATTTGGAACGGTCGGTTTTTTGACTGATGGTGTGTAGGCAAGACTGATGGAAGTCAGCTTCATCGGTTTTCCGATGGAAAAATTCATCGGTTTAAAAACCATAGGAAATCCGAACGTGTGTACAGGGCTTAAGGCTAGCTCTTCCTTCTTGTCCATGCCTATATTTAGAATGTCTGACTTTACAGGGTTAATCTTTAGATTTGAGATTTCTCCATATTCTTTCAGCTCTTTTATTTGGTTTAGGGGTGTTGTTCTGGGATTGGATATATAGAACAAGACATCATCGGCATATGCCGCTATTTTATGTTCCTGGTCTTTGATCCTCACCCCTCCTATGTCTGCGCTGTTTCGTATGGTTGGCAATGACAGCACAAACAAGATGGGTGAGAGTGAGCACCCCTGTCTTCTTACAGTGAACATTTCAAAGGGTGGTGAGAGGCTTCCGTTAACCTTCACTGATGCTGTGGGGTGGTTATATAGTGTTTTGATCCATTGGACCATGTTAGGGCCAATTCCCATGTTCTTTATTGTATCCATCGTAAATCCCCAGTCTACTCTGTCAAATGCCTTTTCCACGTCTATTGACAGGAGTAGAGCTGGGGACTTTTCAACCCTCAGTTTTTGCAGTAGGAGTAATATTCTTATCCCGTTGTCTTTGCCTTCCCTACCTGGGATGAACTCAGTTTGATCTGCATTGATCCAATCAGGCATTAACTCTTTTAGTCTGGTGTCTAAGACCTTTGCATATAGTTTTGTACATGCATTTAACAATGCTATTGGTCTATAGATAGAGCACAGAGTTGTGTACGATAACTGTTATATAGGCCTGCAGTGATTCCTTCCTCATCTGTTTTCCTTCTCTTAGCCCATTCATATATGAGCATAGTTTTGGTACTAATTGCTCTTTAACCACTTAAGGGGGATTTGCCCCCTTAATGACCAGAGCCCTTCTTACAATTTGGCACTGCGCTGCTTTAACTGGTAATTGCGCGGTCATGCAATGCTGTACCCAAATAAAATGTTCGTCTGTTTTTCACCACAAATAGAGCTTTCTTTTGGTGATATTTGATCACCTCTGGGATTTTTATTTTTTGCGATATAAACAGTGTTGCCAACCGCCCGTATTTTTACGGGCAGCCCATAAAAACAAGGCACTTTCTCCTTGTCCGTAAATGTCCATGATAGGACAAAAGTGTCAGAAAAAAATAGCCGTGACCGGGTCGGCCTTGAACTGCGCATGCGCAGTTCCGGCGAGCAGCCCGACACCCAAGCTGAGCTGCCGATCCGATCCTGTATTCTGCCTGGGCCCAGGGGGGGGTGGATTTGTCAGTCTCGCTACTGGCGGCGATGCGAGTGATGTCATGGCGCATCATGCCAGCCACGCCAGCCTTTAAAAATACAGTAGTACTAGTCATCAGAAGCTGAGCAGGCAGAATGGAGGAGTCTTGCCTTCGTGGTGCTGGTGGTGGTCTTCCCAGACAATTCAGTGACAGCCCAGCAGCTGCCCAGGCATCTACAGCACAAATGGACCAGCTCAGGGCAAGCCTGCATTCTCAGACATCCTTGCTTTAAGGTAATAAATAAAAGAGGTGATGGGAGCAGGAGGAGCTGGCAGGTACCAGGAGGAGCTTGTGTCTGGTGATGGGGGCAGGAGGTGGCAGGAGCTGTTGGTGACAGGAGTAGCTGTTGGTGACAGGAGGAGCTGGTGGTGACAGGAGGAGCTGGTGGTGACAGAAGAAACTTGCAGGGGGAGCTGGTGGTGGCAGGAGGAGCTTGTGGCAGGAGCTGGTGGGGGCAGGAGGTGGCAGGAACTGGTGGTGGCAGGAGAAGCTGGTGGTGGCAGGAGGTGGTGGCAGGAGGAGCTTGTGGCAGGAGCTGGTGGGGGCAGGAGGTGGCAGGAGCTGTTGGTGACAGGACTAGCTGTTGGTGACAGGAGGAGCTGGCGGTGGCAGGAGGAGCTGGTGGTGACAGGAGGAACTTGCAGTGGCAGGAGGAGCTTGTGGCTGGTGATGGTGGCAGGAGCTGGTGGGGGCAGGAGGTGACAGGAGGAGCTGGTGGTGGCAGGAGGAGCTTGTGGCAGGAGCTGGTGGGGGCAGGAGGTGGCAGGAGGAGCTGGCGGTGGCAGGAGGAGCTGGCGGTGACAGGAGGAGCTGGCGGTGGGGGCAAGAGGAGCTGGTGGTGGCAGGAGGAGCTTGCGGCAGGAGCTGGTGATGACGGCAGGAGCTGGTGGGGGCAGGAGGTGGCAGGAGCTGGTGGTGACAGGAGAAGCTGGTGGTGACAGGAGGAGCTGGTGGTGACAGGAGGAGCTGGTGATGGCCGGAGGAGCTGGTGGTGGCAGGAGGAGCTGGCGGTGACAGCTGGTGGTGGCAGGAGGTGGTGGTGGCAGGAGGAGCTGGTGGGGACAAGAGGAGCTTGTGGCAGGTGCTGGTGATGGTGGCAGGAGCTGGTGGGGGCAGGAGCTGGCAGGAGCTGGCGGTGGCAGGAGGAGCTGGTGGTGGCAGGAGGAGATTGTGGCTGGTGATATTGGCAGGAGCTGGTGGGGGCAGGAGGTGGCCGGAGCTGGTGGTGGCCGGAGGAGCTGGTGGTGGTCGGAAGAGCTGGTGGTAGCTGGAGGAGCTGGTGGTGGCAGGCGGAGCTGGTGGTGACAGCTGGTGGTGGCAGGAGGTGGTGGTGGCAGGAGGAGCTGGTGGGGGCAAGAGGAGCTTGTGGCAGGAGCTGGTGATGGTGGCAGGAGCTGGCGGTGGCAGGAGGAGCTGGTGGTGGCAGGAGGAGATTGTAGCTGGTGGGAGCAGGAGGTGGCAGGAGCTGGTGGTGGCAGGAGGAGCTGGCAGGTGACAGGAGGAGCTTGTGGCTGGTGATGGTGCCAGGAGCTGGTGGGGGCAGGAGGAGCTGGTGGTAACAGGAGGAGCTGGCAGTGACAGGAGGAACTTGCAGTGGCAGGGGGAGCTGGTGGTGGCAGGAGGAGCTTGTGGCTGGTGATGGTGGCAGGAGCTGGTGGGGGCAGGAGGTGGCAGGAGCTGGCGGTGGGGGCAGGAGGATCTGGCGGTGGGGGCAGGAGGAGCTGGTGGTGGGAGGAGGAGCTTGCGGCAGGAGCTGGTGATGACGGCAGGAGCTGGTGGGTGCAGGAGGTGGCAGGAGCTGGTGGGGGCAGGAGGTGGCAGGAGGAGCTGGCGGCGGCAGGAGGAGCTGGCGGCGGCAGGAGGAGCTGGCGGTGACAGGAGGAGCTGGTGGTGGCAGGAGGAGCTGGTGGTGACAGCTGGTGGTGGCAGGAGGTGGTGGTGGAAGGAGGAGCTGGTGGGGGCAAGAGGAGCTTGTGGCAGGAGCTGGAGGTGGCAGGAGGAGATTGTGGCTGGTGATGTTGGCAGGAGCTGGTGGTGGCAGGAGAAGCTGGCAGGTGCCAGGAGGAGCTTGTGGCTGGTGATGGTGCCAGGAGCTGGCGGGGGCAGGAGGAGCTGGCGGTGACAGGAGGAACTTGCAGGGGGAGCTGGTGGTGGCAGGGGGAGCTGGTGGTGGCAGGAGGAGCTAGTGGTGGCAGGAGGAGCTTGTGGCTGGTGATGGTGGCAGGAGCTGTTGGTGACAGGAGTAGCTGTTGGTGGCAGGAGGAGCTGGCGGTGGCAGGAGGAGCTGGTGGTGACAGGAGGAACTTGCAGTGGCAGGGGGAGCTGGTGGTGGCAGGAGGAGCTTGTGGCTGGTGATGGTGGCAGGAGCTGGTGGGGGCTGGTGGTGGCAGGAGCTGGTGGTGGCAGGAGTAGATTGTGGCTGGTGATATTGGCAGGAGCTGGTGGGAGCTGGTGGTGGCCGGAGGAGCTGGTGGTGACAGGAGGAGCTGGTGGTGACAGCTGATGGTGGCAGGAGGTGGTGGTGGCAGGAGGAGCTGGTGGGGGCAAGAGGAGCTTGTGGCAGGAGCTGGAGGTGGCAGGAGGAGATTGTGGCTGGTGATGTTGGCAGGAGCTGGTGGTGGCAGGAGAAGCTGGCAGGTGCCAGGAGGAGCTTGTGGCTGGTGATGGTGCCAGGAGCTGGCGGGGGCAGGAGGAGCTGGCGGTGACAGGAGGAACTTGCAGGGGGAGCTGGTGGTGGCAGGGGGAGCTGGTGGTGGCAGGAGGAGCTAGTGGTGGCAGGAGGAGCTTGTGGCTGGTGATGGTGGCAGTAGCTGTTGGTGACAGGAGTAGCTGTTGGTGGCAGGAGGAGCTGGCGCTGGCAGGAGGAGCTGGTGGTGACAGGAGGAACTTGCAGTGGCAGGGGGAGCTGGTGGTGGCAGGAGGAGCTTGTGGCTGGTGATGGTGGCAGGAGCTGGTGGGGGCAGGAGGTGGCAGGAGGAGCTTGTGGCTGGTGATGGTGGCAGGAGCTGGTGGTAGCAGGCAGTGGCAGGAGGAGCTGGTGGTTGGGGCAGGAGGAGCTGGTGGTGGGGGCAGGAGGAGCTGGTGGTGGCAGGAGGAGCTTGCGGCAGGAGCTGGTGATGACGGCAGGAGCTGGTGGGTGCAGGAGGTGGCAGGAGCTGGTGGGGGCAGGAGGTGGCAGGAGCTGGTGGTGACAGGAGGAGCTGGTGGTGACAGGAGGAGCTGGTGATGGCCGGAGGAGCTGGTGATGGCCGGAGGAGCTGGTGGTGACAGGAGGAGCTGGTGGTGGCAGGAGGAGCTGGTGGTGGCAGGAGGAGCTGGTGGGGGCAAGAGGAGCTTGTGGGAGGAGCTGGTGATGGTGGCAGGAGCTGGTGGGGGCAGGAGGTGGCAGGAGCTGGCGGTGGCAGGAGGAGCTGGTGGTGGCAGGAGTAGATTGTGGCTGGTGATGTTGGAAGGAGCTGGTGGGGGCAGGAGGTGGCAGGAGCTGGTGGTGGCAGGAGGAGCTTGTGGCTGGTGATGGTGCCAGGAGCTGGTGGGGGCAGGAGGAGCTGGTGGTGACCGGAGGAACTTGCAGTGGCAGGGGGAGCTGGTGGTGGCAGGAAATGGCGGTGGCAGGAGAAGCTGGTGGTGGCAGGAGGAGCTTGTGGCTGGTGATGGTGGCAGGAGCTGGTGGGGGCAGGAGGTGGCAGGAGCTGCTGGTGGCAGGAGAAGCTGCTGGTGGCAGGAGGAGCTTGTGGCTGGTGATGGTGACAGGAGGAGCTGGCGGTGACAGGAGGAGCTGGCGGTGACAGGAGGAGCTGGCGGTGACAGGAGGAACTTGCAGTGGCAGGGGGAGCTGGTGGTGGCAGGAGGAGCTTGTGGCTGGTGATGGTGGCAGGAGCTGGTGGGGCAGGAGGTGGCAGAAACTGGCGGTGGCAGGAGAAGCTGGTGGTGGCAGGGGGAGCTGGTGGTGGCAGGAGGAGCTTGTGGCTGGTGATGGTGGCAGAAGCTGGTGGGGGCAGGAGGTGGCAGGAGCTGGTGGTGACAGGAGTAGCTGTTGGCAATGGCAGGAGGAGCTGGCGGTGGGGGAAAGAGGAGGAGCTGGTGGTGACAGGAGGAGCTGGTGGTGGCAGGAGGAGCTGGCGGTGGGGGGAAAGAGGAGCTGGTGATGGTGGCAGGAGGAGCTGGTGGTGGCAGGAGGAGCTTGTGGCTGGTGATGGTGACAGGAGCTGGTGGGGGCAGGAGGTGGCAGGAGCTGGTGGTGGCAGGAGGAGCTGGCGGCGGTGGCAGGAGGAGCTGGCGGCGGTGGCAGGAGGAGCTGGCGGCAGTGGCAGGAGGAGCTGGCGGTGGCAGGAGGAGCTGGCGGTGGCAGGAGGAGCTTGTGGCTGGTGATGGTGACAGGAGCTGGTGGGGCAGGAGGTGGCAGGAGAAGCTGGCGGTGGCAGGAGGAGCTGGCGGTGGCAAGAGGAGCTGGCGGTGGGGGCAGGAGGAGCTGGTGGTGGCAGGAGGAGCTTGTGGCAGGAGCTGGTGGGTGCAGGAGGTGGCCGGAGGAGGCAGGAGCTGGTGGTGGCCGGAGGAGCTGGTGGTGGCCGGAGGAGCTGGTGGTGGCCGGAGGAGCTGGTGGTGACAGGAGGAGCTGGTGGTGGCAGAAGGAGCTGGTGGTGACAGCTGGTGGTGGCAGGAGGAGCTGGTGGGGGCAAGAGGAGCTTGTGGCAGGAGCTGGTGATGGTGGTAGGAGCTGGTGGGGGCAGGAGCTGGTGGGGGAAGGAGCTGGCAGGAGCTGGTGGTGGCAAGAGCTGGTGGTGGCATGGGTCTGGTTGGGGCAGGAGGTGATGGGGCCAGGTGCTGGCGGTGGCAGGAGGGGCTGGCGGTGGCAGGAGGAGCTGGCGGTGGCAGGAGGAGCTTGTGGTGGCAGGAGAAGCATGTGGCAGGAGCTGGTGGGGGCAGGAGCTGGTTTATGCAGGAGGTGATGTGGGCAGGAGCTGGTGGTGGCAGGAGGTGGCAGGAGGAGCTGGTGGTGGCAGGAGGTGATGGTGGCAAGAGGTGGTGGTGGTAGGAGCTTGTGGTGGCATTAGCTGGTGGAGGCAAGAGCTGGTGGAGGCAGGCGGTGATGGTGGCAGGAGGTGATGGTGGCATATATTGAAAATAGCAGAAAAATGTTTTTTTTGCCTTTTAATATTTACCTTAAATCGCATTGCTATTCAGATAGTGTACTTGTTTGTACCATAAATACTGAAATTTGCACTTAAAACTGTAATTTTGTAAGTTTTATAAAATGTCAGTAAAAATGTGGCTGTGCCAGTAAATTTTGGGTGTCGTGCCAGTAAATTTCAATCTGGTAGGTTGGCAACACTGGATACAGTATAAATGAAAAAAGAATGGATTTATTTTTTTATTATATTTTCTATTTTTTTTAATAAAAAAATCCAATTCAATTTTAGTCATACATTTAGGCCAAAATTTATTAAGCCACATGTCTTGGGTAAAAAAAAATTCAATAAGCGTATATTTATTGGTTTGCACAAACGTTATAGGGTCTGCAAACTATAGTACATTTTCTGGAATTTAAGCAGCTTTTAGTTTATACAAAAAAATGTCCGCGCTGCTTGTGAACGTGAGCAGCTACAAAACCAATAGACAATGGTGTGTAGCGTTACCTTCAGCTAAGAGGGCCGCAGATTTAGTTTGGGCCCTGAAGACAGCTCCGCCAACCCCCGGCAATTTACTCGACCCCCTTCTGGCACAGTTAGTCTAGGGTAATATATATCTTATGCTCTATGGTTAAATTCAGACACCAATGCAGTGATAGAAGAATAACGTGTTTACTTTCTACTGGCAATAAAATCAACAGTTATAACAAATCACAGGAATATCTCTGCAGAGCCCTGCAGCAATAGACACACTACAACTAGTAATATATGGCGCACACGCGCCACGTGTAACAGTACTTCACTATGCGCCCTATGGCGCAGCAACTAAATAATCTATCTAGATGGCCAGGCCTGACCATATAACTCAGTCTCTAGGGGGTAAAATTCTTCGCATGCAAGTCTTTACACGGTGGTGCACATTTCAGGAACACATTTGTAATCCAAGGGAAAAAAAATGCCAACACAGTACACTCCACTAGAGATCCATTTGACTCAATTCAGTTATGGATCTCCAGGGAAGGGGAAACTGAAATAGGAACTGGTGGGCCACGGCAGTCTGTAGGCCTAACAATGGTATACAGTATTTGTGGATTGAGCATGTGCTCGCTCACCCCTCCGGACGCGATCCCAGTCCGGGAACTTCCACCTGCTGTGTCTCCACACACAACGTCTGCAGCGGTCTGTTCTCCGACTCAGCAGCGGTTGAGGAAACCGAGTCAGATGCCACCCAGGCTCGCGATGGGGTGGATGGCTCTTTTGGGTAGCAGCGCAAGGCCCCAGGCTTCAGGCCTTGCACCACAGCGGATCCGCACAGGAAGATCTCTACACCGAAGTCTCATGTCCAAAAGGGGCCGAGCGCAGCCTCGCCTCCTCCCTATATAACCCCACCCATGAGTCTCTCGGGTGGAAACATTGCATCCTGGGTACCGAATGGGGTTCTGAGTAAGGTAGTCCTGAGAGTCTCAAAGGAGACCCCGCTACAGGTGCATACAGAAAAAACTGAAAAAATGTAGCGCTAATAATAGTGAATAAAACACCCCGTGATATAAAGTGTTAAAACAGAAAATCAAATAACAAAAATCCATATGAAGTTCTGCAAATAAAGTCTTTGATATACAGAATCAAGACAAATTGGCGACAAATGTGTGATAATCCCAAATTCTTGAGGAAATTAAAGATGACCACCACCGATATGCATGAGGCTTACCAGAATCTGTGAACCCAAACAGACATACGTCTGGAGGGTCACATCAAGCTTTGAGTGTGTATCACCCTGATGAATTGGTTCCTTATCCTGGTCTACCATCATTGGGCTACTGATTTCCAAGCTTCCACCTACCTTCCTACTACATTGGATGTGAGTGATGTTATGGTGGATTCATCTGCAGAGGATCGATTCATCAGGGTGATGCACACTCAAAGCTTGATGTGACCCTCCAGACGTATGTCTGTTTGGGTTCACAGATTCTGGTAAGCCTCCTATATATTGGTGGTGGTCATCTTTAATTTCCTCAAGAATTTGGGATTATCACACATTTGTCACCAATTTGTCTTGATTCTGTATATCAAAGACTTTTTATTTGCAGAACTTCATATGGACTTTTGTTATTTGATTTTCTGTTTTAACACTTTATATCACGGGGTGTTATATTCACTATTAGAGCTTTTAGTTTATGACTGCTTATCTCATTTCTTGAGGAGCTAAAATGGCAGGACAGTACAAATCCCCCCCCCCCCCAAAGACTCCATTTTGGAAAGTAGACACACTAAGGAAATTGCTGAGAGCATAGGTGTGCACACTGCCTATTGCATTAGGGTGTGCACCTCAAAGCTCCAACACTAATGTGTGTATTTACTGGCCTCTTCCCTGCTCTCCATCCTAAAACAATGGGGGACCCAGGCAGCAGAAAAAGGGACAGGAGGGGTGACGGGGGTGGCATATATTTTCCTCCTCTGGCAGCTAAATGTCGGTGAGAGGGAGAGGAGGAGAAGCCCACAGCTGCTGCAGGAGGAAAATACAGATCGGTTCCACTAAATTCCACCCCTGCCGCCTCTCCTGTCCCAGCTCTGGGCGTTGGCAATAGGGATGAGCCGAACACCCCCCCCCCCCCCCGGTTCGGTTCACAGCAGAACATGCGAACAGGCAAAAAATTGGTTTGAACACGCAAACACCGTTAAAGTCTATGGGACACGAACATGAAAAATCAAAAGTGCTAATTTTAAAGGTTAATATGCAAGTTATTGTCATAAAAAGTGTTTGGGGACCTGGGTCCTGCCCCAGGGGACATGTATCAATGCAAAAAAAGTTTTAAAAACTGACGTTTTTTCGGGAGCCGTGATTTTAATAATAGAAAAATATATATACCAGCTAAAATGTTATAGGCCTCATGGCCTTAACGTAGATTGGGATATTAATGTCTTCATTAATCGAGCATAACTTTGTATAGATTATTTTGGTTCCTTCTATATGCATTTACGATCATCATTTATATGTTAATCATGGATCAACTTTAAATGTATTGGATTATTGAGATCAGTGATATATGTATCTATATGCTATATGTGTCACCATAGAGACATCCCAATATGATTCCTATTTCCGGGATACCAGTTCAAATTATTTTACATTTCCAATTTATTTTTACACAGATTTAGGATCGTTATTATGTACTTCCATGATCGGTATATATATGGTAGATTAGGGCCATTATATATCATTCACCATTTTTTGTATTTGTACTATAAGGTTGTATTTGGGTATTAATTAATCAAATCTTGACATACCTATTGAAACATATGTGGTCATGATTTGTTCTCACCTATATGCATATATTTGATATTACTGCCTATCATTTTTAGTCTATGAGGATATATGATGTATTACGTAGACATTCCTGCTATTCCCGCTGGATCATTGTTCCAATACATATCCAGGGTGATTGGATCCACGATATTGCACGTATTTGGTTGAGTGCGGATCCTGAGTTTAAGGCAGTTATGTTGGTCATAGGATCGCGCACTCTTACCTATCTACCTGTAACGTTCTGATACCGTTGGATAGGGGGGGCTGGAGGAGACAGTCCGTGATCGCGATGGTCAGACCTACAGGGAACTACACATCCCAGACTGCTTTGCGGCTGATAGAGCCGTCATGACGCAGCGGCATTGGATGGTGAGTTCCTATGGTCCCTGCATGAGACTACACTCCCCAGACGGCTTTGCAGATGACGCTCACGTCATGACAGAGCGTCACGTGACACTGATACACCTCTGTACGCCGACGATCATTGGGATATGGTGGATGACGCGGCGAGGCTCCTCTTTGATAGATTTCTCCCTATTGGTTCATCATCCTAGGGGGTAAGATTTATTATATTATGTCTTCCTCTATAGGACAAAGGGAATCCCGGAGGTAGGAAAAGGTAATTAGAACACAACTGTTTCGTATTATGATAATTCTTCCTATATATAAGCGTGGAGGTCAGAGAGCCTAAGTATTCCCCAGTTGAAGTCTGTTAGGACGAAACCGGTCGGGACAATACGCCAGCTCCAGCTGTCCTTATCACGCTGCCTTTTTCATATATTCTTGTGTTGTGGATTGTCTTGGATTTTTATTTTTGGCTTTTTTATGGATTTTTTATTGATGTTCATACTGTATGAACTTTAAACGGATGTTTTACCAATAAATCTTTTTGGATTTACACTATGTGGAGAATTTTTTCCCTGTTTTCCATGGCTATGATCCATTGAAGTGTTTTGCTATCCGGGATTTGGATTCTCTCTGATGTGGAAATACAAAATAAAAGTGCTGCCTGCACTAGGAGGAGGTGCTCCAGAGATCCTGGCTGTCGTTTCCCGTCCCTGAAGGGACAAAGCCCAGAAGATCCACCGCCGTATGGTGTGTTGGATCCATTCCAGTCGGTAAGAGTACCCTTTTCTCTCTTGTTGATCCAAGGTGAAGGCACTCCCGGGTGATAGTTTGCACTTACCTGCTCATCACGTTCAATATACTTCAGAGTATATATTTCTGCCATACAAGTTCTTCATAGAATTTCGGTTTGGAACTTTCTATTCCAGTGTATGGTTAACTTAAGGACATACACTCATCGATGGTACCCCATACGAACTCCGCATCATTATTTTGTCACTAACGTATTTATCATTTTCCACACATGATGATATGTATTTTTAATATGCACTTATTTGACTGAACCATCCGCTGTATTTCTAACAGATAGGCAGATGAAGTCATGAGTTTAGGTCACACATGATTTTTTCACATTAATTATGTATATGTCATAAGTTGTGTTTATCACTATATATTGTGTTTTATTCAATTTATATGACACTTATTAAGGTTTCCTACCCTAATTTTCACTAGCGCCACACTTGTTTAATACTTATTCTATTATATCCTGTCTGATTTGGTGTTTGGCTGCACATTTATTCCACATTTAGGATTGGCGCAGTATTATATATTTTTCTATTTTGTACGGTTTCTTGGACTACATATATTGCTGCCTTCTTTTTCTTTTGTCCATATCGGTATCACAACCGACTATGGACGTTTTTGATTATCGCACCAGTCGCACTTTTACCACAGAAGGTGTATTTGTTTCCACGAATACAGATTCGGAAATAGGGGGTTTATTTATGAGGTTGAAAAACCTCATGACATCAGAACTGCACCTTGAATGGGACAAGGCGTTCCTGAACCAATATGTGAAGGAACGCATGGTCCCTAGAGGGTTAAGATGGGATGTATGCCCACAACAAGGAGACCTTGATGTAGATGCTTGGTTCCGTTATTTTAATGAAGCCGGGATCTCATTTATTTCTTTTTTATTGGAGGAAAAAGATGACCCGACTAGCCATTATAGACAAAGAAATTAAGGACATTAGAGAAAAACTTTCCCCATACAAGTCCACACCTGAATATAATTTATTATCTAATAATTTGAAAGGCCATTTAGAAAAGGAAAAGAAACAGAAAAAATATACTAGGGACGTCAACGATTATAAGAGTTGTTGTGTCTTTAGCTGGCAATCTAAGGAAGGCATGGGAGTGGAGGAAAATAATCGCAATATGGATACAACAGTTCCTCCGGTTAATGATGCAAGATTACAGCCATCCACATCTAATCAGGCTCAAAGCCGTCCTTTGGTTGCCAGAGAATTTAAACAAAAACAACCTAATGTACGTACCCCTAGTGCACAATATTGTGGCCCACCTCCAATGCCAGGAGGAAGAGGGAGAGGTCCCAGAGGTAACAATAGGGGTTAAAAAAAGATAATTCCCGGGAGCATTGGAGACATGACTCACCACGGGGAAGGGGTGGTTATGGTCATCAAGACACTGACTATTATACATACCAGAACCAGAGAACACCTATACCAACCTATAACCGTTTTTCACCACTTAGGGATGATAGGGGTATGTATCCACGCAACACAATTATAGAGATGATGACTATTCACATAACAGATCTCCGTATAATTATAATCAGAACCATCCCGGGCCATCCTACTCAGGGTTTTTTTACAGAGAACAAAACGGGTACAACAAAAACTCTGACCCAAACGCGGATGCAGAGGTGGATGGCGCGCCCAGAAAAAGAAAATGCATATAAAGGACGATGGAATATTTAATTTAAGTACAGCCACCTTCACGGAAGCTGAAAAAACTGTTTTAAATAAAGGATTAAAATATGTCCCCCCCTAAACATCTGAACAAATTTGCTACATTCATAGATGTGCACAAATACGTACGGAAATTAAATATCCAAAGATATTTCCAATCCAACTAGACCATCAGTACCAGATACCAGTTCACTTATGGTACATTCAGGGCTTTCAAATCCTTCTTTCTTCAATCCACCATGCCCAATAGCGCCTTCAGTCCAGGTATTTAAAGATTTAGTTTTGAGGGACTTGGAGTCACTACCTAAAAAAAGAATATATAGTGATCCTTGGATAAAAATTGGCCTGAAATCTTTGTGTGAAAGAAAAGATTTGACTATACGCCCCGCTGATAAGGGTGGCGGTATAGTCGACTTGGACAAAACAGCTTACCATTTAGAAATTACTAAAATTTTAAGCGATACTACTACTTATATTCGCCTAAAGGGTAACCCTACTCAGAGCTTTAAGACAGCTCTAATTGATCTGATTGATACTGGGTCACAATTAGCATTGTTCCTTTTTGTCAAGAATTCCTATCTGGTCCCTGTTGCCCCACGCATTCCTATATTGTATTATCTACCAAAGATACATAAGGATGCTAGTCACCCCCCGGGTCGTCCAATCATTAGCGGAATTGATTCTGTTACCTCACGAATAGGGAGGTATATAGATTTCCACCTTCAGCCCATTGTGAGGTCTATACCATCATATTTGAAGGACACCCGACATGTCATCTCACTGTTACAACAGGTGAATTATAGCGAGGACATCTTGCTCATAACAGCAGATGTTGCCTCGCTGTACACATGTATTTCACATAATTTGGGTTTGTCAGCAGTAGGCTTATTTTTTTCTAGAGTGAAAAATCTTTCGGGCACACAAAAAAGATATATTATGGACCTCCTACAATTTGCGACTCACCACAATTATTTTTGGTATAATGGTGACTTCTTTTTGCAACAAAAGGGGTCGCAATGGGGGCAAAATTTGCTCCTAGCTTGGCAAATATTTATATGGGCAAATGGGAGGAGGATGTCATCTATGCTTGTAATCGACCCGGGATCGTTCTCTGGGTTCGATACATAGATGACATCCTCCTCCTATGGAGGGGTGATGAGATCTCCCTCAATTCCTTTTATGTCCTCCTTGAATGACAACAGTATAGGTATTAATCTGTCTTATGAGGCTAGTTTCAGGTCTATTCATTTTTTGGATTTAGAAATTTTTTCCAATAATGGACAACTACATACTAAGACATTTTTCAAACCAACAGACCGGAATGGTTACATTCCGGTCGATAGTTGCCACCGTTCAGCATGGTTGCGGTCTGTACCCCGTAGTCAGATTCTGAGAGTCAGACGTAACTGTTCTGACCTTTCCGATTCTTTTTTTTTTTTTTTTATCAAGCTAATATACTCAAGTCTAGATTTGTGGATAAAGGATATCAGGTTTCTGGTACAGAGGACGAAATTCAACAAATTGCCAGGATTGAGAGAGACTCTTTAGTCAAAGAGCGGGATAAGCCCATCCAAGATTCGAAACTTAAGTGGTCCTTTTTTACTACATATTCTGTCCAACACAGACAGATAAGGGATATTCACCAAAAACATTGGAAAGTATTAAAAAATGATCAAGTTTTAGGTCCGACATTGCCCGAAAGAGCTGGGGTAACATATCGAGGGGCACCATCATTAAGGAATCAGATTGCACCTAACGTTACGGATCCTCCAATAATACCTACTTTTTTCCCCCATTTAAAGGCATACTATCCCTGTAGAAAATGCAAGGTTTGTTTAGTCAATACCTGTGGCAAACGTAAAACTGATACCTTTAGATCTACATCTACAGGGATTAGTTACCAAATGAAAAACTTTACTACATGTGCGACCAAATATATTGTCTACTTGCTTACCTGCCCTTGCGGGAAGCAATATGTAGGGCGCACTATTCGCACCTTTTCTATTAGGGTGGGAGAACATCTCACCAGTATTAAAAAAGGTAAGACGAATCATAGTGTTCCTAGACATTATTTGGAGTTCCACAATAAAAACCCCAAAGGTACCACGTTTCAAATTATAGATAAATTTATTCCTAGTTGGAGGGGAGAGTCCCGTGTTAGGGGGGTCTCCCAGTTAGAAACTTACTGGATATACCAGCTAAAATGTTATAGGCCTCATGGCCTTAACGTAGATTGGGATATTAATGCCTTCATTAATCGAGCATAACTTTGTACAGATTATTTTGGTTCCTTCTATATGCATTTACGATCCTCATTTATATGTTAATCATGGATCAACTTTAAATGTATTGGATTATTGAGATCATTGAGATCCGTGATATATGTATCTATATGCTATATGTGTCACCATGGAGACATTCCAATATGATTCCTATTTCCGGGATACCAGTTCAAATTATTTTACATTTCCAATTTATTTTTACACAGATTTAGGATCGTTATTATGTACTTCCATGATCGGTATATATATGGTAGATTAGGGCCATTATATATCATTCACCGTTTTTTGTATTTGTACTATAAGGTTGTATTTGGGTATTAATTAATCAAATCTTGACATACCTATTGAAACATATGTGGTCATGATTTGTTCTCACCTATATGCATATATTTGATATTACTGCCTATCATTTTTAGTCTATGAGGATATATGATGTTTTACGTAGACATTCCTGCTATTCCCGCTGGATCATTGTTCCAATACATATCCAGGGAGATTGGATCCACGATATTGCACGTATTTGGTTGAGTGCAGATCCTGAGTTTAAGGCAGTTATGTTGGTCATAGGATCGCGCACTCTTACCTATCTACCTGTAACGTTCTGATACCGTTGGATAGTGGGGCTGGAGGAGACAGTCCGTGATCGCGATGGTCAGACCTACAGGGAACTACACATCCCAGACTGCTTTGCGGCTGATAGAGCCGTCATGACGCAGTGGCATTGGATGGTGAGTTCCGTATGGTCCCTGCATGAGACTACACTCCCCAGACGGCTTTGCAGATGACGCTCACATCATGACAGAGCGTCACGTGACACTGATACACCTCTGTACGCCGACGATCATTGGGATATGGTGGATGACGCGGCAAGGCTCCTCTTTGATAGATTTCTCCCTATTGGTTCATCATCCTAGGGGGTAAGATTTATTATATTATGTCTGTCTCTATAGGACAAAGGGGATCCCGGAGGTAGGAAAAGGTAATTAGAACACAACTGTTTCGTATTATGATAATTCTTCCTATATATAAGCGTGGAGGTCAGAGAGCCTAAGTATTCCCCAGTTGAAGTCTGTTAGGACGAAACCGGTCGGGACAATACGCCAGCTCCAGCTGTCCTTATCACGCTGCCTTTTTCATATATTCTTGTGTTGTGGATTGTCTTGGATTTTTATTTTTGCCTTTTTTATGGATTTTTTTATTGATGTTCATACTGTATGAACTTTAAACGGATGTTTTACCAATAAATCTTTTTGGATTTACACTATGTGGAGAATTTTTTCCCTGTTTTCCATGGCTATGATCCATTGAAGTGTTTTGCTATCCGGGATTTGGATTCTCTTTGATTTGGAAATACAAAATAAAAGTGCTGCCTGCACTAGGAGGAGGTGCTCCAGAGATCCTGGCTATCGTTCCCCGTCCCTGAAGGGACAAAGCCCAGAAGATCCACCGCTGTATGGTGTGTTGGATCCATTCCAGTCGGTAAGAGTACCCTTTTCTCTCTTGTTGATCCAAGGTGAAGGCACTCCCGGGGGATAGTTTGCACTTACCTGCTCATCACGTTCAATATACTTCAGAGTATATATTTCTGCCATACAAGTTCTTCATAGAATTTCGGTTTGGAACTTTCTATTCCAGTGTATGGTTAACTTAAGGACATACACTCATCGATGGTACCCCATACGAACTCTGCATCATTATTTTGTCACTAACGTATTTGTTATCATTTTCCACACATGATGATATGTATTTTTAATATGCACTTATTTGACTGAACCATCCGCTGTATTTCTAACAGATGGGCAGATGAAGTCATGAGTTTAGGTCACACATGATTTTTTCACATTAATTATGTATATGTCATAAGTTGTGTTTATCACTATATATTGTGTTTTATTCAATTTATATGACACTTATTAAGGTTTCCTACCCTAATTTTCGCTAGCGCCACACTTGTTTAATACTTATTCTGTGATTTTAATAATGCTTAAAGTGAAACAATGAAAGTGAAATATTCCTTTTAAATTTCGTATCTATATGCCTGTAAAGTGGCGCATTTTTCCCGTGGTTAGAACAGTCCTTGCACAAAATGACATTTCTAAAGGAAAAAAGTCATTCAAAACTACTCGTGGCGATACAGATAAAAGTCATTGAAAAAAAACGGCATGGGTTCCCCCCCAGTCCATTACCAGGCCCTTTGGGTCTGGCATGAATATTAAGGGGAACCCCGAACCAAAATGAAAAAAAAAAATTGCGTGGGGGTCCCCCCAAATTCCATACCAGGCCCTTCAGGTCTGGTATGGATATTAAGGGAAACCCCGCGCCAAAATAAAAAAGAGGGCGGGACGAGAGAGCGCCTCCCCCCCTCCTGAACCATACCAGGCCACATGCCCTCAACATGGGAAGGATGTCCCCATGTTGATGGGGACAAGGGCCTCATCCCCACAACCCTTGCCCGGTGGTTGTGGGGGTCTGCGAGCATGGGGCTTATCGGAATTAGGAAGCCCTCTTAAACAAAGGGGACCCCCAGATCCGACGCCCCCCTATGTGAATTGGTAATGGGTACATTGTACCCGTACCATTTCACAAAAAAAATGTAAAACATTTTAAAAAACACACAGACACAGCTTGGGACAAGTCGTTTATTAACCACTTAAGGACCGGACCAATACGGACCATAATGACCAGAGGTGATTTCACAATTTGCCACTGTGCTGCTTTAACTGGAAATTGTGCGGACATGCAATGTTGTACCCAAACGAAATTTGCGTCCTTTTCTTCCTACAAATAGAGCTTTATTTTAATGGTATTTGATTGCCTCTGCGATTTTTATTTTTTTGGCGATATAAAGGGAAAAAGACTGAAAATTGTGAAAAAAAAATGATATTTTGTACTTTTTGTTATAAGAAAAATCGAATAAACTCAATTTTAGTCATACATTTAGGCCAAAATGTATTCAGCCACATGTCTTTAGTAAAAAAAATGTCAATAAGCGTATATTTATTGGTTTGCGCAAAAGTTATAGCGTCTACAAACTAGGGTACATTTTCTGGAATTTACACAGCTTTTAATTTATGACTGCCTATCTCATTTCTTGAGGTGCTAAAATGGCAGGGCAGTACAAAACCCCCCCAAATGACCCCATTTTGGAAAGTAGACACCCCAAGGAAATTGCTGAGAGGCATGTTGAGCCCATTGAATATTATTATTATTTTTTGTGATTGAATAATGACAAAAAAAATAAATAAAAAATTTACAAAAAGTTGTCACTAAATGATATATTGCTCACACATGCCATAGTCATATGTGGACTTGCACCCCCAAATACATTTTGCTGCTTCTCCCAAGCACGGGGATACCATGTGTGGGACATTTTGGGAGCCTAGCCGCGTACGGGACCCCGAAAACCAATCACCGCCTTCAGGATTTCTAAGGGCGCAAATATTTTTTATTTTTTTTTATCCAGAAAAAAAGTTTATTGAAGAACAAATCAAGGACATACACCAGAGCAATATAACCAGTCCGGTACAGTATATGCAGTGTAAACCATAAAACAAAATAGTCTAACCAGTTACTCTATGCAGTTCCAGACCAATCCCATATATCCCCGAGACGTGGTGAGCCGCCCTCGCCTCTAAAACGAGAAAGAAAATGACAGGAGAAAGCAGTTAGAAAATCATCAACTATTGCCCATTGCCAGCTCCCATGCCCAGCAATCGCCCCATGACTAGGTCCACCGGGGCCAAGCCCAGTAATCCAGCCACAGACCCCATAGCTTTTCAAATTTCTGCGTGCTACCCCTATGTTGGTATATGATTTTTTCCTTACAAAGCATATCCCCATAACATTAATCCACTCCTTAAGAGCAGGCGGCTCCTCCGCTATCCAGTGAGTCATGATAAGTTTGCGTGCCACAAACAGGGACCTAGTGACCACCACCCTAGTACATTCCTCCCACTCCAACTCCTGCAGTATTAATAGTAAGCAGTGTCTCGGGTCTGTGGGGAGCGAGACTCAAAACACCCCGTTTATGGTGTCCACCACCCCCTTCTAATAGGGGTGGAGCTTTGGGCACCTCCACAGTAAATGGATCAAGTCTCCATGTTCCCTCTTGCACCTGGAGCACAGGGGGGTGGGTCGTAGGCCCATAACACACAGCCTGTGAGGGGTATAGTACACTCTCAGCAATAAGTACAATTGTGATACCCTATGCGACACATTAAAGGAGCAAGTTGGCACCGCCTGCAAAGCCTCATCCCACTGATCTCCATCAATCAGTCCCACGTCCCCCTCCAACTTGACCAGCATTCTCAAAGTGTGTTTAGCCAGGACTTTTGGTAGTAACATATTATAGCATTGTGATATAAACCCCTTAGTAGTGTCAGCTCGTGCAATTAAGTTAAACAATGGGGTCGGGGAGGGTATCCATTCCGAGGACCTGGCCTGAGCAGTGATAGCATGGTGTAGTTGCATATAATAGAATCTCATAGAAGGCGGGAGGTCGAAAATACCTTGCAACTCTTCGAATGAGAGGAATTTCCCATTACGAAAAATTTGACAAAGGTACGTCACCCCAAACCTCCACCAGAGCACTCCATGTTGCAATTTCTTCACTTCTGGGTACGAGTCATTGGACCAAATAGGACTATAGTCTGTGTATCCCACCACTCCCTGTAAATATCTCATTTTATTCCAGATCTTCTGGATAAGGTTGTAAATCGGGTACTGTTTGTTTGGTTTTCCAAACGCCAGCGATTCTAGGGCCATCGGGATCGAGTCCCTGCCCACAGTGTGACGCATCATAAGTTCAGAGGAGTCGCCAATCCCGTCCCCGTCATCTACAGCGCTGCGAATAGTACCTATCAAGTGTTGCAATTGCGCAGCAATGTAATACACCCAGGGGTTCGGGAGAGCCAGGCCTCCCTCATCCTTCGGGCTTTGGAAATGTTCCAGTTTAATTCTGGGCGTGCGGTTTCTCCATATAAGCTTACGAAACAGGGAGCTGACAAGTCTAAATATCTTCAAAGTCACTACCGTCGGGGAGTTATGGAGCACATATAGCAACTGGGGCATGAGGATCATCTTGATCAAATTCACCCTGCCTGCTACCGACAGGCAGAGAGAATTCCACGTTTTGATCCGGTCTCGAAACCTCTGCAGCAGCGGGGACACATTTAAGCGTTCATAGTCACAGATCTTAGGCGTCACCTGAATGCCCAAGTATCTGAACGAGTCTGTCAAGGGTACCGTAGAAGAGGTCGGGGGAATCCCCCCCCCTCATCAATAAGCATCAGGGAGGACTTGGACCAGTTTATCCGAAGCCCAGAAAATCTACAGAATTCCCCTATGGTGGCCATGGCCTCTGTGAGGGAGCCCTCCACATCCCCAAGCAGCACCATAGTGTCGTCCGCATAGAGCATTATTTTCTCCTGCTTATCCCCGTACCTAAATCCCACAATCTCCGTATTGGCTCTTACTTTAATCGCTAGGGGTTCTATGGCCAAAGCGAAAAGCAGGGGTGACAAGGGGCACCCCTGTCGCGTCCCTCTCCCCAAAGTAAAAGTATGTGACATCGCCCCAGAAGATCTAATGGCCGCTCGCGGACTATGGTAAAGCAATCGTACCCAGGAAATATACATGTCCCCGAATCCGAAGCGCCTGAGAATCTCCCACAAATACTCCCACTCAACGCTATCAAAGGCCTTCATAGCGTCCAGTGAGAGCAAGGCCCTCTGCCCCACATTATCCGCCGGGGATTGCATGTTAAGGTAAAGCCTCCGCAAATTGACAGCCGTCGATTTGTTAGGCATAAAGCCAGCTTGGTCAGGGTGAATAATGCTTGTAATGGCATCATTCAGCCTAATCGCCAGCATCTTGGCCAGAAGTTTAATATCGCTCTGAAGCAGAGATATAGGTCTGTAAGAACCTGGGTCTATAGGATCCTTTCCGGGTTTCAATATCAAAACAATATTGGCCGTTGCCATAGAAGAGGGGAGCACCTGTTGTTCCCTGGCACCTGGTGTTCATTGAACACCTCCAGCAGTTTTGGCAGAAGGGTACCTGCATATTGTTTGTACACTTCCATGGGCAGTCCGTCCGCCCCAGGGGCCTTACAGTTGGGGAACGCAGCCAGGGCTGTCTGCAGCTCCACCAATGTAAAGGGGGCATCCAGGGCTCTCTGCTGGTCAGTCGTAAGTTGAGGAAAGTCAATGCCCTGCAAGTAAGTCAAAAGCTCCTGCCGAGTGAATCGTTCTGTTGGGAGATAAAGGGTCTCATAGAATCTGGCCAGTTCTGCCAATATTAGGTCAGGGGAGTTCACTATCTTACCCTCGGCCATTTTAATGGCTCCTATAGTGGGAGCACGTTGCTGCGAGTTAGCTATCTTGGCCAACAAGTGCCCTGTACTCTTGCCCTCCTCATAGAAAGCTAATTTGGAGAAAAATAACTTATTTTCTGCCGTGGAGGACAGCAGCCGCTCGTTAGCTGACTGAGCCGACTGCCATGCCTCCCTGGCAGAGTCCGTGGGGGTTAGGACAAATGCCTCCTCTAGGGCCGCTACGAGTTCTTTTTAACCTTATTAATTTCGGAGATAAACAACCCCCTCAGATGCACCTTAAAGGCATCCCACTGTAACACCGGGGAGTCAGCAAAGTCCCGGCCATCAAGAAAGTCACCCATGCTCCGCTCTACCTCCTCGTGGGTTAAGAATAGTTTCAGCCAGAAGGCATTACATTTCCACGGGGCTCTCAAAAGGGTAGTAGGTGGGGAGATGATCAAAGTAATCACCACATGAAAGTAATCCGACACACTGCGAGGTTTGTACACCACATCAGAGACAGACGGGAGCATGGCGAGGTTACCAACGGCCAGGTCAATTCTGGACAGCGTCCCGTGGGTTTTAGAGAAACGGGAGAATTGCTTAGCTAAAGGATACTTGGCCCTCCACAGATCAATCCAGCCAAGTTCATTAAGCAGTCTCAGCAATGGAGACTCCCTCGATGCAGCAGAAACACCAGAGTTGAGGTGTCTGTCCATGGAGGGACTCAACCAGCAATTGAAGTCTCCCACAATCAGCAGCGGGAGATCCGGCCTGCCCTCCAAATAGGACAGTAGACGCCGGAGCACCAGCACCGAGAACTGAGGGGGTATGTACACGCACGCCAATATACAGTATATCCTACCCACCCGACAGTGTAAAAATATAAACCGCCCCTCAGCATCAATGCACACATCAATTTCTTGGAAATCTACAGATCCATGAATCATTACGCTCACCCCCCTGGAATAGGAGGTGTGAGTGGAATGATACGCCTTCCCCACCCAGGCATACTTAATACAACATTGTGTTACAACAGTTAGATGCGTTTCCTGCATGCACAGAATTATAGGGTGGTATTTCTTTAGACAGGAGGATACTATCATACGCTTAAGCGGGGAGCCTAAGCCCCTCACATTCCAGGAGACAATTGGTAATCCAGCCATTAGGGCATAGCAAGCATGATCTAACTAAGGGGTGAAGCAGCATCACAGAGTCCAGAAAGGTATGTAGGGCAGCCAGGGGACTGCCGGTAGGCAGATTCAGGGGTCCGCCACCACAGAAGTATACCAGACATAGGGGTTCGTTTGTTTTGGTTGTGGATAACCAACTGATGAGATATGGTACCAAATCCCTAAATTGGTAAATAGATGGGAGCAAAAAAAATGGGATTTTTGATGGTGCAGAAATGACAAAGTATCAAGCAGATTATAATAAAATATTTTTATTTTGACACCAAAATAAAAACAATGGTAAAAAAACGGTGTAGAAAGTGATTGTTACAAACGGTACAGTTGAATTGGACAGTTGGATGGCCTAACTCCCGACATGTTTCGCCCCTAAATCGGGCTTCTTCAAAGGGGAAGTGTAAGAGAACTACGTATTCTCGTATGGCGCATATGCGTGCGCCAATGCGCATGCGCGTGCGCAATGAACGGCGTGCACGCGCAGGAGCGCCCCCCTAACGCCAGTTGGCGCCAGACGGCCTATTTAAAGGGTGCTCTGACTCCCTACAAGTGCTGACTGGTCTTCAGCTTGTCCTGTGAAACTTCCTGCTATCCGTATGATTAACCTGATACCCGTTGCTGACTCTGGCTTGCCCTGACGCTTCTCTGGACTCTGATTATTTGCTGACTTATGGTTCCTGATCCCGGCTTCCTTGACCCTGCTACTGCTTTCTCCTTGAACTGCGCTGCCTGCCTGTTGCTGAACCCGGCTACCCTTGACCTCTGTTCCAGTTTGCTACGTTCCAGAATCTGCATGTGGGTTGGAGTTCCCCTTTACACCTGCGCTTCCATAAAAGTGCCTGGAACCTGTCTACCCATCGGGATCTCCAAGTTTCACCTGCCCCTGCAACTTCTGCTAGCAACCCCTACTGGCACTCGTGTTCCTCCTAGCCTTGCCACCATCTGTTCCACCCTCAGTGGGGCTTGGACTGGAGATACAAGAGAGGCCGACCTCGTCATACCAGACTCCTACCAGGTACGTGACAGGAAGCACTGTCCAATAGGTGACATACACCTTCTACAAGATACAGAAAGAGACACACACAAATACATATACAATCCATTAATAATGATAACCAACAATAAAACATATATTATAATATTAGTGATAAAGAGGTCTATGCATGCACAATTCACCCCCCTAGGGTCAAGCCCCTTACCTCTCTATACACTCCAGCCAGCCCAGATGGCCGTGTCCCCAACGGTAGCAACGGAACCCCTGCCCAGGTGCATACATAGGAAGTGCAAAATAACAAAAATACAGATCGCCAACTGGACGACCTCTGGTAGAAAACCTGTAAACATATAGCAACACATTTGTGTAGCAAAAGCATAAGTTCGGCCTGCCAACAGAGCAGGCCTTAAAGCTCCAACGTGCAACAACCCATAAGGCACTTTTGTTCCACGTCTTGCGTAGAGAAGTCGCATTTTTCTTGCAGCTTTACAAGATAGCTCATGGTCCATAGTCAAAAATAACGTCTCCCAGCAGAACAAAATAAAGTCAGGGGACAAAAAATAGGATTTTTATAACAGCTTACCTGTAAAATCCTTTTCTTGGAGTACATCACGGGACACAGAGCGGCATAGTCATTACTATGTGGGTTATATAGTTTACCTTCAGGTGCTGGCACTGGCAACTTCCAAACCGGAAGTACCCTCCCCTATATAAGCCCCTCCCATCCGGGAGCACCTCAGTTTTGTAGCAAAGCAATAAGTGTCCCCAAAAGAGGGGTGGGAGCTCTGTGTCCCGTGATGTACTCCAAGAAAAGGATTTTACAGGTAAGCTGTTATAAAAATCCTATTTTCTTTCTCGTACATCACGGGACACAGAGCGGCATAGTCATTACTATGTGGGATGTCCTAAAGCAATGCCCAATGAGGGGGGGGGGATACACCATACATAAGCTGAGCACTATCAGACATGAGGATCTTTTGCGGCCTGCAACACACTGCGCCCAAAGGCGACATCCTCCTGACTTCTAACGTCCACCTGGTAGAACCTAGTAAACGTGTGTACTGAATACCATGTTGCGGCCTTACAGATTTGAGCCAGGGAGGTCTGGTGATGCACTGCCCATGAAGTTCCAACTGCTCTCGTGGAGTGCGCCCTAAGTTTGAACGGAGGCGGTCTCCTTCTCAAGCCATAGGCTTGCATAATGACCTGTCGAATCCACTTGGCTAAAGTAGATTTTGACGCTGCCTGACCCTTTCTGGGGCCTTCCGGCAGAATAAACAAAGTATCCGTTCTGCGAATCTGAGCAGTGGCTTTTAGATAAGCTTTAACTGCTCTTACTACATCCAAAGAATGTAATAATTTTTCCTCTACTGAACTAGGTTTGGGGAAAAAAGAAGGAAGAACCACATCTTGGTTCAAATGAAACCTCGATACCACCTTAGGAAGAAAGGCTGGATGAGGACGTAACACTACTCTGTCCTTATGGATAACCAGATATGGCTCCCTACAGGACATAGCGGCTAATTCCGACACTCTTTTAGCCGAACAAATGGCTACTAGAAAAATCAATTTCCTGGTGAGAAGAACCAGGGAAATATGCTGTAATGGTTCAAATGGTTGTTTCTGTAGAACCGACAGAACCAGGTTTAAGTCCCATGGACATATGGGAATATTAACCGGAGGGCTAATACGCATCACTCCTTGTATAAAGGCTTTGACTAGTGAATGTGAAGCCAAGGGCCTCTGAAAAAATATTGACAAGGCCGAAATCTGACCCTTGATAGTACTCAAGGCAAGCTTCCTATCTACAGCCCACTGTAGGAAGTCCAGAATCCTACCTATTACGTACTTATGTGGATGCCATTTCTTGGCCTCACACCAGGCGATGTACGCCTTCCAGATTCTATAGTAGATCTGCCTGGATACCGGCTTCCTGGCATTGATCATGGTAGATACCACAGGATTAGAGAGACCTCTCTTTTTTAGAATGTGGGCTTCAATAGCCAGGCCGTCAAACCTAGGGCTGGTAAGGAAGGGTGGTATATTGGTCCTTGCGAAAGCAGGTCCGGACGATGTGGGAGGGTCCAAGGACTCCCCACAGACATTTTTACAATCTCCGCGTACCATGCTCTTTGGGGCCACGCTGGAGCCACCAGAATCACTGGTTTCTTTTCTACCCTGATTCTGCGGAGTAATCGAGGTAACAATTGTGGCGGTGGGAATGCATATATCAGCTTGAACTGATCCCAAGGGAACACTAGGGCATCCGAGCCGCAAGCTAGGGGATCCCTTGTCCAAGAGACAAACCTGTCCACCTTTGCGTTGAATCTGGATGCTAGCAGATCTACATCCGGTGTTCCCCACCGCTGACATATTGTCCGGAAAACCTCGGGGTGAAGGGACCATTCCCCTGGGCATAATTGTTGGCGACTTAGAAAGTCCGCCTTCCAATTCTCCACTCCTGGAATGAATACCGCGGATATGGCTGGGACATATCTTTCTGCCCATTTCAGGATGCAATTTACTTCCCTCTGGGCTGCACGACTCCTGGTGCCACCCTGATGATTGATATATGCCACTGCCGTGGCATTGTCCGATTGAATTCTGACAGGGGACCCTTGGAGTTTGGATGTCCATGCTACTAGGGAATACCGGGCTGCTCGTATCTCTAAGAGATTGATGGGCAGGGCCTTTTCTGCATCCGACCATCTGCCCTGGAGAGACCATTGCTCCAGTACTGCTCCCCAGCCTATAAGGCTGGCATCTGTAGTGACCACCTTCCAAGAAATCGGACTGAAGGATTTCCCTTTTTTCCAGATTCTGGGGAACCAACCACCAACGGAGGCTCTTGCGAACGGAAGGGGACAAGGACATTGGTAAGTCTAGGGCCTGAACTTTTTTGTTCCAGGCTGACAGTATAGCCCTTTGCAAATTCCTTGAATGGAATTGACCGTAGGGTACTGCTTCGAATGATGCCACCATTTTTCCCAGCAGCCTCATGCACAGGCGTATGGATGGCTGTCTTTTTGTACCCACTAGGTGGATCAAATCTCTCAAAGACGACACCTTTTCTTGAGGCAAGAAAATTTTTCTCTGGTCTGAATCCAGCCTTAGCCCCAAGTATTTGACTGGTTTTAGGGCTGACTTGTCTCGGTTGATAATCCAACCGTGAGATTCCAGATACTCGATTGTCTCGTGAACAACCACTTCTAGTTTTTCCACTGAGTGGTCTATCAGCAACAAGTCGTCTAGATATGCCATTATCGTTACACCTCGTGTTCTTAAATTGGCCAATAATGGGGCCAGAATTTTTGTGAACACGCGTGGTGCTGTGGCCAGACCGAAGGGTAAGGCTCTGAACTGAAAATGGCGCCCTTCTACTGCAAAGCGTAGAAATTTTTGGTGGACTGGAAAGATGGGAATGTGCAAATAAGCATCTTTGATGTCGATCGAGGCTAACCATTCCTCCCCTTGTAGGGCAGTGGCCACCGATCGGATCGACTCCATCCGGAAAGTCCTGATATGTAGGAATTTGTTTAGCCCTTTTAGATTTAATATGGGCCTCACGTCCCCGTTTGGCTTCGGGACTGTAAAGAGGTTTGAGTAAAACCCGAACCCCCATTCTTCTAGGGGGACCTCCATAATTACTGCTTGGAGCAATAGTTGTTCTAGTGCCAACAGGAGGGATCCTCTCTTCCGGGGATCCCTTGGCACGTTCGACCTTATAAAATGGGAAGGAGGGGAGTCTTTTAACTCCAATTTGTATCCCAGACTTACTGCGGAGAGCACCCATCTGTCTCTGATCGTGTCCCGCCAGGTCTCTGCGAACAACTGAAGTCTTCCCCCCACCCGATTGAGTGGGGGCAACCCTTCATGCATTTGACTTTGGGGGAGGTTTTGTACCTCTCCTGACCCAGGGCTTCTTGTTACCCTGCGATTGTCCCTGATTTTTACCCCCGGGATTTGACCGAGGAGGCCGTCGGAACTGTTTCACAGCCGATGTCCTAGGGACTGGAGAAGCAGGAATCTTAAAAGAGGGACCTCTAACTCTGTTTTTAACCGGCAAGAGTGTACTTTTACCGCTGGAAATTTTCTGGATATATCTGTCCAGGTCTTCCCCGAATAAGCGTTCACCATGAAATGGGAAGCTGACCAGCAATTTTTTACAGGGGGCTTCAGCAGACCAGTTTTTGAGCCATAGAAGCCTGCGCTTATGTACTACAGACAGCGTAAGGCGGGAGGCTTGATGGATTGAATCCTTTATAGCGTCAACCGCAAAGCATAAGGCCCTAGGTAGATCAGCTAGGGCAAGGGCCTGCTGATCTGGCAAGTCCCTTAAGACCTGTTTCAACTGATCCTTCACTGCTTGGCAGACCCCAATAGCTGCCACTGCTGGTTGTGTCACCAAGCCTGCTGTAGCAAAAGCAGATTTTAATAAGGACTCCAATTTTTTATCTATTGGGTCTTTAACATTTGGACACTATCCACTGGACATGTCAGTGATTTATTCACACAAGAGATGGCTGCGTCCACTGTAGGGACCCTCCATTTTTTGATGAACTTATCCTCCATGGGATAGACCACCTGAAATCTCTTGGGAGGAGTAAATATTTTATCAGGATGTTCCCAATCCTGGTAAATGAGCCCTTCCAGTAAAGGATGGATTGGAAAGGAACAAACAGTCTGGGGAGCTTTTAGCGACCCCAACGAGAAGACAGAAGTGGATGATGGCTCCGCAAGGGGCATTTTAAATGCTGATCGGACCATGTTAGTCAGGGACTGAACCCATAATCTTTCAGCATGTGATGCTGAGAATGGCTCTTCCACTGTTGATTCCTCTACAACAGAATCAACCTCATCCTGATCCCCTTCAGGTAGGTCGATCCCTGTATGGGACTGTTGCTCTGCTAACAGGTACTCTGAGGGAGGAGACGGAGATCGGGCGCGCTTTCCCTCTGACAGGGAAGCAGCGATCAATGTTGACAATCTCTCTTCCAGCCCTCCCAGAGCTGAGGAAAAAACCTCCTCTGTTACATACACAGGAGCAGGTGAACTGAGGACAGCCACAGTACCAGGTACTCCTGAGGGTGCTCTACGGTCACTAACCTCTGATTCTTCAGGGGAGATTGGTGCAGCCGAAGCATGCCCAAGATCCTCAGAGCCCGATGGAGACCCCCTATGCTTCCTGGGATTTTTAGTCCCGGAGTTTTTAGACGGCATATTCCTAAGCCCAAAGCTGAGGTATTCCAGCCGAAATACACCACTTACTGACAATAGTCTAGCACAATTGCTGCTATAAAAACAGTTGGTGTCTACTAATGTGCCTTTCTATGGGGATGCCTGCATCAACCGCTTGCTGTATGCCTTTTTTAAATGTTGCCAGCTCTGTCTCTGCACTCCATAGCCAGCTCACAACACATAATTGTGCCTTTTAACATGCTGGGACGCCCGCACATGCGCAGAAGCGCTGCGGCACGCACAGAGCGTCATCCCCCAAGCTCCGTCCCCTTTTCCAGCTCACCTCTATATATATAGAGGCGCGTGCACGCGCGCGGGCACGTGCGCCTTCGGCGCTCTTTTTTGAAAAAAGGAAACTAGGGACAGGAGACAGGGCCCTTTTGCCGCAGGCCGGGGGATGGACGAGCATTGCAACATGGCAGAGAAAGCAGTTTCCCACAAGAGAACTCACCATCTGCCTGGACTTGACTCTGATGAAAAGAAAAAGTCCACATGACAAGAAACGTTCCACAGCGGCCTCTAGTGGATTAACACAGGTACCGCGGTCTGTCTATTTATTTTTTATTTTTTTCTTGACCACTATTAAAATTATAAAAAATTTTTAGTAGTTACAGGCATGCACAGATATTTAGCGGGAATACCGTTAGGTAACAGGCAGAAAGACATATTAGGCTTGGGGGTCCCCTAATAGAACCAAGTTCCTGGGGGGCCCCCACTTACCTTTTCCCCGCCGCAGGACTCTGTTTGGTCCACAGAAGCCCAAACTTCACCTCTCACGGCAGGCATTGTAATTAAACCTTCAGGGACCGGGTTCCCAAGGATTCCACTCCCCTGGACCTGTATAGCACCCTGCACAGAAAGCATCTTAGTCGTGGGTATGACCAGAGCTCTGGATCCCAGGGTCCAGCTCTCCTAAGAGAAGCATTACAGGCAAAACCTTGCTCTTCTCTGCAAGGCCCGGGTACCGACCGTTTAGCTATGAAGCTTTTTTAGTTGGATCCGGAATAGCTTACTGAGGCCCAAAAGAACCTGTACGCAAGCTCAGTGAAAAACACATGTTACTTCTTGGCCAACACCTTAGACACTGGCAAAAAACTGAGGTGCTCCCGGATGGGAGGGGCTTATATAGGGGAGGGTACTTCGGGTTTGGAAGTTGCCAGTGCCAGCACCTGAAGGTAAACTATATAACCCAGATAGTAATGACTATGCCGCTCTGTGTCCCGTGATGTACGAGAAAGAAAGAGAACACAAGGTGGGCCTTCCAGGTAAAGCCGTGCCGGTGGCCCAATAAAAACATTGCCTAGTTTCCCATACTGTCAGCTGCCAGGCTACTCGGCTTCCTCCTCTCTGTCATGGTGTCGCAGGGCATGTTCATTGCGGTCCAGCCATAATGCAGCATCTTGTGCAGATTCAAAAAAGTGGGTTTGTCGATCGGCTGTAACTCTCAGCTTGGCTGGGTATAACATGGTGTAAGGTAATTGTAGAGCCCGTAGGCGTCTCTTAACATCAGAGAACTTGGCCCGGCGCCTCTGCACCTCCGCCGAGAAGTCCGGGTAGAAGCATACTCGAACACCATTCACCTGGACATTAGCCTTCTCCCTGGCATGCCTCAACACTGCCTCCCTATCCCTGTAATGCAGGAGGCGGGCAAGGATGGGCCTAGGGGGGGTTCCGGGCTGTGGTGGGCGGCCCGGTGTATGGTGAGCCCTCTCCACCGTAAAGAATGGGGAGAAGGCCTCCCTCTCGAAAATGTCCGGCAGCCAGCCTTCAATAAAGGTGGTGGGGTCCCGACCCTCCGTCTTCTCGGGCAGCCCCACTATGCGCACGTTATTCCTCCGTAAACGGTTCTCCATATCATCAGCTCTATTGTTAACATCTCTGGCTAGCTGATGTGCAACATGGGCCTCCCGAGCAACCGGGGCAGCCTGTCTTCCATCTCACTCATCCGGCTCTCCACTGCCATTGTGTGCTCACAAATCTTTTGAAGATCCTGGCGTAACAGGGACACATCCTCTCTCACTGAAGCAGTGCATTCATGCACCGCCCTGAGTATCTCAGCCAGGGTCGGTTGTTCAGTGTCCTCTAATTCTGGGTCAGCATGCGATGGAGTAGCCTGCTCCTCTGTGTCAGCCTGACCTCCATTGTTACCGGCCCCCCCTGCAGGCAGTCCCTGAGAGGCCTGTGCTTCAGTGTGTGGGTGTTCTGCAGCCTCCCCCTCGGTCTGCTCATGAGGGCCCCCCAACTTTTGAGTATAATATGTCATGTCCCTCGGGTAATACTTACCCTGCACTTTCAGAGCTTTTTGCTGGCTCCCTCCTTGGATCTGTCAGCGCCGCGCGGTGTGCGCTGAGCCATGGCCGCGCCGGCGCCATCTTGGATTTCGGATCTCGGGAGATCCTCCTTTTTCTTCCCCATCCCACGGGTGCAGAGAGTCGGCGGATAGACCGGGAGGGTGACCGGGATGTCAGCCAGCGGGACAGACATTTAGAATCACCGGAGCGCTGCTGGGAGAGGATCAATAGCAGGTAATGTGCAGGAGCTGTGAGACTCACATCTTCTCACATGCCGGTCTAGGCCAAGCCCCCAAGGGCGCAAATTTTTGATTTCACTCCTCACTACCTATCACAGTTTCGAAGGCCATAAAATGCCAAAATAGCACAAACCCCCCCCCCCAAATGACCCCATTTTGGAAAGTAGACACCCCAAGCTATTTGCTGAGAGGCATGTTGAGCCCATTGAATATTTTTTTTTGTCCCAAGTGATTGACAAGTGATTAATGACAAAAAGAAAAAAAAATTACAAAAAGTTGTCACTAAATGATATTTCTCAAACATGCCATGGTTATATGTGGAATTGCACCCCAAAATACATTTTGCTGCTTCTCCTGAGTATGGGGATACCACATGTGTGGGACTATTTGAGTGCCTAGCCACGTACGGGACCCCAAAAACCAAGCACCGCCTTCAAGATTTCTAAGGGCGCAAATTTTTGATTTCACTCCTCACTACCTATCAGTTTTGAAGGCCATAAAATGCCAAAATAGCACAAAACCCACCCAAATAAACCCATTTTGGAAATTAGATACCCCAAGCTATTTATTGAGAGGCATGGTGAGTCCATGGAATATTTTATATTTTGCCACAAGTTGCGGGAATATAACAAACTTTTTTTGCACAAAGTTGTCACTGAATGATATATTGCTCACACATGCCATGGGCATATGTGAAATTACACCCCAAAATACATTTTGCTGCTTCTCCTGAGTACGAGGATACCACATGTGTGGGACTTTTTAGGAGCCTAGCCGCGTACGGGACCCCGAAAACCAAGCACCGTCTTCAAGATTTCTAAGGGCATACATTTTTGATTTCACTCCTCACTACCTATCACAGTTTTGAAAGCCATAAAATACCAAGATGGCACAGAACCCCCCCAAATGACCCCATTTTGGAAAGTAGACACCCCAAGGAAATTGCTGAGAGGCATGTTGAGCCCATTGAATATTTTTTTTTGTCCCAAGTGATTGAATAATGACAAAAAGAAAAGAAAAAAAAATGTACAAAAAGTTGTCACTTGGGCCCCTTTCACACTGAGGCATTGAAAAAACGCATCCAAAATATGACTTTTTACCGCGTTCGCGGTAAAAATAGCGCTAACGCATATGCGTTTTTACCGCATTAGCGTCTGTTAATAAACCCTACCCCCTTGCATCATATCCTGTGTACTTCCTGGTTTTTTCCAGAACGTGGAGAAGATGGAGTTTAATGAGCTACTGTTGTTGTTTGTGCTCCATGTTTGGGAACATTTTCTGCAACAGCAGAGATCACAACGTCGATTTTGGGTGCATCCAATCCAACAAAGGCACTCTGACAGAGGACAATTTTGCCATTCTCTATCATGATCTGAGAGAGCACCCTAATGCCAGTCTCGGCAGTCCCTAAACTACAACCATCCCATCCCACACTCCCAACCCTAATCCCTCCACTCCTAGTCCCAAAATCCTTAATCCCGTCCATCCCACACTCCCAACCCTAATCCCTCCACTCCTAGTCCCAAAATCCTTAATCCCGTCCATCCCACACTCCCAACCCTAATCCCTCCACTCCTAGTCCCAAAATCCTTAATCCCTTCCATCCCACACTCCCAACCCTAATCCCTCCACTCCTAGTCCCAAAATCCTTAATCCCTTCCATCCCACACTCCCAACCCTAATCCCTCCACTCCTAGTCCCAAAATCCTTAATCCCTTCCATCCCACACTCCCAACCCTAATCCCTCCACTCCCACTCCTAAAATCCAAACCATAATCCCACACCTCTATGATTGAAACTCTAAACCATAATCTTTCCCTTACCCTTACCTTACTTTTATCTTCTCTTTAACTACAAATCTATTTATTTCCATAGATTTGACTTTCTTCTTGACCTGCTGACACCTGCGTTGTTGAGACAAGATACTAATTGTAGGGAAGCAATACCGCCATGTGAACGCTTACTTGTAATGCTGAGGTGAGTAATTTTAGAATTAAATTTTTTTTATCAATCTGAATAAAAAAACATCTTACAAAATTTTTGGGAAAAAAATATATTTTATTGGTCAATTTACACAACATGTGTAAAAATATAACTTTTTTTGTAAAAAAAAAAACATTCAGAAATATTAAATTTCTAACTAGAAATATGTTTATTTTGAACAGTCAGTTCTTAATCGTAATATTTTTTTTTTTATAAAACACAAAAAATTATATATAATGTAAATCTTATCAAAACAATTACTTGAACTTCTTCTTTTTTTTTTTTTTTAAACTAATTTACTCTGAATTTTTTTTATTTTCAAATCATGGTAAAATTGGGGGTGAGGGTGTAAATCATCTCTAGTGTTTCCCTGAGGAGTAGGAGTAGGAGCAGGAGGAGGAGTAGGCGGAGGAGGATGAGGAGTTTGATAGCGAGGGAAATAATTTTGGCCCATACCGTATTGGGATGGAAATCTGGGACTGATATGGGGATTTGGGCCATAGGGATTGTAAGATGGTGTTGGATTAGCATCTTCCCACTGGTGTCTATAACTTGTATTTGTTGTTTGGGTGTTGAGTTTAGAGGGTTGGGCACGGGAAAGGGGGGGATTATCTTTAATTTGGTATGATTTTATAACTTTTAGAAGATCTATACGCAGATCGCACTGATGCTCTTTGGGGATTTTTGCGATCTGTGGAATTAAACTCTTCGTAAAGGCCTCAATTTCGGGGTGGGCACTTCTTTGGGAATCCATTAACTGTTTCACCACATCTATAAATTGTTGACTTTCCTTTGGCGTTTTTTTTGGCGTTCTTGCAATTCGTCTTGGAGGCTCTTGAGCACAAATGTCCTCCTCCTGCTGCTGTTCTGTTGGTTCTTCATTTGCTGGAGGTCCTGCTGGTTGACTGTCCTCCTCAGTACTGCTGAAATTATTTTCAGTTCTGTATACAATAAAAATGATTAGACAGTTCAAAATTAGTAATGCTCTTATTTATATACATTTATAAAAAAAAAACCACATAGAACATTTTAATACATACTGTCTCTCTTGCATCACCGGTCTCAGAAAGTCTAGTTCTTGGAAATGCCAGTAGATTCTGCCATTTCTTGACCCAGATCCACTTCGGACTTGATTTTGTTTTAATAATTCTCGCTTGAAGTTGTCGCGAAGCGTCTTCCATTTGCTTTTTTATTAGTTTGACTGAAATTGAATACAATTATTTTATTTTGCAGATATCTTGCCACTGGAAATACATACACATCACTGAAATATGAATTTAGGATTGATATATCGACCATAAGCAACATTGTGAAGGAAACATGCGATGCCATTTGGAATCTCAAAAGTACATTTATGCCTGTCCCGAATAAGGATAAATGGGAAGATGTAGCCCAGCGGTTTTTGAATAAAACAAATTTTCCACACTGTCTAGGAGCTATTGACGGGAAACATATTCAACTTATAAAACCATGCCATAGCGGTAGTCAGTACTACAATTAAAATAAAATACTTTTCGGTAGTTTTAATGGCTGTGGTGGATGCAGACTATAAATTTATTTTTGTCGATATAGGATCATTTGGGAGCAGTGCAGACTCCGCTGTTTTCCAGCAAACCAAATTTGGAAAAAGACTTGCCTACAACCAGTTGGATTTACCCGAAAACAGACCTCTGCCTGGAACAGAAGGACCCGAAATGCCGTTTGTGTTTGTAGCGGACGATGCGTTTGCCATTCACGAACATTTGATGAAGCCGTATTTGTTAAGAAATCTGGATACCCGAAAGAGGATTTTCAACTACAGGTTGTGTCGGGCACGTAGACTTGTCGAATGCGCGTTTGGAATACTGGCTAACAAGTGGCAAATTTTACTGAAACCAATTAACCTCAGTGTGGACAATGCATGCAAGTTAATCAAAGCCGCGTGTATACTACACAATTTGGTGAGAGAAAGGGATGGAGTTAATTTTGAGGATACACTGTCAAACAGTATTGAACCGGCAAATTTCCTTCATGTTCGTGGACCCATAGTAGGATTCACAATTCGTGATACTTTTGCAGACTATTTTATGAGTCCGGCTGGTGCACTAAGCTGGCAAGAAAATATGATATAAAAATTCTGTATACAGCCTTTACTTTCTTTCTAATTAGATATTTCCTGCAAAGTGTTTCATGTATGTTAAGTAAAATCTGTTTTTCATTCTGTAATGTTAAATGCAAAAATAAATGCTTTAACAATGTGTCTTTGTGTCAATTAGATTTAATTTCTATATTGCAAATTAAAAGTTCAGAAGAACATGGGGTAGGTTTTTTTTGGATGGTATTATGGTTACAGTGGGTTAATCTGGGCTTTGAAGGGTGGGATTATGGTTATGGTGGGGGTGTTTGACATTAGGAGAGGTGGGAATATGGTTTAAGTAGGTGTTTTGGGACTATGATAGGTGGGATTATGGTTATGGTGGGTGGTTTGGGACTATGACGGATGGGATTAAGATTATGGTGGGTGGTTTGGGACTATGACGGATGGGATTAAGATTATGGCGGGTGGTTTGGGACTATGACGGATGGGATTAAGATTATGGTGGGTGGTTTGGGACTATGATGGATGGGATTAAGATTATGGTGGGTGGTTTGGGACTATGACAGATGGGATTAAGATTATGGTGGGTGGTTTGGGACTATGACAGATGGGATTAAGATTATGGTGGGTGGTTTGGGACTATGATAGGTGGGATTAAGATTATGGTGGGTGGTTTGGGACTATGATAGGTGGGATTATGGTTATGGTGGGTGGTTTGGGACTATGACGGATGGGATTAAGATTATGGTGGGTGGTTTGGGACTATGACGGATGGGATTAAGATTATGGTGGGTGGTTTGGGACTATGATAGGTCGGATTATGGTTATGGAGGGTGGTTTGGGACTATGACAGATGGGATTACGATTATGGTGGGTGGTTTGGGACTATGACGGATGGGATTAAGATTATGTTGGGTGGTTTGGGACTATGACGGATGGGATTAAGATTATGGTGGGTGGTTTTGGACTATGATAGGTGGGATTAAGATTATGGTGGGTGGTTTGGGACTATGACGGATGGGATTAAGATTATGGTGGGTGGTTTGGGACTATGATAGGTGGGATTATGGTTATGGTGGGTGGTTTGGGACTATGACGGATGGGATTAAGATTATGGTGGGTGGTTTGGGACTATGATAGGTGGGATTATGGTTATGGTGGGTGGTTTGGGACTATGACGGACTATGACGGGTGGGATTATGGTTATGGTGGGTGGTTTGGGACTATGACGGATGGGATTAAGATTATGGTGGGTGGTTTGGGACTATGACGGATGGGATTAAGATTATGGTGGGTGGTTTGGGACTATGATAGGTGGGATTCTGGTTATGGTGGGTGGTTTGGGACTATGACGGATGGGATTAAGATTATGGTGGGTGGTTTGGGACTATGACGGATGGGATTAAGATTATGGTGGGTGGTTTGGGACTATGACGGATGGGATTAAGATTATGGTGGGTGGTTTGGGACTATGATAGGTGGGATTCTGGTTATGGTGGGTGGTTTGGGACTATGACGGATGGGATTAAGATTATGGTGGGTGGTTTGGGACTATGACGGATGGGATTAAGATTATGGTGGGTGGTTTGGGACTATGACGGATGGGATTAAGATTATGGTGGGTGGTTTGGGACTATGACGGATGGGATTAAGATTATGGTGGGTGGTTTGGGACTATGATAGGTGGGATTATGGTTATGGTGGGTGGTTTGGGACTATGACGGATGGGATTAAGATTATGGTGGGTGGTTTGGGACTATGACAGATGGGATTAAGATTATGGTGGGTGGTTTGGGACTATGACAGATGGGATTAAGATTATGGTTGGTGGTTTGGGACTATGACGGATGGGATTAAGATTATGGTGGGTGGTTTGGGACTATGACGGATGGGATTAAGATTATGGTGGGTGGTTTGGGACTATGACGGATGGGATTAAGATTATGGTGGGTGGTTTGGGACTATGACGGATGGAATTAAGATTATGGTGGGTGGTTTGGGACTATGATAGGTCGGATTATGGTTATGGAGGGTGGTTTGGGACTATGACAGATGGGATTACGATTATGGTGGGTGGTTTGGGACTATGACGGATGGGATTAAGATTATGGTGGGTGGTTTGGGACTATGACGGATGGGATTAAGATTATGTTGGGTGGTTTGGGACTATGACGGATGGGATTAAGATTATGGTGGGTGGTTTGGGACTATGATAGGTGGGATTAAGATTATGGTGGGTGGTTTGGGACTATGACGGATGGGATTAAGATTATGGTGGGTGGTTTGGGACTATGATAGGTGGGATTATGGTTATGGTGGGTGGTTTGGGACTATGACGGATGGGATTAAGATTATGGTGGGTGGTTTGGGACTATGATAGGTGGGATTATGGTTATGGTGGGTGGTTTGGGACTATGACGGACTATGACGGGTGGGATTATGGTTATGGTGGGTGGTTTGGGACTATGACGGATGGGATTAAGATTATGGTGGGTGGTTTGGGACTATGACGGATGGGATTAAGATTATGGTGGGTGGTTTGGGACTATGACGGATGGGATTAAGATTATGGTGGGTGGTTTGGGACTATGACGGATGGGATTAAGATTATGGTGGGTGGTTTGGGACTATGATGATGGGATTAAGATTATGGTGGGTGGTTTGGGACTATGATAGGTGGGATTAAGATTATGGTGGGTGGTTTGGGACTATGATAGGTGGGATTAAGATTATGGTGGGTGGTTTGGGACTATGACAGATGGGATTAAGATTATGGTGGGTGGTTTGGGACTATGACGGATGGGATTAAGATTATGGTGGGTGGTTTGGGACTATGACTGATGGGATTAAGATTATGGTGGGTGGTTTGGGACTATGATAGGTGAGGTTATGGTGGGTGGTTTGGGACTATGACGGATGGGATTAAGATTATGGTGGGTGGTTTGGGACTATGATAGGTGGGATTCTGGTTATGGTGGGTGGTTTGGGACTATGACGGATGGGATTAAGATTATGGTGGGTGGTTTGGGACTATGACGGATGGGATTAAGATTATGGTGGGTGGTTTGGGACTATGACGGATGGGATTAAGATTATGGTGGGTGGTTTGGGACTATGATAGGTGGGATTCTGGTTATGGTGGGTGGTTTGGGACTATGACGGATGGGATTAAGATTATGGTGGGTGGTTTGGGACTATGACGGATGGGATTAAGATTATGGTGGGTGGTTTGGGACTATGACGGATGGGATTAAGATTATGGTGGGTGGTTTGGGACTATGACGGATGGGATTAAGATTATGGTGGGTGGTTTGGGACTATGATAGGTGGGATTATGGTTATGGTGGGTGGTTTGGGACTATGACGGATGGGATTAAGATTATGGTGGGTGGTTTGGGACTATGACAGATGGGATTAAGATTATGGTGGGTGGTTTGGGACTATGACGGATGGGATTAAGATTATGGTGCGTGGTTTGGGACTATGATGATGGGATTAAGATTATGGTGGGTGGTTTGGGACTATGATAGGTGGGATTAAGATTATGGTGGGTGGTTTGGGACTATGATAGGTGGGATTAAGATTATGGTGGGTGGTTTGGGACTATGACAGATGGGATTAAGATTATGGTGGGTGGTTTGGGACTATGACGGATGGGATTAAGATTATGGTGGGTGGTTTGGGACTATGACTGATGGGATTAAGATTATGGTGGGTGGTTTGGGACTATGATAGGTGAGGTTATGGTGGGTGGTTTGGGACTATGACGGATGGGATTAAGATTATGGTGGGTGGTTTGGGACTATGATAGGTGGGATTCTGGTTATGGTGGGTGGTTTGGGACTATGACGGATGGGATTAAGATTATGGTGGGTGGTTTGGGACTATGACGGATGGGATTACGATTATGGTGGGTGGTTTGGGACTATGACGGATGGGATTAAGATTATGGTGGGTGGTTTGGGACTATGATAGGTGGGATTCTGGTTATGGTGGGTGGTTTGGGACTATGACGGATGGGATTAAGATTATGGTGGGTGGTTTGGGACTATGACGGATGGGATTAAGATTATGGTGGGTGGTTTGGGACTATGACGGATGGGATTAAGATTATGGTGGGTGGTTTGGGACTATGACGGATGGGATTAAGATTATGGTGGGTGGTTTGGGACTATGATAGGTGGGATTATGGTTATGGTGGGTGGTTTGGGACTATGACGGATGGGATTAAGATTATGGTGGGTGGTTTGGGACTATGACAGATGGGATTAAGATTATGGTGGGTGGTTTGGGACTATGACGGATGGGATTAAGATTATGGTGCGTGGTTTGGGACTATGACGGATGGGATTAAGATTATGGTGGGTGGTTTGGGACTATGACGGATGGGATTAAGATTATGGTGGGTGGTTTGGGACTATGACGGATGGGATTAAGATTATGGTGGGTGGTTTGGGACTATGATAGGTGGGATTATGGTTATGGTGGGTGGTTTGGGACTATGACGGATGGGATTAAGATTATGGTTGGTGGTTTGGGACTATGACGGATGGGATTAAGATTATGGTGGGTGGTTTGGGACTATGACGGATGGGATTAAGATTATGGTGGGTGGTTTGGGACTATGACGGATGGGATTAAGATTATGGTGGGTGGTTTGGGACTATGATAGGTGGGATTATGGTTATGGTGGGTGGTTTGGGACTATGACGGATGGGATTAAGATTATGGTGGGTGGTTTGGGACTATGACAGATGGGATTAAGATTATGGTGGGTGGTTTGGGACTATGATGGATGGGATTAAGATTATGGTGCGTGGTTTGGGACTATGACGGATGGGATTAAGAATATGGTGGGTGGTTTGGGACTATGACGGATGGGATTAAGATTATGGTGGGTGGTTTGGGACTATGACGGATGGGATTAAGATTATGGTGGGTGGTTTGGGACTATGATAGGTGGGATTATGGTTATGGTGGGTGGTTTGGGACTATGACGGATGGGATTAAGATTATGGTGGGTGGTTTGGGATTATGATGGGTGGGATTATGGTTATGGAGGGTGGTTTGGGACCATGACGGATGGGATTAAGATTATGGTGGGTGGTTTGGGACTATGACGGATGGGATTAAGATTATGGTGGGTGGTTTGGGACTATGACGGATGGGATTACGATTATGGTGGGTGGTTTGGGACTATGATAGGTGGGATTAAGATTATGGTGGGTGGTTTGGGACTATGACGGATGGGATTAAGATTATGGTGGGTGGTTTGGGACTATGACAGATGTGATTAAGATTATGGTGGGTGGTTTGGGACTATGATGGGTGGGATTATGGTTATGGAGGGTGGTTTGGGACTATGACGGATGGGATTAGGATTATGGTAGGTGGTTTGGGACTATGACGGATGGAATTAAGATTATGGTGGGTGGTTTGGGACTATGACGGATGGGATTAAGATTATGGTGGGTGGTTTGGGACTATGACGGATGGGATTAAGATTATGGTGGGTGGTTTGGGACTATGACAGATGGGATTAAGATTATGGTGGGTGGTTTGGGACTATGATGGGTGGGATTATGGTTATGGAGGGTGGTTTGGGACCATGATGGATGGGATTAAGATTATGGTGGGTGGTTTGGGACTATGACAGATGGGATTAAGATTATGGTGGGTGGTTTGGGACTATGACGGATGGGATTAAGATTATGGTGGGTGGTTTGGGACTATGACGGATAGGATTAAGATTATGGTGGGTGGTTTGGGACTATGATAGGTGGGATTATGGTTATGGTGGGTGGTTTGGGACTATGACGGATGGGATTAAGATTATGGTGGGTGGTTTGGGATTATGATGGGTGGGATTATGGTTATGGAGGGTGGTTTGGGACCACGACGGATGGGATTAAGATTATGGTGGGTGGTTTGGGACTATGACAGATGGGATTAAGATTATGGTGAGTGGTTTGGGACTATGACGGATGGGATTACGATTATGGTGGGTGGTTTGGGACTATGATAGGTGGGATTAAGATTATGGTGGGTGGTTTGGGACTATGACAGATGGGATTATGGTTATGGTGGGTGGTTTGGGACTATGACGGATGGGATTGAGATTATGGTGGGTGGTTTGGGACTATGACAGATGAGATTAAGATTATGGTGGGTGGTTTGGGACTATGACGGATGGGATTAAGATTATGGTGGGTGGTTTGGGACTATGACGGATGGGATTAACATTATGGTGGGTGGTTTGGGACTATGACGGATGGGATTAAGATTATGGTGGGTGGTTTTGGGACTATGACGGATGGGATTAAGATTATGGTGGGTGGTTTGGGACTATGATAGGTCTGATTATGGTTATGGAGGGTGGTTTGGGACTATGACGGATGGGATAAAGATTATGGTGGGTGGTTTGGGACTATGATGGATGGGATTAACATTATGGTGGGTGGTTTGGGACTATGACGGATGGGATTAAGATTATGGTGGGTGGTTTGGGACTATGACGGATGGGATTAAGATTATGGTGGGTGGTTTGGGACTATGACGGATGGGATTAAGATTATGGTGGGTGGTTTGGGACTATGATAGGTGGGATTAAGATTATGGTGGGTGGTTTGGGACTATGATGGATGGGATTAAGATTATGGTGGGTGGTTTGGTACTATGACGGATGGGATTAAGATTATGGTGGGTGGTTTGGGACTATGATGGGTGGGATTATGGTTATGGAGGGTAGTTTGGGACTATAACGGATGGGATTAGGATTATGGTGGGTGGTTTGGGACTATGACGGATGGGATTAAGATTATGGTGGGTGGTTTGGGACTATGACGGATGGGATTAAGATTATGGTGGGTGGTTTGGGACTATGACGGATGGGATTAAGATTATGGTGGGTGGTTTAGGACTATGATAGGTGGGATTATGGTTATGGTGGGTGGTTTGGGACTATGACGGATGGGATTAAGATTATGGTGGGTGGTTTGGGACTATGACGGATGGGATTAAGATTATGGTGGGTGGTTTAGGACTATGATAGGTGGGATTATGGTTATGGTGGGTGGTTTGGGACTATGACGGATGGGATTAAGATTATGGTGGGTGGTTTGGGATTATGATGGGTGGGATTATGGTTATGGAGGGTGGTTTGGGACCACGACGGATGGGATTAAGATTATGGTGGGTGGTTTGGGACTATGACAGATGGGATTAAGATTATGGTGGGTGGTTTGGGACTATGACGGATGGGATTACGATTATGGTGGGTGGTTTGGGACTATGACAGATGGGATTATGGTTATGGTGGGTGGTTTGGGACTATGACGGATGGGATTGAGATTATGGTGGGTGGTTTGGGACTATGACAGATGAGATTAAGATTATGGTGGGTGGTTTGGGACTATGACGGATGGGATTAAGATTATGGTGGGTGGTTTGGGACTATGACGGATGGGATTAACATTATGGTGGGTGGTTTGGGACTATGACGGATGGGATTAAGATTATGGTGGGTGGTTTTGGGACTATGACGGATGGGATTAAGATTATGGTGGGCGGTTTGGGACTATGATAGGTCTGATTATGGTTATGGAGGGTGGTTTGGGACTATGACGGATGGGATAAAGATTATGGTGGGTGGTTTGGGACTATGATGGATGGGATTAACATTATGGTGGGTGGTTTGGGACTATGACGGATGGGATTAAGATTATGGTGGGTGGTTTGGGACTATGACGGATGGGATTAAGATTATGGTGGGTGGTTTGGGACTATGACAGATGGGATTAAGATTATGGTGGGTGGTTTGGGACTATGATAGGTGGGATTAAGATTATGGTGGGTGGTTTGGGACTATGACGGATGGGATTAAGATTATGGTGGGTGGTTTGGTACTATGACGGATGGGATTAAGATTATGGTGGGTGGTTTGGGACTATGATGGGTGGGATTATGGTTATGGAGGGTAGTTTGGGACTATAACGGATGGGATTAGGATTATGGTGGGTGGTTTGGGACTATGACGGATGGGATTAAGATTATGGTGGGTGGTTTGGGACTATGACGGATGGGATTAAGATTATGGTGGGTGGTTTGGGACTATGACGGATGGGATTAAGATTATGGTGGGTGGTTTAGGACTATGATAGGTGGGATTATGGTTATGGTGGGTGGTTTGGGACTATGACGGATGGGATTAAGATTATGGTGGGTGGTTTGGGACTATGATGGGTGGGATTATGGTTATGGAGGGTGGTTTGGGACTATGACGGATGGGATTAGGATTATGGTGGGTGGTTTAGGACTATGACGGATGGGATTAAGATTATGGTGGGTGGTTTGGGACTATGACGGATGGGATTAAGGTTATGGTGGGTGGTTTGGGACTATGACGGATGGGATTAAGATTATGGTGGGTGGTTTGGGACTATGATAGGTGGGATTATGGTTATGGTTGGTGGTTTGGGACTATGACGGATGGGATTAAGATTATGGTGGGTGGTTTGGGACTATGACGGATGGGATTAAGATTATGGTGGGTGGTTTGGGACTATGATAGGTGGGAATATGGTTATGGTGGGTGGTTTGGGACTATGACGGATGGGATTAAGATTATGGTGGGTGGTTTGGGACTATGACAGATGGGATTAACATTATGGTGGGTGGTTTGGGACTATGACGGATGGGATTAAGATTATGGTGGGTGGTTTGGGACTATGATGGGTGGGATTATGGTTATGGAGGGTGGTTTGGGACCATGACGGATGGGATTAAGATTATGGTGGGTGGTTTGGGACTATGACAGATGGGATTAAGATTATGGTGGGTGGTTTGGGACTATGACGGATGGGATTAAGATTATGGTGGGTGGTTTGGGACTATGACGGATGGGATTAAGATTATGGTGGGTGGTTTGGGACTATGACAGATGTGATTAAGATTATGGTGGGTGGTTTGGGACTATGATGGGTGGGATTATGGTTATGGAGGGTGGTTTGGGACTATGACGGATGGGATTAGGATTATGGTGGGTGGTTTGGGACTATGACGGATGGGATTAAGATTATGGTGGGTGGTTTTGGACTATGGCGGATGGGATTAAGATTATGGTGGGTGGTTTGGGACTATGACGGATGGGATTAAGATTATGGTGGGTGGTTTGGGACTATGATAGGTGGGATTATGGTTATGGTGGGTGGTTTGGGACTATGACGGATGGGATTAAGATTATGGTGGGTGGTTTGGGACTATGATAGGTGGGATTAAGATTATGGTGGGTGGTTTGGGACTATGATGGATGGGATTAAGATTATGGTGGGTGGTTTGGGACTATGACGGATGGGATTAAGATTATTGTGTTTGGTTTGGGACTATGATAGGTGGGATTATGGTTATGGTGGGTGGTTTGGGACTATGACGGATGGGATTAAGATTATGGTGGGTGGTTTGGGACTATGATGGATGGGATTAAGATTATGGTGGGTGGTTTGGGACTATGACGGATGGGATTAAGATTATTGTGTTTGGTTTGGGACTATGATAGGTGGGATTATGGTTATGGTGGGTGGTTTGGGACTATGATGGATGGGATTAACATTATGGTGGGTGGTTTGGGACTATGACGGATGGGATTAAGATTATGGTGGATGGTTTGGGACTATGATGGGTGGGATTATGGTTATGGAGGGTGGTTTGGGACTATGACGGATGGGATTAAGATAATGGTGGGTGGTTTGGGACTATGACGGATGGGATTAAGATTATGGTGGGTGGTTTGGGACTATGGTGGGTGGTTTGGGACTATGACGGATGGGATTAAGATTATGGTGGGTGGTTTGGGACTATGATAGGTGGGATTATGGTTATGGTGGGTGGTTTGGGACTATGACAGATGGGATTAAGATTATGGTGGGTGGTTTGGGACTATGACGGATGGGATTAAGATTATGGTGGGTGGTTTGGGACTATGATAGGTGGGATTATGGTTATGGTGGGTGGTTTGGGACTATGATGGATGGGATTAACATTATGGTGGGTGGTTTGGGACTATGACGGATGGGATTAAGATTATGGTGGATGGTTTGGGACTATGATGGGTGGGATTATGGTTATGGAGGGTGGTTTGGGACTATGACGGATGGGATTAAGATTATGGTGGATGGTTTGGGACTATGATGGGTGGGATTATGGTTATGGAGGGTGGTTTGGGACTATGACGGATGGGATTAAGATAATGGTGGGTGGTTTGGGACTATGACGGATGGGATTAAGATTATGGTGGGTGGTTTGGGACTATGGTGGGTGGTTTGGGACTATGACGGATGGGATTAAGATTATGGTGGGTGGTTTGGGACTATGATAGGTGGGATTATGGTTATGGTGGGTGGTTTGGGACTATGACAGATGGGATTAAGATTATGGTGGGTGGTTTGGGACTATGACGGATGGGATTAAGATTATGGTGGGTGGTTTGGGACTATGATAGGTGGGATTATGGTTATGGTGGGTGGTTTGGGACTATGACGGATGGGATTAAGATTATGGTGGGATGTTTGGGACTATGACGGATGGGATTAAGATTATGGTGGGTGGTTTCGGACTATGATAGGTGGGATTATGGTTATGGTGGGTGGTTTGGGGCTATGACGGATGGGATTAAGATTATGGTGGGTGGTTTGGGACTATGATGGATGGGATTAAGATTATGGTGGGTGGTTTGGGACTATGATAGGTCTGATTATGGTTATGGAGGGTGGTTTGGGACTATGACGGATGGGATTAAGATTATGGTGGGTGGTTTGGGACTATGATGGATGGGATTAAGATTATGGTGGGTGGTTTGGGACTATGACGGATGGGATTAAGATTATGGTGGGTGGTTTGGGACTATGACGGATGGGATTAAGATTATGGTGGGTGGTTTGGGACTATGACAGATGGGATTAAGATTATGGTGGGTGGTTTGGGACTATGATAGGGGGGATTAGGGTTATGGTTGCTGGTTTGGGACTATGACGGATGGGATTAAGAATATGGTGGGTGGTTTGGGACTATGACGGATGGGATTAAGATTATGGTGGGTGGTTTGGGACTATGATAGGTGGGATTAATATTATGGTGGGTGGTTTGGGACTATGATATGTGGGATTAAGATTATGGTGGGTGGTTTCGGACTATGATAGGTGGGATTAAGATTATGGTGGGTGGTTTGGGACTATGGCGGATGGGATTAAGATTATGGTGGGTGGTTTGGGTCTATGACGGATGGGATTAAGATTATGGTGGGTGGTTTGGGACTATGATGGGTGGGATTATGGTTATGGAGGGTGGTTTGGGACTATGACGGATGGGATTAAGATTATGGTGGGTGGTTTGGGACTATGACGGATGGGATTAAGATTATGGTGGGTGGTTTGGGACTATGACGGATGGGATTAAGATTATGGTGGGTGGTTTGGGACTATGATAGGTGGGATTATGGTTATGGTGGGTGGTTTGGGACTCTGAGGGATCTTAGGTTAGGGTGGGGGGTATGGGTCTATGAGGGGTGGGATAAAGTTTTGCCGGTTTTGGTCATATGGGGATGGGGGTTTTGGACTAACAGCACACTGAATATGGTAATGAAGGACTAGATTGGGATTGCAGCTACTTACTTTTCTCAGTTTTTGACTTGCTTGATAATGATGTCCAATTTTCAATGTGCTGGCCAGCAACATCATTCCATCCAGCTATTTTTTGAATCCGGTTAGAATAGTGAGGACTTCTTTTGTCCCATAGTTCAGGGTGCTTCCTCATGCTGTCAATGAACTCCTCTGGATCAGAGGTTCTATCAGTTGATTCTGCACATGCTTCTGCAGCTGTATCTCACTATACTCACACTGAGGCGTTTTTAGCGCGTTTTCGTGCTAAAAATAGCGCTGTAATAACGCCTGAAATAATCCTGCCCCAGCATTTTCAATGTGAAATCTCTGAGGGCTTTCCCATTGAGGCGTTGTGCTGGCTGGGCATTGAAAAAAATCCTGCAAACAGCTTTTTTACAGCAACTTTAGGGCGCATAAAATAGCACTGTAAAAACGCCTATCCCCATTGAAATGAATGGGAACCACGGTAAAACGAGTTAAAAAATAACAGAAGCTGTGGGGAAGGTCACATGACTGCAGTACAGTAGAGGATTGTGGGATATCAGGAAATCCTGTTGAGAACAGGAGAAGGAGTAAAATATGGCAGAGTATAGTGAGATGCAGCCCACAGCTGCAGAAGCATGTGCAGAATCAACTGATAGAACCTCTGATCCAGAGGAGTTCATTGACAGCACGAGGAGGCATCCTGAACTATGGGACAAAAGAAGTCCTCACTATTCTAACCGGATTAAAAAAATAGCTGGATGGAATGATGTTGCTGGCCAGCACATTGAAAATTGGGCATCATTATCAAGCAAGTCAAAAACTGATAAAAGTAAGTAGCTGCAATCCCAATCTAGTCCCTACTCTAGTCCATCATTACCCTATTTAGTGTGCTGTTAGTCCCAAACCCCCATCCCCATATGACCAAAACCGTCAAAACTTTATCCCACCCCTCATAGACCCATACCCCCCCACCCTAACCTAAGATCCCTCATAGTCCCAAACCACCCACCATAACCATAATCCCACCTATCATAGTCCCAAACCACCCACCATAATCTTAATCCCACCTATCATAGTCCCAAACCACCCACCATAATCTTAATCCCATCCATCATAGTCCCAAACCACCCACCATAACCATATTCCCACCTATCATAGTCCCAAACCACCCCCCATAATCTTAATCCCACCTATCATAGTCCCAAACCACCCACCATAATCTTAATCCCATCCGTCATAGTCCCAAACCACCCACCATAATCTTAATCCCATCCGTCATAGTCCCAAACCACCCACCATAATCTTAATCCCACCTACCATAGTCCCAAACCAACCACCATAATCTTAATCCCATCTGTCATAGTCCCAAACCACCCACCATAACCATAATCCCACCTATCATAGTCCCAAACCACCCACCATAATCTTAATCCCATCCGTCATAGTCCCAAACCACCCACCATAATCTTAATCCCATCCGTCATAGTCCCAAACCACCCACCATAATCTTAATTCCATCCGTCATAGTCCCAAACCACCTACCATAATCCTAATCCCATCCGTCATAATCCCAAACCACCCACCATAATCTTAATCCCATCCGTCATAGTCCCAAACCACCCACCATAATCTTAATCCCACCTATCATAGTCCCAAACCAACCACCATAATCTTAATCCCATCTGTCATAGTCCCAAACCACCCACCATAACCATAATCCCACCTATCATAGTCCCAAACCACCCACCATAATCTTAATCCCATCCGTCATAGTCCCAAACCACCCACCATAATCTTAATCCCATCCGTCATAGTCCCAAACCACCCACCATAATCTTAATTCCATCCGTCATAGTCCCAAACCACCTACCATAATCCTAATCCCATCCGTCATAGTCCCAAACCACCCTCCATAACCATAATCCCACCCATCATAGTCCCAAACCACCCACCATAATCTTAATCACATCTGTCATAGTCCCAAACCACCCACCATAATCTTAATCCCATCCGTCATAGTCCCAAACCACCCACCATAATCTTAATCCCATCCGTCATAGTCCCAAACCACCCACCATAATCTTAATCCCATCCGTCATAGTCCCAAACCACCCTCCATAACCATAATCCCACCCATCATGGTCCCAAACCACCCACCATAATCTTAATCACATCTGTCATAGTCCCAAACCACCCACCATAATCTTAATCCCATCCGTCATAGTCCCAAACCACCCACCATAATCTTAATCCCATCCGTCATAGTCCCAAACCACCCACCATAATCTTAATCCCATCCGTCATGGTCCCAAACCACCCACCATAATGTTAATCCCATCTGTCATAGTCCCAAACCACCCACCATAATCTTAATCCCATCCGTCATAGTCCCAAACCACCCACCATAACCATATTCCCACCTATCATAGTCCCAAACCACCCACCATAATCTTAATCCCACCTATCATAGTCCCAAACCACCCACCATAATCTTAATCCCATCCATCATAGTCCCAAACCACCCACCATAATCTTAATCCCATCCGTCATAGTCCCAAACCACCCACCATAACCATAATCCCACCTATCATAGTCCCAAAGCACCCACCATAATCTTAATCCCATCCATCATAGTCCCAAACCACCCACCATAATCTTAATCCCATCCGTCATAGTCCCAAACCACCCACCATAATCTTAATCCCATCCGTCATAGTCCCAAACCACCCACCATAATCTTAATCCCATCCGTCATAGTCCCAAACCACCCACCATAATCTTAATCCCATCCATCATAGTCCCAAACCACCCACCATAATGTTAATCCCATCCGTCATAGTCCCAAACCACCCACCATAATCTTTATCCCATCCGTCATAGTCCCAAACCACCCTCCATAACCATAATCAGACCTATCATAGTCCCAAACCACCCACCATAATCTTAATCCCATCCGTCATAGTCCCAAAACCACCCACCATAATCTTAATCCCATCCGTCATAGTCCCAAACCACCCACCATAATGTTAATCCCATCCGTCAAAGTCCCAAACCACCCACCATAATCTTAATCCCATCCGTCATAGTCCCAAACCACCCACATAATCTTAATCCCATCCGTCATCGTCCCAAACCACCCACATAATCTTAATCCCATCCGTCATAGTCCCAAACCACCCACCATAATCTTAATTCCATCCGTCATAGTCCCAAACCACCTACCATAATCCTAATCCCATCCATCATAGTCCCAAACCACCCTCCATAACCATAATCCCAAACCACCCACCATAATCTTAATCACATCTGTCATAGTCCCAAACCACCCACCATAATCTTAATCCCATCCGTCATAGTCCCAAACCACCCACCATAATCTTAATCCCACCTATCATAGTCCCAAACCACCCACCATAATCGTAATCCCATCCGTCATAGTCCCAAACCACCCACCATAATCTTAATCCCATCCGTCATAGTCCCAAACCACCCACCATAATCTTAATCCCATCCGTCATGGTCCCAAACCACCCTCCATAACCATAATCCCACCCATCATAATCCCAAACCACCCACCATAATCTTAATCCCATCCGTCATAGTCCCAAACCACCCACCATAACCATAATCCCACCTATCATAGTCCCAAACCACCCACCATAATCTTAATCCCATCCGTCATAGTCCCAAACCACCCACCATAATCTTAATCCCATCCGTCATAGTCCCAAACCACCCACCATAATCTTAATCCCACCTATCATAGTCCCAAACCACCCACCATAATCGTAATCCCATCCGTCATAGTCCCAAACCACCCACCATAATCTTAATCCCATCCGTCATAGTCCCAAACCACCCACCATAATCTTAATCCCATCCGTCATAGTCCCAAACCACCCACCATAATCTTAATCCCATCCGTCATGGTCCCAAACCACCCTCCATAACCATAATCCCACCCATCATAATCCCAAACCACCCACCATAATCTTAATCCCATCCGTCATAGTCCCAAACCACCCACCATAACCATAATCCCACCTATCATAGTCCCAAACCACCCACCATAATCTTAATCCCATCTGTCATAGTCCCAAACCACCCTCCATAACCATAATCAGACCTATCATAGTCCCAAACCACCCACCATAATCTTAATCCCATCCGTCATAGTCCCAAACCACCCACCATAATCTTAATCCCATCCGTCATAGTCCCAAACCACCCACCATAATCTTAATCCCATCCGTCATAGTCCCAAACCACCAACCATAATCTTAATCCCATCCGTCATAGTCCCAAACCACCCACCATAACCATAATCCCACCTATCATAGTCCCAAACCACCCACCATAATCTTAATCCCATCCGTCATAGTCCCAAACCACCCACCATAATCTTAATCCCATCCGTCATAGTCCCAAACCACCCACCATAATCTTAATCCCATCCGTCATAGTCCCAAACCACCCTCCATAACCATAATCCCACCCATCATAGTCCCAAACCACCCTCCATAACCATAATCAGACCTATCATAGTCCCAAACCACCCACCATAATCTTAATCCCATCCATCATAGTCCCAAACCACCCACCATAATCTTAATCCCATCCGTCATAGCCCCAAACCACCCACCATAACCATAATCCCACCTATCATAGTCCCAAACCACCCACCATAATCTTAATCCCATCCATCATAGTCCCAAACCACCCACCATAATCGTAATCCCATCCGTCATAGTCCCAAACCACCCACCATAATCTTAATCCCATCCGTCATAGTCCCAAACCACCCACCATAATCTTAATCCCATCCGTCATAGTCCCAAACCACCCACCATAATCTTAATCCCATCCGTCATGGTCCCAAACCACCCTCCATAACCATAATCCCACCCATCATAATCCCAAACCACCCACCATAATCTTAATCCCATCCGTCATAGTCCCAAACCACCCACCATAACCATAATCCCACCTATCATAGTCCCAAACCACCCACCATAATCTTAATCCCATCTGTCATAGTCCCAAACCACCCTCCATAACCATAATCAGACCTATCATAGTCCCAAACCACCCACCATAATCTTAATCCCATCCGTCATAGTCCCAAACCACCCACCATAATCTTAATCCCATCCGTCATAGTCCCAAACCACCCACCATAATCTTAATCCCATCCGTCATAGTCCCAAACCACCAACCATAATCTTAATCCCATCCGTCATAGTCCCAAACCACCCACCATAACCATAATCCCACCTATCATAGTCCCAAACCACCCACCATAATCTTAATCCCATCCGTCATAGTCCCAAACCACCCACCATAATCTTAATCCCATCCGTCATAGTCCCAAACCACCCACCATAATCTTAATCCCATCCGTCATAGTCCCAAACCACCCTCCATAACCATAATCCCACCCATCATAGTCCCAAACCACCCTCCATAACCATAATCAGACCTATCATAGTCCCAAACCACCCACCATAATCTTAATCCCATCCATCATAGTCCCAAACCACCCACCATAATCTTAATCCCATCCGTCATAGCCCCAAACCACCCACCATAACCATAATCCCACCTATCATAGTCCCAAACCACCCACCATAATCTTAATCCCATCCATCATAGTCCCAAACCACCCACCATAATCTTAATCCCATCCGTCATAGTCCCAAACCACCCACCATAATCTTAATTCCATCCGTCATAGTCCCAAACCACCTACCATAATCCTAATCCCATCCGTCATAGTCCCAAACCACCCTCCATAACCATAATCCCACCCATCATAGTCCCAAACCACCCACCAAAATCTTAATCACATCTGTCATAGTCCCAAACCACCCAACATAATCTTAATCCCATCCGTCATAGTCCCAAACCACCCACCATAATCTTAATCCCATCCGTCATAGTCCCAAACCACCCACCATAATCTTAATCCCATCCGTCATGGTCCCAAACCACCCACCATAATGTTAATCCCATCTGTCATAGTCCCAAACCACCCACCATAGTCTTAATCCCATCCGTCATAGTCCCAAACCACCCACCATAACCATATTCCCACCTATCATAGTCCCAAACCACCAACCATAATCTTAATCCCACCTATCATAGTCCCAAACCACCCACCATAATCTTAATCCCATCCGTCATAGTCCCAAACCACCCACCATAATCTTAATCCCATCCGTCATAGTCCCAAACCACCCACCATAATCCTAATCCCATCCGTCATAGTCCCAAACCACCCTCCATAACCATAATCCCACCCATCATAGTCCCAAACCACCCACCATAATCTTAATCCCATCCGTCATAGTACCAAACCACCCACCATAATCTTAATCCCATCTGTCATAGTCCCAAACCACCCACCATAATCTTAATCCCACCTATCATAGTCCCAAACCACCCACCATAATCTTAATCCCATCCGTCATAGTCCCAAACCACCCATCATAATCCTAATCCCATCCGTCATAGTCCCAAACCACCCTCCATAACCATAATCCCACCCATCATAGTCCCAAACCACCCACCATAATCTTAATCCCATCTGTCATAGTCCCAAACCACCCACCATAATCTTAATCCCATCCGTCATAGTCCCAAACCACCCACCATAATCTTAATCCCATCCGTCATAGTCCCAAACCACCCACCATAATCTTAATCCCATCTGTCATAGTCCCAAACCACCCACCATAATCTTAATCCCATCCGTCATGGTCCCAAACCACCCTCCATAACCATAATCCCACCCATCATAGTCCCAAACCACCCACCATAATCTTAATCCCATCCGTCATAGTCCCAAACCACCCACCATAATGTTAATCCCATCTGTCATAGTCCCAAACCACCCACCATAATCTTAATCCCATCCGTCATAGTCCCAAACCACCCACCATAACCATATTCCCACCTATCATAGTCCCAAACCACCCACCATAATCTTAATCCCATCCGTCATAGTCCCAAACCACCCACCATAATCTTAATCCCATCCGTCATAGTCCCAAACCACCCACCATAATCTTAATCCCATCTGTCATAGTCCCAAACCACCCACCATAATCTTAATCCCATCCGTCATGGTCCCAAACCACCCACCATAATGTTAATCCCATCTGTCATAGTCCCAAACCACCCACCATAATGTTAATCCCATCCGTCATAGTCCCAAACCACCCACCATAATCTTTATCCCATCCGTCATAGTCCCAAACCACCCTCCATAACCATAATCAGACCTATCATAGTCCCAAACCACCCACCATAATCTTAATCCCATCCGTCATAGTCCCAAAACCACCCACCATAATCTTAATCTCATCCGTCATAGTCCCAAACCACCCACCATAATGTTAATCCCATCCGTCATAGTCCCAAACCACCCACCATAATCTTAATCCCATCCGTCATAGTCCCAAACCACCCACCATAATCTTAATCCCATCCGTCATCGTCCCAAACCACCCACATAATCTTAATCCCATCCGTCATAGTCCCAAACCACCCACCATAATCTTAATTCCATCCGTCATAGTCCCAAACCACCTACCATAATCCTAATCCCATCCATCATAGTCCCAAACCACCCTCCATAACCATAATCCCACCCATCATAGTCCCAAACCACCCACCATAATCTTAATCCCATCCGTCATAGTCCCAAACCACCCACCATAATCTTAATCCCACCTATCATAGTCCCAAACCACCCACCATAATCGTAATCCCATCTGTCATAGTCCCAAACCACCCACCATAATCTTAATCCCATCCGTCATAGTCCCAAACCACCCACCATAATCTTAATCCCATTTGTCATGGTCCCAAACCACCCTCCATAACCATAATCCCACCCATCATAATCCCAAACCACCCACCATAATCTTAATCCCATCCGTCATAGTCCCAAACCACCCACCATAACCATAATCCCACCTATCATAGTCCCAAACCACCCACCATAATCTTAATCCCATCCGTCATAGTCCCAAACCACCCACCATAATCTTAATCCCATCCGTCATAGTCCCAAACCACCCACCATAATCTTAATCCCATCCGTTATAGTCCCAAACCACGCACCATAATCTTAATCCCATCCGTCATAGTCCCAAACCACCCACCATAATCTTAATCCCATCTGTCATAGTCCCAAACCACCCACCATAATCTTAATCCCATCCGTCATAGTCCCAAACCACCCACCATAACCATAATCCCACCTATCATAGTCCCAAACCACCCACCATAATCTTAATCCCATCCGTCATAGTCCCAAACCACCCACCATAATCTTAATCCCATCCGTCATAGTCCCAAACCACCCACCATAACCAGAATCCCACCTATCATAGTCCCAAACCACCCACCATAATCTTAATCCCATCCGTCATAGTCCCAAACCACCCTATATAACCCCACCTATCATAGTCCCAAACCACCCACCATAATCTTAATCCCATCCGTCATAGTCTCAAACCACCCACCATAATCTTAATCCCATCCGTCATAGTCCCAAACCACCCACCATAATCTTAATCCCACCTATCATAGTCCCAAACCACCCACCATAATCTTAATCCCATCCATCATAGTCCCAAACCACCCACCATAATCTTAATCCCATCCATCATAGTCCCAAACCACCCACCATAATCTTAATCCCATCCGTCATAGTCCCAAACCACCCACCATAATCTTAATCCCATCCGTCATAGTCCCAAACCACCCACCATAATCTTAATCCCATCCGTCATAGTCCCAAACCACCCACCATAACCATAATCCCACCCGTCATAGTCCGTCATAGTCCCAAACCACCCACCATAACCATAATCCCACCTATCATAGTCCCAAACCACCCACCATAATCTTAATCCCATCCGTCATAGTCCCAAACCACCCACCATAACCATAATCCCACCTATCATAGTCCCAAACCACCCACCATAATCTTAATCCCATCCGTCATAGTCCCAAACCACCCACCATAATCTTAATCCCATCCGTCATAGTCCCAAACCACCCACCATAACCATAATCCCACCTATCATAGTCCCAAACCACCCACCATAATCTTAATCCCATCCGTCATAGTCCCAAACCACCCACCATAATCTTAATCCCACCTATCATAGTCCCAAACCACCCACCATAATCTTAATCCCATCCATCATAGTCCCAAACCACCCACCATAACCATAATCCCACCTATCATAGTCCCAAACCACCCACCATAATCTTAATCCCATCCGTCATAGTCCCAAACCACCCACCATAATCTTAATCCCATCCGTCATAGTCCAAAACCACCCACCATAACCATGATCCCACCTATCATAGTCCCAAACCACCCACCATAATCTTAATCCCACCTATCATAGTCTTAAACCACCCACCATAATCTTAATCCCATCCATCATAGTCCCAAACCACCCACCATAATCTTAATCCCATCCGTCATAGTCCCAAAACCACCCACCATAATCTTAATCCCATCCGTCATAGTCCCAAACCACCCACCATAATGTTAATCCCATCCGTCATAGTCCCAAACCACCCACCATAATCTTAATCCCATCCGTCATCGTCCCAAACCACCCACCATAATCTTAATCCCATCCGTCATCGTCCCAAACCACCCACATAATCTTAATCCCATCCGTCATAGTCCCAAACCACCCACCATAATCTTAATTCCATCCGTCATAGTCCCAAACCACCTACCATAATCCTAATCCCATCCATCATAGTCCCAAACCACCCTCCATAACCATAATCCCACCCATCATAGTCCCAAACCACCCACCATAATCTTAATCCCATCCGTCATAGTCCCAAACCACCCACCATAATCTTAATCCCACCTATCATAGTCCCAAACCACCCACCATAATCGTAATCCCATCTGTCATAGTCCCAAACCACCCACCATAATCTTAATCCCATCCGTCATAGTCCCAAACCACCCACCATAATCTTAATCCCACCTATCATAGTCCCAAACCACCCACCATAATCTTAATCCCATCCATCATAGTCCCAAACCACCCACCATAATCTTAATCCCATCCATCATAGTCCCAAACCACCCACCATAATCTTAATCCCATCCGTCATAGTCCCAAACCACCCACCATAATCTTAATCCCATCCGTCATAGTCCCAAACCACCCACCATAATCTTAATCCCATCCGTCATAGTCCCAAACCACCCACCATAACCATAATCCCACCCGTCATAGTCCGTCATAGTCCCAAACCACCCACCATAACCATAATCCCACCTATCATAGTCCCAAACCACCCACCATAATCTTAATCCCATCCGTCATAGTCCCAAACCACCCACCATAACCATAATCCCACCTATCATAGTCCCAAACCACCCACCATAATCTTAATCCCATCCGTCATAGTCCCAAACCACCCACCATAATCTTAATCCCATCCGTCATAGTCCCAAACCACCCACCATAACCATAATCCCACCTATCATAGTCCCAAACCACCCACCATAATCTTAATCCCATCCGTCATAGTCCCAAACCACCCACCATAATCTTAATCCCACCTATCATAGTCCCAAACTACCCACCATAATCTTAATCCCATCCATCATAGTCCCAAACCACCCACCATAACCATAATCCCACCTATCATAGTCCCAAACCACCCACCATAATCTTAATCCCATCCGTCATAGTCCCAAACCACCCACCATAATCTTAATCCCATCCGTCATAGTCCCAAACCACCCACCATAACCATGATCCCACCTATCATAGTCCCAAACCACCCACCATAATCTTAATCCCACCTATCATAGTCCCAAACCACCCACCATAATCTTAATCCCATCCATCATAGTCCCAAACCACCCACCATAATCTTAATCCCATCCGTCATAGTCCCAAAACCACCCACCATAATCTTAATCCCATCCGTCATAGTCCCAAACCACCCACCATAATGTTAATCCCATCCGTCATAGTCCCAAACCACCCACCATAATCTTAATCCCATCCGTCATCGTCCCAAACCACCCACCATAATCTTAATCCCATCCGTCATCGTCCCAAACCACCCACATAATCTTAATCCCATCCGTCATAGTCCCAAACCACCCACCATAATCTTAATTCCATCCGTCATAGTCCCAAACCACCTACCATAATCCTAATCCCATCCATCATAGTCCCAAACCACCCTCCATAACCATAATCCCACCCATCATAGTCCCAAACCACCCACCATAATCTTAATCCCATCCGTCATAGTCCCAAACCACCCACCATAATCTTAATCCCACCTATCATAGTCCCAAACCACCCACCATAATCGTAATCCCATCTGTCATAGTCCCAAACCACCCACCATAATCTTAATCCCATCCGTCATAGTCCCAAACCACCCACCATAATCTTAATCCCATCTGTCATGGTCCCAAACCACCCTCCATAACCATAATCCCACCCATCATAATCCCAAACCACCCACCATAATCTTAATCCCATCCGTCATAGTCCCAAACCACCCACCATAACCATAATCCCACCTATCATAGTCCCAAACCACCCACCATAATCTTAATCCCATCCGTCATAGTCCCAAACCACCCACCATAATCTTAATCCCATCCGTCATAGTCCCAAACCACCCACCATAATCTTAATCCCATCCGTTATAGTCCCAAACCACGCACCATAATCTTAATCCCATCCGTCATAGTCCCAAACCACCCACCATAATCTTAATCCCATCTGTCATAGTCCCAAACCACCCACCATAATCTTAATCCCATCCGTCATAGTCCCAAACCACCCACCATAACCATAATCCCACCTATCATAGTCCCAAACCACCCACCATAACCATAATCCCACCTATCATAGTCCCAAACCACCCACCATAATCTTAATCCCATCCGTCATAGTCCCAAACCACCCACCATAATCTTAATCCCATCCGTCATAGTCCCAAACCACCCACCATAATCTTAATCCCATCCGTCATAGTCCCAAACCACCCACCATAACCAGAATCCCACCTATCATAGTCCCAAACCACCCACCATAATCTTAATCCCATCCGTCATAGTCCCAAACCACCCTATATAACCCCACCTATCATAGTCCCAAACCACCCACCATAATCTTAATCCCATCCGTCATAGTCTCAAACCACCCACCATAATCTTAATCCCATCCGTCATAGTCCCAAACCACCCACCATAATCTTAATCCCACCTATCATAGTCCCAAACCACCCACCATAATCTTAATCCCATCCATCATAGTCCCAAACCACCCACCATAATCTTAATCCCATCCATCATAGTCCCAAACCACCCACCATAATCTTAATCCCATCCGTCATAGTCCCAAACCACCCACCATAATCTTAATCCCATCCGTCATAGTCCCAAACCACCCACCATAATCTTAATCCCATCCGTCATAGTCCCAAACCACCCACCATAATCTTAATCCCATCCGTCATAGTCCCAAACCACCCACCATAATCTTAATTCCATCCGTCATAGTCCCAAACCACCTACCATAATCCTAATCCCATCCATCATAGTCCCAAACCACCCTCCATAACCATAATCCCACCCATCATAGTCCCAAACCACCCACCATAATCTTAATCCCATCCGTCATAGTCCCAAACCACCCACCATAATCTTAATCCCACCTATCATAGTCCCAAACCACCCACCATAATCTTAATCCCATCCATCATAGTCCCAAACCACCCACCATAATCTTAATCCCATCCATCATAGTCCCAAACCACCCACCATAATCTTAATCCCATCCGTCATAGTCCCAAACCACCCACCATAATCTTAATCCCATCCGTCATAGTCCCAAACCACCCACCATAATCTTAATCCCATCCGTCATAGTCCCAAACCACCCACCATAACCATAATCCCACCTATCATAGTCCCAAACCACCCACCATAATCTTAATCCCATCCGTCATAGTCCCAAACCACCCACCATAATCTTAATCCCACCTATCATAGTCCCAAACCACCCACCATAATCTTAATCCCATCCATCATAGTCCCAAACCACCCACCATAACCATAATCCCACCTATCATAGTCCCAAACCACCCACCATAATCTTAATCCCATCCGTCATAGTCCCAAACCACCCACCATAATCTTAATCCCATCCGTCATAGTCCCAAACCACCCACCATAACCATAATCCCACCTATCATAGTCCCAAACCACCCACCATAATCTTATTTCCACCTATCATAGTCCCAAACCACCCACCATAATCTTAATCCCACCTATCATAGTCCCAAACCACCCACCATAATCTTAATCCCATCCATCATAGTCCCAAACCACCCACCATAATCTTAATCCCATCCGTCATAGTCCCAAACCACCCACCATAATCTTAATCCCATCCGTCATAGTCCCAAACCACCCACCATAATCTTAATCCCATCCGTCATAGTCCCAAACCACCCACCATAACCATAATCCCACCCTTCAAAGTCCAGATTAACCCACTCTAACCATAATCCCACCTATCATAGTCCCAAAACACCTACTTAAACCATAATCCCACCTCTCCTAATGTCAAACACCCCCACCATAACCATAATCCCACCCTTCAAAGTCCAGATTAACCCACTGTAACCATAATCCCACCTATCATAGTCCCAAACCACCCACCATAACCATAATCCCACCCTTCAAAGCCCAGATTAACCCACTGTAACCATAATACCATCCAAAAAAACCTACCCCATGTTCTTCTGAACTTTTAATTTGCAATATAGAAATTAAATCTAATTGACACAAAGACACATTGTTAAAGCATTTATTTTTGCATTTAACATTACAGAATGAAAAACAGATTTTACTTAACATACATGAAACACTTTGCAGGAAATATCTAATTAGAAAGAAAGTAAAGGCTGTATACAGAATTTTTATATCATATTTTCTTGCCAGCTTAGTGCACCAGCCTGACTCATAAAATAGTCTGCAAAAGTATCACGAATTGTGAATCCTACTATGGGTCCACGAACATGAAGGAAATTTGCCGGTTCAATACTGTTTGACAGTGTATCCTCAAAATTAACTCCATCCCTTTCTCTCACCAAATTGTGTAGTATACACGCGGCTTTGATTAACTTGCATGCATTGTCCACACTGAGGTTAATTGGTTTCAGTAAAATTTGCCACTTGTTAGCCAGTATTCCAAACGCGCATTCGACAAGTCTACGTGCCCGACACAACCTGTAGTTGAAAATCCTCTTTCGGGTATCCAGATTTCTTAACGAATACGGCTTCATCAAATGTTCGTGAATGGCAAACGCATCGTCCGCTACAAACACAAACGGCATTTCGGGTCCTTCTGTTCCAGGCAGAGGTCTGTTTTCGGGTAAATCCAACTGGTTGTAGGCAAGTCTTTTTCCAAATTTGGTTTGCTGGAAAACAGCGGAGTCTGCACTGCTCCCAAATGATCCTATATCGACAAAAATAAATTTATAGTCTGCATCCACCACAGCCATTAAAACTACCGAAAAGTATTTTATTTTAATTGTAGTACTGACTACCGCTATGGCATGGTTTTATAAGTTGAATATGTTTCCCGTCAATAGCTCCTAGACAGTGTGGAAAATTTGTTTTATTCAAAAACCGCTGGGCTACATCTTCCCATTTATCCTTATTCAGGACAGGCATAAATGTACTTTTGAGATTCCAAATGGCATCGCATGTTTCCTTCACAATGTTGCTTATGGTCGATATACCAATCCTAAATTCATATTTCAGTGATGTGTATGTATTTCCAGTGGCAAGATATCTGCAAAATAAAATAATTTTATTCAATTTCAGTCAAACTAATAAAAAAGCGATGGAAGACGCTTCGTGACAACTTCAAGCGAGAATTATTAAAACAAAATCAAGTCCGAAGTGGATCTGGGTCAAGAAAGGGCAGAATCTACTGGCATTTCCAAGAACTAGACTTTCTGAGACCGGTGATGCAAGAGAGACAGTACGTATTAAAATGTTCTATGTGTTTTTTTTTATAAATGTATATAAATAAGAGCATTACTAATTTTGAACTGTCTAATCATTTTTATTGTATACAGAACTGAAAATAATTTCAGCAGTACTGAGGAGGACAGTCAACCAGCAGGACCTCCAGCAAATGAAGAACCAACAGAACAGCAGCAGAAGGAGGACATTTGTGCTCAAGAGCCTCCAAGACGAACTGCAAGAACGCCAAAAAAAAACGCCAAAGGAAAGTCAACAATTTATAGATGTGGTGAAACAGTTAATGGATTCCCAAAGAAGTGCCCAACCCGAAATTGAGGCCTTTACGAAGAGTTTAATTCCGCAGATCGCAGAAATCCCCAAAGAGCATCAGTGCGATCTGCGTATAGATCTTCTAAAAGTTATAAAATCATACCAAATTAAATATAATCCCCCCCTTTCCCGTGCCCAACCCTCTAAACTCAACACCCAAACAACAAATACAAGTTATAGACACCAGTGGGAAGATGCTAATCCAACACCATCTTACAATCCCTATGGCCCAAATCCCCATATCAGTCCCAGATTTCCATCCCAATACGGTATGGGCCAAAATTATTTCCCTCGCTATCAAACTCCTCATCCTCCTCCGCCTACTCCTCCTCCTGCTCCTACTCCTACTCCTCAGGGAAACACTAGAGATGATTTACACCCTCACCCCCAATTTTACCATGATTTGAAAATAAAAAAAATTCAGAGTAAATTAGTTTAAAAAAAAAAAAAGAAAAAGTTCAAGTAATTGTTTTGATAAGATTTACATTATATATATTTTTTTGTGTTTTATAAAAAAAAACATTATTACGATTAAGAACTGACTGTTCAAAATAAACATATTTCTAGTTAGAAATTTAATATTTCTGAATGTTTTTTTTTTACAAAAAAAGTTATATTTTTACACATGTTGTGTAAATTGACCAATAAAATATATTTTTTTCCCAAAATTTTTGTAAGATGTTTTTTTATTCAGATTGATAAAAAAAATGTAATTCTAAAATTACTCACCTCAGCGTTACAAGTAAGCGTTCACATGGCGGTATTGCTTCCCTACAATTAGTATCTTGTCTCAACAACGCAGGTGTCAGCAGGTCAAGAAAAAAGTCAAATCTATGGAAATAAATAGATTTGTAGTTAAAGAGAAGATAAAAGTAAGGTAAGGGTAGGGGAAAGATTATGGTTTAGAGTTTCAATCATAGAGGTGTGGGATTATGGTTTGGATTTTAGGAGTGGGAGTGGAGGGATTAGGGTTGGGAGTGTGGGATGGACGGGATTAAGGATTTTGGGACTAGGCGTGGGAGTGGAGGGATTAGGGTTGGGAGTGTGGGATGGAAGGGATTAAGGATTTTGGGACTAGGAGTGGAGGGATTAGGGTTGGGAGTGTGGGATGGAAGGGATTAAGGATTTTGGGACTAGGAGTGGAGGGATTAGGGTTGGGAGTGTGGGATGGACGGGATTAAGGATTTTGGGACTAGGAGTGGAGGGATTAGGGTTGGGAGTGTGGGATGGACGGGATTATGGATTTTGGGACTAGGAGTGCAGGGATTAGGGTTGGGAGTGTGGGATGGAAGGGATTAAGGATTTTGGGACTAGGAGTGGAGGGATTAGGGTTGGGAGTGTGGGATGGACGGGATTAAGGATTTTGGGACTAGGAGTGGAGGGATTAGGGTTGGGAGTGTGGGATGGATGGGATTAAGGATTTTGGGACTAGGAGTGGAGGGATTAGGGTTGGGAGTGTGGGATGGGATGGGTGTAGTTTAGGGGCTGCCGAGACTGGCATTAGGGGTTTAGGGACTACTAGGTGTGGGTTTAGAGAACTGGCATATACTTACGTTGCAATGCTCATCCGAGTGTAATTTCGGAACTTGTCAGGGTGCTCTCTCAGATCATGATAGAGAATGGGAAATTGTCCTCTGTCAGAGTGCCTTTGTTGGATTGGATGCACCCAAAATCGACGTTGTGATCTCTGCTGTTGCAGAAAATGTTCCCAAACATGGAGCACAAACAACAACAGTAGCTCATTAAACTCCATCTTCTCCACGTTATGTAAAAAACCAGGAAGTACACAGGATATGATGCAAGGGGGTAGGGTTTATTAACAGACGCTAACGCGGTAAAAACGCGGTAAAAACGGATATGCGTTAGGGCTATTTTTACCGCGAACGCGGTAAAATCGTGGTAAAAAAGTCATATTTTGGACGCGTTTTTTCAACGCCTCACACTGGGGCGTTTTTCATGAAAAAATCCTGCCCTGTAGCCTTCAATGTGAAATCCCGAAGGCTTTCACACTGAAGCGGTGCGCTAGCAGGACTGCTCCAAAAGTCCTGCTAGCCGCTTCTTTACAGCGGTAATGCCCCTTTCACACTGAGGCGTTGAAAAAACGCTCAAAAATTATGGGATTTTGTACCTCTATTTTACCGCGTTTTACCGCGATCGCGGTAAAAATAGCGCCAACGTGTATGCGTTTTTACCGCGTTCGCGCTAAAAATAGCGCGAACGTGGTAAAAACGCATACGCGTTGGCGCTATTTTTTAAAATAACGCTTATGCCTATGCGTTTTTACCGCGTTTTTACAGCGGTTCCCATTCATTTCAATGGGGATAGGCGTTTTTAGGTTTGATTCACACTAATGCGTTTTTTGGTGCATTTTGCATTTTGCAGAAATGCATGGAAATTTTTTAACATGGGTTCCTATGGAACATGTTCACATCAATGCATTTTTGTGCCTCTGTATTTTTGGAAAGGGTCGGGGACTTTTTTTCCTGCAAAAAGCAGCGTTTTGCATGTAATAGAAGTCATTGGACCGGCATCAAAAACGCAAGTACCCGCGTTTTTGCTGCGTTTTTACCGCGGCAAGCACCGCAAAAAGCAAAGCAAAAACGCTCAAAAGCAACATGCATAGGTGTGAATCGAGCCTTACAGCGCTATTTTATGTGCCCTAAAGTTGCTCTAAAAAAGCGGTTTGCAGGATTTTTTCCAACGCCCAGCCAGCATAACGCTTCAGTGTGAAAGCCATTGAGGAAAAAATAAGATAAAAGAGGACAGCCGCACTCCAATCCAACGTGTGTTTAATGAACAGGCACTACAAAAACCAGCTAGAACAGGATAGCTGACGCGTTTCGCACAAAATCAGTGCTTACTCATAGCGAGTAAGCACTGATTTTGTGCGAAACGCGTCAGCTATCCTGTTCTAGCTGGTTTTTGTAGTGCCTGTTCATTAAACACACGTTGGATTGGAGTGCGGCTGTCCTCTTTTATCTTATTTTTTCCTCAATTGCTACGTGCATTGCCGGCACCCAAGGTCTCCGAGAGAAGTACCTCCCTTATTCTATCTGCCTGGAGCGGCAATTTTTGTTTTTGTTTCAGTGTGAAAGCCCTCAGGGCTTTCACATTGAGAATGCTGGGGCAGGATTATTTCAGGCGTTATTACAGCGCTATTTTTAGCGCGAAAACGCGGTAAAAACGCCTCAGTGTGAAAGGGGCCTAAAGGAGCGGTGTGTTCACCTCTCCTTTACCGCAGGTGCCCATTGAAATCAATGGGACAGCGCGGTAATACCGCACGCAATAGCCGTGGTTTGCGGGCGGTATTAACCCTTTTTCGGCCGCTAGCGGGGGTTAAATTCACCCCCCTAGCGACCACATACCGCGGTAAGAACGACAATATAGCAGCGCTGCAAATCGCGCTGCTATACCGCCACCGCTCCTGCCCGCCCCAGTGTGAAAGGGGCCTAAATGATATATTGCTCACACATGCCATGGTTATATGTGGAATTACACCCCAAAATACATTTGGCTGCTTCTCCTGAGTACGGAGATACCACATGTGTGGGACTTCTTGGGAGCCTATTTTTTTATTATTTATTTTGTTTTATTTTTTATTTTTAAACTGTTCCTTAAATTATTATTTTTTTACCATTTTTATTCCAGGGAATGTAAATAGCCCCTATGATAGCAATAGGTAGTGACAGGTACTCTTTTTTTGAAAAAAATGGGGGGGTTAGACCCTAGATCTTTCCTCTGCCCTCAAAGCATCTGACCACACCAAGATCGGTGTGATAAAATGCTTTCCCAATTTCCCAATGGCACTGTTTATATCCGGGGGGGGGGGACATTCCCTCCCACTGCTTGTAAAAGCAGTCTAGAGGCTAATTATCGGCTAGGATTGCTACAGGACCCCGAAAACCAAGCACCGCCTTCAGGATTTCTAAGGGCGTAAATTTTTGATTTCACTCCTCACTACCTATCACGGTTTTGAAGGCCATAAAATGCCAAGATAGCACAAAACCCCCCCAAATGACCCCATTTTGGAAAGTAGACACCCCAAGCTATTTGCTGAGAGGCATGGTGAGTATTTTACAGCTCTCATTTGTTTTTGAAAATTAAGAAAGGAATTTTTTTTTTTTTTTTTTCAATTTTCAAAACTTTGTGACAAAAAGCGAGATCTGCAAAATACTCACCATACCTCTCAGCAAATAGCTTGGAGTGTCTACTTTCCAAAATGGGGTCATTTGGGGGGGGGGGGTTTGTGCCATCTGGGCATTCCATGGCCTCCGAAACTGTGATAGGCAGTGAGGAGTGAAATCAAAAATTTACACCCTTAGAAAGTCTGAAGGCGGTGCTTGGTTTTCGGGGTCCCGTACGTGGCTAGGCTCCCAAAAAGTCTCACACATGTGGTATCCCCGTACTCAGGAGAAGCAACAGAATGTATTTTGGGGTGCGATTCCACATATAACCGTGGCATGTTTGAGAAATATATCATTTAGTGACAACTTTTTGTACATTTTTTTTTCTTTTTGTCATTATTCAATCACTTGGGACAAAAAAAAATATTCAATGGGCTCAAGATGCCTCTCAGCAAATAGCTTGGGGTGTCTACTTTCCAAAATGGGATCATTTGGGGGGGGTTTGAACTGTCCTGGCATTTTATGCACAACATTAGGAAGCTTATGTCACACATCATTCACTCTTCTAACCACTTGAAGACAAAGCCCTTTCTGACACTTTTTGTTTACATGAAAACTTTTTGTTTTTTGCAAGAAAATTAAGTTGAACCCCCAAACATTATATATTTTTTTAAAGCAAAGGCCCTACAGATTAAAATAGTGGGTGTTGAATTTTTTTTTCCACACAGTATTTGCGCAGTGATTTTTCAAACGCATTTTTTGGGGAAAAAACACACTTTTTTATTTTTAATGCACTAAGACACACAATATTGCCCAAATGTTTGATGAAATAAAAAAGATGATCTTAGGCCGAGCACATGGATACCAAACACGACATGCTTTAAAATTGCGCACAAACGCGCAGCGGCGACAAACTACATACATTTTTAAAAGCCTTTAAAAGCCTTTACAGGTTACCACATTAGATTTACAGAGGAGGTCTATTGCTAAAATGACTGCCCTCGATCTGACCTTCGTGGTGATACCTCACATGCATGGTGCAATTGCTGTTTACATATGATGCTAGACCGACGCTTGCGTTCGCCTTTGCGCAAGAGCAGGGGGGGGACAGGGGTGCTATTTTTTTTTTTTATTATTATTTTTTTTTATTTTATTTTTAAACTATTCCTTCCATTTTTTTTACCATTTTTATTGTTATCTCAGGGAATGTAAATAGCCCCTATGATAGCAATAGGTAGTGACAGGTACTCTTTTTTAAAAAAAAAATTGGGGGTTAGACCCTAGATCTTTCCTCTGCCCTCAAAGCATCTGACCACACCAAGATCGGTGTGATAAAATGCTTTCCCATTTTCCCAATGGTGCGGGGGACGGGACATTCCCTCCCACTGCTTGTAAAAGCAGTTTAGAGGCTAAGTATCTGCTAGGATTGCTTTTACATGAAAGCCGACCACTGGCTGAAAAGAATGATACCAAGATGATACCTAAAACCCGCAGGCATCATTCTGGTATAACCAGTGGCAGGTGGTGCTCAAATATTTTTGGGGGGGCGCAAACAAACTGAAAAAAAAAAAAAAACATCAATTGCCGCCACTGTGCCCATTAAACGCAGCCACTGTGCCAAAACGCCACTAGTTTGTCCCCCAATGCAGCCAGTTTGTCCCCAAATGCAGCCAGTTTGTCCCCCATATACAGCCAGTTTGTCCCCATTATACAGCCAGTTTGTCCCCCATATACAGCCAGTTTGTCCCCCATATACAGCCAGTTTGTCCCTCATATGCAGCCAGTTTGTCCCCCATATACAGCCAGTTTGTCCCCCAAATGCAGCCAGTTTGTCCCCCCAATATACAGCCAGTTTGTCCCCCCAATATGCAGCCAGTTTGTCCCCCAAATGCAGCCAGTTTGTCCCCCCCAGCCCTGGACTTTCCTTCCTCGGGTCAGCGCCGTCCTTCTTCCATCCTCGATGTCTTCTCCCGCCCTCGATGTCGCTTCAGCCTTTCAGGTTACCGGTAACCAGACCCGCTGATTGGCCAGGGAACGCACCCCCCGTGCGTCTTCTCGTTAGGTATTTAGTAGCCGATTACAGCCCTCAGGCTGTAGTCGGCAAGCCTATCAGAGCCGCTGGCGACAATACATAGGTTCATGCAATGCATGAACCTATGTATTGTTGTGAGTGACGGCCGGGCGCAGAAGCGAGCGGGGGCGGCACTTCTGCACCCACTATGGACGCACCGCATTGTGTGAAAAAAAGGACATTTAAAAAAAAAAAACTCTTAAAGGGCCCGTTTTTTTTTTTTTTTTGGTAACCACAGGAGGGGGGGCGGCGCCCGGGCGCCCCCTATAGACAGGCCGCCACTGGGTATAACCATTCAAAGTCCAGAAACATACCAGTACGTTGCTGGTCCTTGTTGAACATGTATTGTAGTCTTTTTTTTCATGCAGCCTGTTGGCTGAACGAAAAAAAGAGATTGATCGGTGGGTATGCCCACCATTAGAATACCTCCCTTCATCCACCCACTTCTAATGATAGGCATACATGCACCATTTATATATGCCGAAGCCTGGGGGCATCCTCCCGCAAAAAAGTTATGCCGCGTACACATGGTCAGACTTTTCCACGGGCAAGCCTCTGTCGGAATTTCGACCGTATGTACGCGGCATAAAAGGTTATGCCGCGTACACGCGGTCGGACTTTTATACGGGAAAGCCTCCGTCGGAATTTCGACCGTATGTACGCGGCATTAGGAGCAAAATCGCACCACCGCCCCTGCTGCCCCCATGCTTCGGCATATATGCTCTTTTTTGTAACTGTGGTGGTGAAATCACCTCCTACAGCGTTGGAGTCACGGCTTTATGTATCGTGGGAGCAAACGCTGTTGCTGTCAAGATAAATAAATCCACGCTGCAACTGAATGGCGTACCTGCTAAGCAAATGATGGTTACCATTAAAACAAAGTAACATTACAGTATAACAGTAAGACCTTACCATACCATACCTGCAAAGCAAATACCAAAAAAAAAACTAGTAAAAAATAAAACATTTTTTTAACGCAACCTGTGCCTAAAATATATATATGCCGAAGCATGGGGGCATCCTCCCGCAAAAAAGTTATGCCGCGTACACACGGTCAGACTTTTCCACGGGTAAGCCTCCATCGGAATTTCGACCGTATGTACGCGGCATTGAGAGCGAAATCGCTCCTCTGCCCCTGCTGCCCCCATATATGCTCTTTTTTTTTTTTTTTTACTGTGGTGGTGAAATCACCTCCTACAGCACTGGAGTCATGGCTTTATGTATCGTGGGAGCAAACGCTGTTGCTGTCAAGATAAATAAATCCGCGCTGCAGCTTAATGGCGCACCTGAAAACAAAAAGTTACATACCTGAAAAGCAAGCATGATAAAACATTGCAGAATAGAATACAGTAAAAAGGAGCAGAACAATAGAGAGAAAATAGAGAGAGAGAGAGAGAGAGAACAATAAAACGACAACTATTTTTTTTTTTTAATATTTTTTGTGGGGTTTTTTTTGCGTTTTATTTATTTTATTTTTTTTTCACTTTTTTTTTACACAACTGTAACAGTTCGGGTCTCCCAAAATGCGATGGCATCTTGGGAGACCCTGTGTAAGTGTGTCCTAGTCTGTGAAATGCTGTACCCTACGCTAAAACTTCACTTTTGTGTGGTAGCGTTCAAAACATTTACCAATGCACAGACCAGGATTGTCAGGACAGAGTGGACAAAAATAACGGGTGTCACGCCTAAATCCGCGCTTGCTACAGACACGACATCTTTTTTGGGGGGCTCGTTGGGTAGGGGTACTCTCGAGGACATAAGGAAAATGCCTCTCATGCAGCCGGCTTACTGCATTTGGTAGGGGATGGTGAGGTGCAGAACCGCCTGGATACAAGAGTTCTGTGACTATCTCATCCTGGAATTTTAGGAGAGATAAAGTCCCGCCTGAAGCTCTGTATAGCACATGAGCGTTCAGCAAAGCCAATTGGAATAAGGATAGAGACACTTTTTTGTACCAGCGTCTCGCCTTATGGGCAATATGATACGGCGCCAACCTCTGGTCGTTGAGGTCCACCCCTCACATATTTTGGTTATATTTGTGGACACAGAGGAGTTTCTCCACAACACCAGTCGCCGTACGAATTTGGACTGTCGTGTCTGCATGAAGAGAGGTAAGAAGGAAAACATTCTAATTATCCCTCCACTTCACAGCAAGCAAATTATTACACTTCAAGCAGGCTCTATCCCCCAGCCTAAGATGGGAATCTACAAGCCCCTGGGGAAAGCCCCGGCGATTAGGTCGCACGGTGCCACATGCTCCAATCTGATGATCAAACAAGTGACTAAACAGTGGCACGCTCGTGTAATAATTGTCCACATACAAGTGGTACCCCTTTCCGAATAAGGGTGATACCAAATTCCACACTATCTTGCCAGCGCTCCCTATGTAATCTGGGCAGTTCTCCGGCTCTAGCTGACTATCCTTTCCCTCATAAACCGTAAAGCTCCATACATAGCCTGTTGCCCTGTCACAGAACTTATAGAGCTTGACCCCGTATCTGGCACGCTTGCTGGGAAGGTACTGCTTGAAAGACAAGCGGCCAGAAATTTTAATCAGGGACTCATCAACGCAGACAACTTGATCGGGAATAAACGGGCTGCAAAACGTTAGTTGAAGTGGTTTATGAGGGGCCGAATTTTGTAGAGCCGGTCGTATTCAGGGTCTCCACGTGGACGACAAAGTTCATTATCGTTGACGTGCATGAACCGTAAGATCTGCTCGTATCGTTTCCTGGGCATGGAGGCAGAGAACACGGGCATGTGGTCAATTGGGTGGGTGGACCAATAAGCACGCATTGAAGAAAATTTATGTGTGCCCATGTTGAGGGAAAGGCCCAGAAAGGTCTTAAATTCGGAAACCGTAATTGGTTTCCAATCTCTGGCAATGGAAGGCAACTGGGGATTAGCGGCGATGTATTGACCAGCATATAAATTACTCTGGTCCACAATAGAACTATAGAGATCTTCCGTGAAAAACAGCGAATAAAAATCAAGTTGCATAAAATCAGCTGTTTCCACCTGAATATCGGGTTGGGCAGTGAATGGGGGAAGTACGGGTTCTGCAGAAGTGGTGGGGACCCAATCCGGATAGGCAAATTCTGCAGGAAGGGTACTATGGGCATGACCGGCCTGACTTTGTCTTCTTCTTGGTGGCAGCGGGACACTACTTGTGCTTGCCACCTCGCCAGCTTGAACTGCACTTATGGGACTCGCCACGTCCCCAAGTGATACTGCAGTGCTGGATGTACGCCCAGGCTGTACTAGGCCGCTGGTGCTTGCCAGTTCACCAGAAGGAATAGCGGCGCTACTACTACTCTGCTCCATGATACAAGAGCCCTGCGGTTCTTGCTCCTCAACAACCTCAGAAGATCGGGATCGGGTGCGCCTGACCTTAGCAGGGACCTCACCTTCGTCCTCAGAGCTATCTGACATGGAGCCGCTGTCTTCTACGGGAAGGTATTCTGAGCCTGAATCTGACAGATACGTGACCTCCTCTTCACTATCTGTCATGCTCAGAATATCGTAGGCCTCTTTACTAGTGTACCTTCGATTTGCCATTTTGGGCTCTAAATTTAGGTGTACACTAGTAAGATTCACAGGTAAAAAAGCACCTGACTGTCGTCAGCAAATATATCAAACGCTGCAAAAAAAAACTGTTAGCGATCGCAGAGATCAGGCCTGACTCTGGGAACGCTGCAGTTATGTGTGTTGTGTTTGGTAAGTGACAGTGATCGATCGATACTGCACTTGGGTGGGCTGGGCTGGGCGGAGGGGCTAAACACAGGTGCTAGCAGGTATCTGGGCTGATCCCGCTAACACTGCGTTTTTGGGAACCCTAAACCACTGGGGACGCTAGTATAGATCTGATCAGATCAGATATTGATCTGTTCAGATACTATACCACTAAGGGAGGTGTATGCTTTGCGCGTGGGTGTTAGCGTCACTGGCACTAACCTAACGCTGCCTGGGGCGACGCAGACCCTCTCTAACGCTAAAACCTAATTGATATCACCCGCCGGGCGATCAGGGGGTTAAACCTTTATTGGGTTATAAAGGCGGGTGCCCTGATGCTATAAAAAGCAAACTAACCAACCAGTGTCACCCGTAACACTTATACGGTGATCACTGGTGAAAGGGTTAACTAGGGGCAATCAGGGGGTTAAAACCTTTATTAGGTAATATATGGGGGTACCTGACGATATATAAAAATCTGACGGGTAACCTAAATAACTAACTGGCTAACCAGTGACACTTATACAGTGATCACTGGTGAAAGGGTTAACTCTAGGGGCGATCAAGGGGTTAAACCTTTATTAGATGATATATGGGGGTACCTGACTCTATAAAAACCTGCGGCGAACCTAAAAAAAATAACTTGCTACCTAGGGGCACCACCAACACTAATACAGCGATCAGAAAAACGACCGCTTAGTGACGCTGGCGATAAGGGATGAAAGGGTTACCTGGGGGGCGATCAAGGGGTTAAACCTTTATTAGGGGGGGTTAGGGGGCTACCCTGGACCTAAAGGGGCCTAAACCTAACTGCCCTGCAACTTTTTACTGTCACAGATGACACTAAATGCAGTGATCAGTAAATAAACGATCACTGCAATCAGTGACACTGTGACTGGGGGCTGGGGGGTGATCTGGGGGTGACTGGGGGGTGAAAAGTGTGCCTACGTGTGCTGGTGGGCTGTTGGTGCACTTACTGTGAGATGTCTTCTCTCCTCGTGCCGGATCGAAAAGCCCGCCACGAGGAGAGATGACATCACTTCCTCTGCCTGTGTTTACATTTACACAGCAGATGAAACATATCCTTCGCCGGGAGCGATCGCAAGGGGGTTGGCCAGAAACCAATGGCTGCCCCCTCATCACGGATCGCTTCCGAACGGAAAACCACCGCTCACTGTACCGGAGGGGGGTCCGATCGGACCCCCCACCCATACGAAGGCAGTCACGTACAGGTACGTGATTGTGCCTCCAGGTGCCATTCTGCCGACGTATATGTACAGTGAGCTGTCGTTAAGTGGTTAAAAAATAAAAATAAATCCAGCAATGTAATCCTTCCTCGTCCCGGTATACGGAGAAACACGCCGCCACGACACGACCCGCTCTCTCGTCTCCCCCTCTTTTCCTGCAGCCTGCCACTTTGCGTGCTCGGATAACGGTCTGGTATGGATTTTTGGGGGAACCCCACGCCATTTTTTTTTTTTTGGCTCGGGGTTCCCCTTAATATCCATTGCAGACCTGAAAGGCCTGATATGGAATTTGGGGGGACCCCCACGCAATTTTTTTTTACATTTTGGTTCGGGATTCCCCTTAATTTTCAAACCAGACCCAAAGGGCCTGGTAATGGACTAGGGGGGGGGGGACCCATGCCGTTTTTTCAATGACTTTTATCTGTATTGCCAGGTACGTTAGGTATTTAGTAGCCGATTACAGCCCTCAGGCTGTAGTCGGCAAGCCTATCAGAGCCGCTGGCGACAATACATAGGTTCATGCAATGCATGAACCTATGTATTGTTGTGAGTGACGGCCGGGCGCAGAAGCGAGCGGGGGCGGCACTTCTGCACCCACTATGGACGCACCGCATTGTGTGAAAAAAAGGACATTTAAAAAAAAAAAACTCTTAAAGGGCCCGTTTTTTTTTTTTTTTGGTAACCACAGGAGGGGGGGCGGCGCCCGGGCGCCCCCTATAGACAGGCCGCCACTGGGTATAACCATTCAAAGTCCAGAAACATACCAGTACGTTGCTGGTCCTTGTTGAACATGTATTGTAGTCTTTTTTTTCATGCAGCCTGTTGGCTGAACGAAAAAAAGAGATTGATCGGTGGGTATGCCCACCATTAGAATACCTCCCTTCATCCACCCACTTCTAATGATAGGCATACATGCACCATTTATATATGCCGAAGCCTGGGGGCATCCTCCCGCAAAAAAGTTATGCCGCGTACACATGGTCAGACTTTTCCACGGGCAAGCCTCTGTCGGAATTTCGACCGTATGTACGCGGCATAAAAGGTTATGCCGCGTACACGCGGTCGGACTTTTATACGGGAAAGCCTCCGTCGGAATTTCGACCGTATGTACGCGGCATTAGGAGCAAAATCGCACCACCGCCCCTGCTGCCCCCATGCTTCGGCATATATGCTCTTTTTTGTAACTGTGGTGGTGAAATCACCTCCTACAGCGTTGGAGTCACGGCTTTATGTATCGTGGGAGCAAACGCTGTTGCTGTCAAGATAAATAAATCCACGCTGCAACTGAATGGCGTACCTGCTAAGCAAATGATGGTTACCATTAAAACAAAGTAACATTACAGTATAACAGTAAGACCTTACCATACCATACCTGCAAAGCAAATACCAAAAAAAAAACTAGTAAAAAATAAAACATTTTTTTAACGCAACCTGTGCCTAAAATATATATATGCCGAAGCATGGGGGCATCCTCCCGCAAAAAAGTTATGCCGCGTACACACGGTCAGACTTTTCCACGGGTAAGCCTCCATCGGAATTTCGACCGTATGTACGCGGCATTGAGAGCGAAATCGCTCCTCTGCCCCTGCTGCCCCCATATATGCTCTTTTTTTTTTTTTTTTACTGTGGTGGTGAAATCACCTCCTACAGCACTGGAGTCATGGCTTTATGTATCGTGGGAGCAAACGCTGTTGCTGTCAAGATAAATAAATCCGCGCTGCAGCTTAATGGCGCACCTGAAAACAAAAAGTTACATACCTGAAAAGCAAGCATGATAAAACATTGCAGAATAGAATACAGTAAAAAGGAGCAGAACAATAGAGAGAAAATAGAGAGAGAGAGAGAGAGAGAACAATAAAACGACAACTATTTTTTTTTTTTTATATTTTTTGTGGGGTTTTTTTTGCGTTTTATTTATTTTATTTTTTTTTCACTTTTTTTTTACACAACTGTAACAGTTCGGGTCTCCCAAAATGCGATGGCATCTTGGGAGACCCTGTGTAAGTGTGTCCTAGTCTGTGAAATGCTGTACCCTACGCTAAAACTTCACTTTTGTGTGGTAGCGTTCAAAACATTTACCAATGCACAGACCAGGATTGTCAGGACAGAGTGGACAAAAATAACGGGTGTCACGCCTAAATCCGCGCTTGCTACAGACACGACATCTTTTTTGGGGGGCTCGTTGGGTAGGGGTACTCTCGAGGACATAAGGAAAATGCCTCTCATGCAGCCGGCTTACTGCATTTGGTAGGGGATGGTGAGGTGCAGAACCGCCTGGATACAAGAGTTCTGTGACTATCTCATCCTGGAATTTTAGGAGAGATAAAGTCCCGCCTGAAGCTCTGTATAGCACATGAGCGTTCAGCAAAGCCAATTGGAATAAGGATAGAGACACTTTTTTGTACCAGCGTCTCGCCTTACGGGCAATATGATACGGCGCCAACCTCTGGTCGTTGAGGTCCACCCCTCACATATTTTGGTTATATTTGTGGACACAGAGGAGTTTCTCCACAACACCAGTCGCCGTACGAATTTGGACTGTCGTGTCTGCATGAAGAGAGGTAAGAAGGAAAACATTCTAATTATCCCTCCACTTCACAGCAAGCAAATTATTACACTTCAAGCAGGCTCTATCCCCCAGCCTAAGATGGGAATCTACAAGCCCCTGGGGAAAGCCCCGGCGATTAGGTCGCACGGTGCCACATGCTCCAATCTGATGATCAAACAAGTGACTAAACAGTGGCACGCTCGTGTAATAATTGTCCACATACAAGTGGTACCCCTTTCCGAATAAGGGTGATACCAAATTCCACACTATCTTGCCAGCGCTCCCTATGTAATCTGGGCAGTTCTCCGGCTCTAGCTGACTATCCTTTCCCTCATAAACCGTAAAGCTCCATACATAGCCTGTTGCCCTGTCACAGAACTTATAGAGCTTGACCCCGTATCTGGCACGCTTGCTGGGAAGGTACTGCTTGAAAGACAAGCGGCCAGAAATTTTAATCAGGGACTCATCAACGCAGACAACTTGATCGGGAATAAACGGGCTGCAAAACGTTAGTTGAAGTGGTTTATGAGGGGCCGAATTTTGTAGAGCCGGTCGTATTCAGGGTCTCCACGTGGACGACAAAGTTCATTATCGTTGACGTGCATGAACCGTAAGATCTGCTCGTATCGTTTCCTGGGCATGGAGGCAGAGAACACGGGCATGTGGTCAATTGGGTGGGTGGACCAATAAGCACGCATTGAAGAAAATTTATGTGTGCCCATGTTGAGGGAAAGGCCCAGAAAGGTCTTAAATTCGGAAACCGTAATTGGTTTCCAATCTCTGGCAATGGAAGGCAACTGGGGATTAGCGGCGATGTATTGACCAGCATATAAATTACTCTGGTCCACAATAGAACTATAGAGATCTTCCGTGAAAAACAGCGAATAAAAATCAAGTTGCATAAAATCAGCTGTTTCCACCTGAATATCGGGTTGGGCAGTGAATGGGGGAAGTACGGGTTCTGCAGAAGTGGTGGGGACCCAATCCGGATAGGCAAATTCTGCAGGAAGGGTACTATGGGCATGACCGGCCTGACTTTGTCTTCTTCTTGGTGGCAGCGGGACACTACTTGTGCTTGCCACCTCGCCAGCTTGAACTGCACTTATGGGACTCGCCACGTCCCCAAGTGATACTGCAGTGCTGGATGTACGCCCAGGCTGTACTAGGCCGCTGGTGCTTGCCAGTTCACCAGAAGGAATAGCGGCGCTACTACTACTCTGCTCCATGATACAAGAGCCCTGCGGTTCTTGCTCCTCAACAACCTCAGAAGATCGGGATCGGGTGCGCCTGACCTTAGCAGGGACCTCACCTTCGTCCTCAGAGCTATCTGACATGGAGCCGCTGTCTTCTACGGGAAGGTATTCTGAGCCTGAATCTGACAGATACGTGACCTCCTCTTCACTATCTGTCATGCTCAGAATATCGTAGGCCTCTTTACTAGTGTACCTTCGATTTGCCATTTTGGGCTCTAAATTTAGGTGTACACTAGTAAGATTCACAGGTAAAAAAGCACCTGACTGTCGTCAGCAAATATATCAAACGCTGCAAAAAAAAACTGTTAGCGATCGCAGAGATCAGGCCTGACTCTGGGAACGCTGCAGTTATGTGTGTTGTGTTTGGTAAGTGACAGTGATCGATCGATACTGCACTTGGGTGGGCTGGGCTGGGCGGAGGGGCTAAACGCAGGTGCTAGCAGGTATCTGGGCTGATCCCGCTAACACTGCGTTTTTGGGAACCCTAAACCACTGGGGACGCTAGTATAGATCTGATCAGATCAGATATTGATCTGTTCAGATACTATACCACTAAGGGAGGTGTATGCTTTGCGCGTGGGTGTTAGCGTCACTGGCACTAACCTAACGCTGCCTGGGGCGACGCAGACCCTCTCTAACGCTAAAACCTAATTGATATCACCCGCCGGGCGATCAGGGGGTTAAACCTTTATTGGGTTATAAAGGCGGGTGCCCTGATGCTATAAAAAGCAAACTAACCAACCAGTGTCACCCGTAACACTTATACGGTGATCACTGGTGAAAGGGTTAACTAGGGGCAATCAGGGGGTTAAAACCTTTATTAGGTAATATATGGGGGTACCTGACGATATATAAAAATCTGACGGGTAACCTAAATAACTAACTGGCTAACCAGTGACACTTATACAGTGATCACTGGTGAAAGGGTTAACTCTAGGGGCGATCAAGGGGTTAAACCTTTATTAGATGATATATGGGGGTACCTGACTCTATAAAAACCTGCGGCGAACCTAAAAAAAATAACTTGCTACCTAGGGGCACCACCAACACTAATACAGCGATCAGAAAAACGACCGCTTAGTGACGCTGGCGATAAGGGATGAAAGGGTTACCTGGGGGGCGATCAAGGGGTTAAACCTTTATTAGGGGGGGTTAGGGGGCTACCCTGGACCTAAAGGGGCCTAAACCTAACTGCCCTGCAACTTTTTACTGTCACAGATGACACTAAATGCAGTGATCAGTAAATAAACGATCACTGCAATCAGTGACACTGTGACTGGGGGCTGGGGGGTGATCTGGGGGTGACTGGGGGGTGAAAAGTGTGCCTACGTGTGCTGGTGGGCTGTTGGTGCACTTACTGTGAGATGTCTTCTCTCCTCGTGCCGGATCGAAAAGCCCGCCACGAGGAGAGATGACATCACTTCCTCTGCCTGTGTTTACATTTACACAGCAGATGAAACATATCCTTCGCCGGGAGCGATCGCAAGGGGGTTGGCCAGAAACCAATGGCTGCCCCCTCATCACGGATCGCTTCCGAACGGAAAACCACCGCTCACTGTACCGGAGGGGGGTCCGATCGGACCCCCCACCCATACGAAGGCAGTCACGTACAGGTACGTGATTGTGCCTCCAGGTGCCATTCTGCCGACGTATATGTACAGTGAGCTGTCGTTAAGTGGTTAAAAAATAAAAATAAATCCAGCAATGTAATCCTTCCTCGTCCCGGTATACGGAGAAACACGCCGCCACGACACGACCCGCTCTCTCGTCTCCCCCTCTTTTCCTGCAGCCTGCCACTTTGCGTGCTCGGATAACGGTCTGGTATGGATTTTTGGGGGAACCCCACGCCATTTTTTTTTTTTTGGCTCGGGGTTCCCCTTAATATCCATTGCAGACCTGAAAGGCCTGATATGGAATTTGGGGGGACCCCCACGCAATTTTTTTTTAAATTTTGGTTCGGGATTCCCCTTAATTTTCAAACCAGACCCAAAGGGCCTGGTAATGGACTAGGGGGGGGGGGGGACCCATGCCGTTTTTTCAATGACTTTTATCTGTATTGCCAGGACCCGACAATTCATTATAGCCGCAAGTAATTTTAAATGACTTTTTTTCCTTTAGAAATGTCATTTTGTGCAGGGACTGTTCTAAACACGGGAAAAATGCCCCACTTTACAGGCATACTATAGACACCCCCCAGGTACAAAATTTAAAGGAATATTTCACTTCCTTGTATACCTGCATTATTAAAATCACTGCTCCTGAAAAAACAGCAGTTTTTAAAGCTTTTTTTGCATTGATACATGTCCCCTGGGGCAGGATCCAGGTCCCCAAACCCTTTTTATGACAATAACTTGCATATTAACCTTTAAAATTAGCACTTTTTTTTCTCCCATAGAGTTTTAAAGGGTGTTCCGCGGCTTTCGAATTTGCCGCGAACACCCCAAATTGTTCGCTATTCGGCGAAGAAGGCAAACACCCGATGTCTGACTCGAAAATCGGGCTCATCCCTAGTTGGCAAGGAAGGATAGCGGTTTACCTGTCACCTGCCCTCGATCGTCGGGTAGCTCAAAATTGGCAGGTTGCCCACCCCAGGATAAGAGTGTGCCAAGGCACACCTGGCACACCCCTTGCGCACGCCTATGGCTGAGAGGCATGTTGAGCCCATCAAATATTTTTTTTTTGTCACAAGTGATTGAAAAATAACAAACAATAAATAAAAAATGTCACTGAAATTATATATTGCTCACACATGCCATGGAATTACACCCCAAAATACAGTGATTGGTTTTCAGGGTCCTGTACGTGGCTAGGCTCCCAAAAAGTCTCACACATGTGATAGCCCCGTACTCAGGAGAAGCGGCAGAATGTATTTTGGGGTGTAATTTCACATATACCCATTAGAGATGGCCTTGCGGTTCGCCCCGCGGTCGGTTCGCGGCGAATTTTGCGCATTCGCGGTTCGTGAAACCGGCGGACATATGGCGCTATTCGTGGCCGGTTCGCGGCCACCATATTCTGAATCTTTTACATTGTGGAACTTTGACCTATGACACATCCATCATGTGGTACAGGACAGCCAATGAGACATTTCAGCAGATGGACATACCCCCTACCTTATAAATAGACCTGATCTGGCTGCCATTTTACATTCTGTTATTTGTCAGCGTAGGGACAGGTTGCTGTGTGGAGCAGGGACAGACTGTAATCCTAGCTATTAGGTCCACAAAAGTCCTTTTAAGGACTGGTATAGGTGTACAATTGTTTTGTGTGCAGTGTATAGGGGTGTAATACACTTTTAGTTCATTTCGATTGTGCAGCATTGGGACTGCAGTGCTGAGCGGTTCTGCAGCTGTCTTTAGTCAGTGTAGGAAGGTTGCTGTGTGTGTACTAGCAGGGACAGACTCTACTAAAACAAAAGTCCTTCTAAGGACTGGTATAGGTGTACAGTCCACAAAAGTCCTTTTATGGACTGGTATAGGTGTACTATTTTGTGTGCAGTAAATAGGGGTGTACTACACGCATAAAATACTATAGGAAGAATAGTATAGTGCGGTTCTGCAGCTGTCTTTAGTCAGTGTAGGAAGGTTGCTGTGTGTGTACTAGCAGGGACAGACTCTACTAAAACAAAAGTCCTTCTAAGGACTGGTATAGGTGTACAGTCCACAAAAGTCCTTTTACGGACTGGTATAGGTGTACTATTTTGTGTGCAGTAAATAGGGGTGTACTACACGCATTAAAATACTCTAGGAAGAATAGTATAGTGCGGTTCTGCAGCTGTCTTTAGTCAGTGTAGGAAGGTTGCTGTGTGTGTACTAGCAGGGACAGACTCTACTAAAACAAAAGTCCTTCTAAGGACTGGTATAGGTGTACAGTCCACAAAAGTCCTTTTACGGACTTGTATAGGTGTACTATTTTGTGTGCAGTAAATAGGGGTGTACTACACGCATAAAATACTCTAGGAAGAATAGTATAGTGCGGTTCTGCAGCTGTCTTTAGTCAGTGTAGGAAGGTTGCTGTGTGTGTACTAGCAGGGACAGACTCTACTAAAACAAAAGTCCTTCTAAGGACTGGTATAGGTGTACAGTCCACAAAAGTCCTTTTACGGACTGGTATAGGTGTACTATTTTGTGTGCAGTAAATAGGGGTGTACTACACGCATAAAATACTCTAGGAAGAATAGTATAGTGCGGTTCTGCAGCTGTCTTTAGTCAGTGTAGGAAGGTTGCTGTGTGTGTACTAGCAGGGACAGACTCTACTAAAACAAAAGTCCTTCTAAGGACTGGTATAGGTGTACAGTCCACAAAAGTCCTTTTACGGACTGGTATAGGTGTACTATTTTGTGTGCAGTAAATAGGGGTGTACTACACGCATTAAAATACTCTAGGAAGAATAGTATAGTGCGGTTCTGCAGCTGTCTTTAGTCAGTGTAGGAAGGTTGCTGTGTGTGTACTAGCAGGGACAGACTCTACTAAAACAAAAGTCCTTCTAAGGACTGGTATAGGTGTACAGTCCACAAAAGTCCTTTTACGGACTTGTATAGGTGTACTATTTTGTGTGCAGTAAATAGGGGTGTACTACACGCATAAAATACTCTAGGAAGAATAGTATAGTGCGGTTCTGCAGCTGTCTTTAGTCAGTGTAGGAAGGTTGCTGTGTGTGTACTAGCAGGGACAGACTCTACTAAAACAAAAGTCCTTCTAAGGACTGGTATAGGTGTACAGTCCACAAAAGTCCTTTTACGGACTGGTATAGGTGTACTATTTTGTGTGCAGTAAATAGGGGTGTACTACACGCATAAAATACTCTAGGAAGAATAGTATAGTGCGGTTCTGCAGCTGTCTTTAGTCAGTGTAGGAAGGTTGCTGTGTGTGTACTAGCAGGGACAGACTCTACTAAAACAAAAGTCCTTCTAAGGACTGGTATAGGTGTACAGTCCACAAAAGTCCTTTTACGGACTGGTATAGGTGTACTATTTTGTGTGCAGTAAATAGGGGTGTACTACACGCATAAAATACTCTAGGAAGAATAGTATAGTGCATTTCTACTGTGCAGCTTCTGAGCGGTTCTGCTGCAGCTCTTTTCTCGGTTTAGGTAGAAATTGCCGCTGTGTGTCGCAGGCACAGACTAGCGACTAAAATCGCTAACCAATAAAGCTCCCCAAAAGATCATTTTAAGGACTGGTATAGGTGTGTACTATTTGGTGTGCAGTATATAGGGGTCTAATACACGCATACAAAACTTTCAAACATACTATATAATATATACTATATACTATACTATATAATATATATAGTGCATTTCAACTGTGCAGCATTTCTACTGTGCAGCTTTTTTTTTTTTTTTTTTTATCAATAGATTTTTATTGGTTTTTCAAACATATGACATGGAAATTATACATGTTGCGTTCCAATTCCGTTTCAGGTTATACCACATTTACAGCTCATAGGTTACATTCTTTCTTTTAGCCAAGGAAAACATAGGTAATAAAAGTAAGTTGGTTCGTACGTGTAAACATAACAGCATATTTCACTGACATAGTGTGATGAAGGTTTAATTGCCAGTTTTGGGGTATACTCTCTGGATTGATGGTTCATATAAACAGTTCTGCTCTTTCCCAGTTAGCCCAGGGCTCCCATTTTTGTTTTGTTTTCGTAATTAGGCCTCTGCTGGATGCCATTGTAAGTTCATAGTTGAAATGCAAATTTACTAGATCTAGAGTGTTTTCTATCGTGGGCAAATGGGTGTTCTTCCATAATCTGGTCAAGCTGATTCTAGCTGCTAGGAGGATGTTGGTTGTAACTAATCTCGACGGTCCTGGGATTTGCTCGATTGTCAGATTGAGCAGTGCTAGTGCCGGTGATGGTGTTATGTGTTCTTTTGTGATGTCTGACAGGATACGGAAGATGGTTGCCCAGTATGATTTTATGGAGGGGCAGGCCCAGAGAATGTGTAATAGGTCACCTCTTTCTGAGTTACATCTCCAGCATGTATCGGGGGCGGTAATGTTAAATGAGGCCAGTTTTGTGGGTGTGAGGTACCACCTTAGAGATATTTTTTGTGTGAGTTCCCAGAGTGCTGCGTTTTGGGTAGCTTTGTATATAGAACGTAGGGCTGTGCACCATTGAGTGTCTGTGAATGTTCTCCCGAGATCCTTGTCCCAGTGAAGATGGTGTTTGGATTTGGTAAATTTCTGTTTCTGATGAAAAATGTTGTAAAAGAGAGAGATACCACTTTTCTTTGAGGGGGGGTTTGTCAAGTATGTCCACACTTTAGGGGGAAGTTTGTAAAATATGTTGTTTGGTTGTGATAAGCAGTGTTTGATTCGAATGTAGGTAAAGAGTTCAGTGGCATGGAGGTCAAACTTTAATTGTAGCTGTTGAAATGTCAATAGGATATCTCCTGAGCGTAAGTCCTGTATATGGTTGATACCTTTAGCTGTCCAGTGCTTTAGAGAGAGATCAGTAGTATAATGGCAAAGTGTGTCGATCGGCAGTGGAGGAGAGAATGAGTATTCCGCGTTTGTCCCTTGGGCCACTATTTTCTTCCAGGCTAGGGCGGAGGCTCTGATTGTGGGGGGTAGTGTTTTGGATATTGGGGTGATGTGGGGGATTCCCAGTAGCCAGCTTTTTAAGGTGCGGTTTTTAAACCATGAGGCTTCTAAGTGTCCCCAGAGAGTGCGTGGAGAGTCGTGGAACCAGTCTTGTAGTTGTGTCAGTAGCGTTGCCCAGTAGTAGTCTTCGAATTCTATTAACCCTGACCCCCCTGCTAGTTTGTGTTTGATTAGAATGTGTTTCGCGCATCTAGGGGTCTTTCCTTGCCATAGAAATTTGTTGAAGAGTGTTTGGAGAGATTTGAAGTATGATGCCGGGATGGGTATAGGTATGGTCCTAAAGAGATAGAGTAGTTGGGGAAGATGTAGCATTTTGAACGCGGCGAGTCTACCTGTCCACGATAGTTCGTGTTTAGCCAGTTTTTGGACCTCGGTTTGGAGTTTGCTAATGAATGGTATAAAGTTGCTACTGTATAAATCTTTTGTTGATCTTGTCAGCTGTATCCCTAGATACGTGATACTGTGAGCTGCCCACGTGAAGGGGAATTGGGTTTGGAGTAAGTTTCTTGAGGTGGCGTCTATTCCTAGGTCTAGTATATATGATTTAGTTGCGTTTACTCTGTAATAGGAGATTTTGCTAAACCACTGAAGTGTGTTCTGCACTTCTGCTAGTGAGGAAGTAGGATTTGTGATCATGAGAATTACATCGTCTGCGAATAGACTTATTTTGTGTGATTGTCTGCCCACCTCCAATCCTGTTATTGTAGGGTTCTGCCTAATGTGTTCTGCTAGGGTCTCCATGAGTAAATTAAAGATCAGTGGTGACAGCGGGCATCCTTGTCTGGTGCCGTTGGTGATGTCAAATGGTTGGGATAGCATGTCCGCTGAAAACACTCGGGCCGAGGGGGTTGTATATAGTGCTAATATGGCAGTAAGTATTTGGCCTTTGAAGCCAAATTTGTGAAGGACCTGATGTAGGTAGTTCCAGTGGACTCTGTCGAACGCCTTCTCCGCGTCCAGTGCCAGGAGCAGAGAAGGCGTTCCACTAGACTCGGCGAAGTGGATGGCGTCAATCAGTCTTCTCGTGGCGTCAGATGCTTGTCTACCGGACGTGAATCCTGATTGATCCCTATGGATCAGATTGGGCATAATTTGTAATAGTCTGGTAGCTATTATTTTTGCATATATTTTCACATCTAGGTTTAGAAGCGAAATCGGGCGAAAGTTTTGGGGCGTGACCGGTTCCTTGCCTGGTTTTGGAAGTGTGATGATTAGCGCTTGTAGGGATTCATGTGGAAATTTGGCGGATGTGGCCGCATTTTTGAAAAAGTTTGTAAGATAGGGAGCTAGTTGGTGTCCGAATGTCTTGAAGTACTCTCCCGTGAGGCCGTCTGGACCCGGAGACTTTCCTAAGGGAATTTTATTAATGGTAGCCATTACTTCTTGTGTTGTGAACGGGTCATTTAGACTAGTAAGTTGTTCAGTCGTCAGCGAGGGGAGTCTAATGTGTGAGAGAAAGTCATGGATGTCGTCTGAGGAGGGTTGATATGTGTCTGGGTCTCTTTTTAGGTTATATAAGTCGCTGTAGTAGGTGCTGAATGCATCTGCTATGTCCTGTGCGTTTCTGAGTGATTCGTTGGTGTGTGGGTGGTGGAGTCTCTCTATTTTGTTTTTTAATCTCCTGCCTTTAATGCGTTGTGCCAGGGCTTTTCCTGCTTTGTTGGATGTAGTGTAGGAGGTGGCTTTTAATTTACTTTGGATGTGCTCGTAAGATTGCAGGAGATGTAGTCTGAGTTCTCTTCTAAGTGTCAGAATCTGTGCAGAGCATGTTGGGTTGGTTTTGTGTTTGTTCTGTTGTTCTAGAGTGGCTAATTGGGTTAATAGAGTTTCTACTCTTTTCGATCTGTTTTTTTTGTGGCGGGAGCTAATTTTAAGTAGTATGCCTCTAATAAAGGCTTTGTGCGCGTTCCACAACACACCTGGGTCAGATACTGAGCCCGAGTTAATTTGGAAGTAGACATTTAGTTGTTCCACTATTTCTGGAGTGTAGATTGGATTTTGTAGGATATAATTGTTTGCTCTCCATAGGAAGGTCTTTGAACATTTTGTTGAGTCTGCTATGGTAATGGTGATTGAGGCATGATCTGACCAAGATGTACTGTGGATTTCAGCTGCGCTAATGTTTTGCAGTAGCCACTTATCCGTGAAAAAGTTATCAATGCGAGAGTATGTTTTGTGAAGAGGGGAGAAATATGTAAAATCTCTCTCCTCTCCATGTAAGCATCTCCAAATGTCATACAGGTCACTTGAAACAAGAAGGTTTTTTAGAGGGGACTCTCTGCGTTTAAATGCGGAGGTTGAATCTAAAGTAATATCGGGTACCAGGTTGAAATCTCTGCATATAATTAGATGTCCCTGTTTCAGGGGATTTGCTGTACATATGAGTTTGCGGAGGAAGTGAGTCTGCCTGGCATTTGGAGCGTACACATTTATTAAAGTATAGGTAGTATTGTTTATTTCACAAACAAGAATAATACAGGTCCTTCTCAAAAAATTAGCATATTGTGATAAAGTTCATTATTTTTTGTAATGTACTGATAAACATTAGACTTTCATATATTTTAGATTCATTACACACAACTGAAGTAGTTCAAGCCTTTTCTTGTTTTAATATTGATGATTTTGGCATACAGCTCATGAAAACCCAAAAATCCTATCTCAAAAAATTAGCATATCATGAAAAGGTTCTCTAAACGAGCTATTAACCTAATCATCTGAATCAACTAATTAACTCTAAACACCTGCAAAAGATTCCTGAGGCTTTTAAAAACTCCCAGCCTGGTTCATTACTCAAAACCGCAATCATGGGTAAGACTGCCAACCTGACTGCTGTCCAGAAGGCCATCATTGACACCCTCAAGCAAGAGGGTAAGACACAGAAATTTCTGAACGAATAGGCTGTTCCCAGAGTGTTGTATCAAGGCACCTCAGTGGGAAGTCTGTGGGAAATAAAAAGTGTGGCAGAAAACGCTGCACAACGAGAAGAGGTGACCGGACCCTGAAGAAGATTGTGGAGAAGGACCGATTCCAGACCTTGGAGGACCTGCGGAAGCAGTGGACTGAGTCTGGAGTAGAAACATCCAGAGCCACCGTGAACAGGTGTGTGCAGGAAATGGGCTACAGGTGCCGCATTCCCCAGGTCAAGCCACTTTTGAACCAGAAACAGCGGCAGAAGCGCCTGACCTGGGCTACAGAGAAGCAGCACTGGACTGTTGCTCAGTGGTCCAAAGTACATTCGGAAATCAAGGTGCCAGAGTCTGGAGGAAGACTGGGGAGAGGGAAATGCCAAAATGCCTGAAGTCCAGTGTCAAGTACCCACAGTCAGTGATGGTCTGGGGTGCCATGTCAGCTGCTGGTGTTGGTCCACTGTGTTTTATCAAGGGCAGGGTCAATGCAGCTAGCTATCAGGAGATTTTGGAGCACTTCATGCTTCCATCTGCTGAAAAGCTTTATGGAGATGAAGATTTCATTTTTCAGCACGACCTGGCACCTGCTCACAGTGCCAAAACCACTGGTAAATGGTTTACTGACCATGGTATTACTGTGCTCAATTGGCCTGCCAACTCTCCTGACCTGAACCCCATAGAGAATCTGTGGGATATTGGGAAGAGAAAGTTGAGAGACGCAAGACCCAACACTCTGGATGAGCTTAAGGCCACTATCGAAGCATCCTGGGCCTCCATAACACCTCAGCAGTGCCACAGGCTGGTTGCCTCCATGCCACGCCGCATTGAAGCAGTCATTTCTGCAAAAGGATTCCCGACCAAGTATTGAGTGCATAACTGAACATAATTATTTGAAGGTTGACTTTTTTTGTATTAAAAACACTTTTCTTTTATTGGTCGGATGAAATATGCTAATTTTTTGAGATAGGATTTTTGGGTTTTCATGAGCTGTATGCCAAAATCATCAATATTAAAACAAGAAAAGGCTTGAACTACTTCAGTTGTGTGTAATGAATCTAAAATATATGAAAGTCTAATGTTTATCAGTACATTACAGAAAATAATGAACTTTATCACAATATGCTAATTTTTTGAGAAGGACCTGTATATCGGCCCTCTGGATCGAGGGTGACACTTTTCGTTTTAAACGTAACCGAGTTGTTCACTGCTATCATCACCCCTCTTTTCTTTGAGGTGAATGGTGCGGAGAACACCTGGGAGAATTGTCTATTGGTACATATAGGTGCAGCTGTGGAAAGAAAGTGTGTCTCCTGGACGCACAGGATATCGCACTTTAAGTCCAGGGCTGTCTTCCATAGCGAGTGTCTCTTTGCAGGGTGGTTGAGTCCATTTGCGTTTATGGATAGAACCTTGATCGGCATTGTTGTTGCTGTAAGGGAATAACTGATAGATTTCAGGCACTTACAGTTCGGTGAGGGCTTGCGGGTTTCCTGGGACTACCGGGTCAAGTGGTTGTGAATAGGGTTCAGATAGTGCCCGATGGATTGTCTGTTCATACGTTGTATGCAGTGAAGAAGCTGTAAAAACAATAAAGTTAACTGAGAGAACTAAGCAAAATAAAATTGGAACTTGTGGATTAAGCACGAGCGGCGAAATGCCCACTCGTTAGAACGTTAGGTGGAGTAGAGAATGTGGAATTCAACTAAACCACTAGAGGGGTAACAGTGTCTATAACTTGGTGAGCACAAATCAAATCAGGATGCTGGAAGCCAGGGAGAGCATTGCTCAGGTTGATTTATAGGCCCATTATAATGGAAGAAGAGAGTTTTGTTCAGGTGCTTCGGCCATTCGGGTTTTGGCGGGGTGTGTGGTTGCTGCGCTGCTCCAAAGGTGGTGTGGTGTCTTGTGGGGGTTCGGAAATGATTCCCCAGGAGTGTAGTAGCTGGATTCCTTTGTGAAGGTTGTGTATCATGTGTGTCTCTCCCTCCCTTGTGATGAGTAGTGATGCAGGGTATCTCCATTTAAACTGAATCTTGTGGTTGTGGAGGCCTTTGGTTATCGGGTTAAGTTGTCTTCTCATCTGCATAGTGTACTTGGAGAGGTCTGGGAATAGAAGAATTCCAGTGTATGGTGCCGGGAGTGTCGGTTTGTTTCTCAGTGTTATGAGGAGTCTTTCTTTGATGTGAAAGAAGTGCACCCTCATTAAGACATCTCTGGGGACTGACGCTGCCAGGTGAGAGGGTTTAGTAATTCTGTGGATTCTATCCACGATAAGGTCTCTGGGCGATGCATCCGGCAGGATTAGGTGCATGAGCTCTTTAGCATACTTAGGGAGGTCTGTCGGTGGGATGGCTTCAGGAACTCCTCTAATTTTTAGATTATTCCTCCTGGACCTGTCCTCTAAATCTGCTATCTTTGCTCTTACCCAGGCCTGTTCATCTTTCATGTCAGCATAAGAGTCTACTAGATCATTCACAGTGGCTGTGCATTCCCCCATGCTGCATTCTAAGTGAGCTACTCTGTCATCCATAGCGTGCATGTCAGCAGTTAGTCTGGTGAATAGGGGTGCCAGGGATGACATCAGTGAGGTCTGCAGGGATAGTAACATGTCCTTTAGGGTAGTGTCTATCACTGGTTGCCCCGATGTGGGGAATGTGGCCATGGTGGACTGTAGGGCCTGGTTGGCCTGGAGGTGGCTGAAAGCCTGGGCCTCGATTTGCGGCTGCGGCAGCAGCGGCGGCGGATCCATCCGCATGCGGGATTTCGCCGGGCTTCCCGTTAGCGGGTTGTCCCCCTCTCTTAGGGTAGGTGATAGGGGGTGCAGGAGTGACCCTGATCTCCTAGGATCTCATCAGGAAGATCCGTGTAGGCCTCCGAGATCGCGGCCGCGCCGGCGCCATTTTGGATCTGACTAACCTTGCTGGAGAAGAAGGCGGTCAGCTTTTTAGGTTGTAGCTCCGTCATCCTCTTTCTGGACATAACTGGGGATGTTGTCCGGGCTGTGGTAGGGCAGGATGGCCGTGGATTGTCCTCTGTAGTGGGCCTGAGGCGCTCCGTTTGTCTCCCTGGCTTGAGAGCTCAGAGTCTAGGCAGCCATCATCAGCGCTGGCAGACCACGCCCCTCTCTACTGTGCAGCTTCTGAGCGGTTGTGCTGCAGCTCTTTTCTCGGTTCAGGTAGAAATTGCCGCTGTGTGTCGCAGGCACAGACTAGCGACTAAAATCGCTAACCAATAAAGCTCCTCAAAAGTTCATTTTAAGGACTGGTATAGGTGTGTACTATTTGGTGTGCAGTATATAGGGGTCTAATACACGCATAAAAAACTTTCAAACATACTATATAATATATACTCTATACTATACTATATAATATATAGTGCATTTCAACTGTGCAGCATTTCTACTGTACAGCTTCTGAGCGGTTGTGCTGCAGCTCTTTTCTCGGTTTAGGTAAAAATTGCCACTGTGTGTCGCAGGCACAGACTAGCGACTAAAATCGCTAACCAATAAAGCTCCCCAAAAGTTCATTTTAAGGACTGGTATAGGTGTGTACTATTTGGTGTGCAGTATATAGGGGTCTAATACACGCATAAAAAACTTTCAAACATACTATATAATATATACTAAATACTATACTATATAATATATAGTGCATTTCAACTGTGCAGCATTTCTACTGTACAGCTTCTGAGCGGTTGTGCTGCAGCTCTTTTCTCGGTTTAGGTAGAAATTGCCGCTGTGTGTCGCAGGCACAGACTAGCGACTAAAATCGCTAACCAATAAAGCTCCCCAAAAGTTCATTTTTAGGACTGGTATAGGTGTGTACTATTTGCATATAGGGGTCTAATACACGCATAAAAAACTTTCACATATAGGAAGAATAGTATAGTGCATTTCTACTGTGCAGCATTGTGACTGCTGAGAGGTTCTGCAGCGATACTACAAAGAGTGACAAAATTAGAAAAAAGTATTATAACTGCTGTGATAGACCAGTGGCCCCCGAAAACGACACTTTGAAGCGGGGTGTTATATACCTTCTTCCACATATACTGCCCTTCTCTACAGCCTTTTGTCACAGGGTCATTTAAAAAGATGACAGACAGAGGAAGAGGCAGGCCCTTCCGCAGGGGTGGTAGGGGTAGGGGTAGGGCAGGATCACCAGGCCGGAGCCAAAGTGGGAAGTTGCAGAAGGTGCGTTCGATTACGTCAAAGGACGCACCAGACTTGGTTGACTGGCTCACTCAGCCTTACTCTTCTGCACCCTCCTCATCCTCTCTATCTGCACCCTCTTCACTCTCTGCTGTGTGCACCCCCAAAGACACTACCACCAACACCACCGCCACCATATACCCTCCGCTTGAGTCACAGGAATTATCTTCCGATCCATCACAAGACTTCTCTGATGCGCAGGCATTCTTGACATTGGATCAGGAAGAGGAGGTAGCAACAACTGCCACTCAGCAGTCTGACGACAGTACCGAGATCAGCCCAAGGATGTTGGTCCCCGCTGTTGCTGCCTACTCCGAGATCTCTAATGTTAGTGGTGGGGAAGGTGACGTAGATGATGATGTGTCTATGGACGTCACGTGGGTGCCCAGAAGAGAGGACCAGGAGGGGAGTTCAGAGGGAGAGATGGACCAGCAGATAGGGAGGAAAGGCAGGCGGAACTTATTTTGCACAGGAGTGACAAACAAGACTGCTAATGTATCAGGACTCAGAGCGAGCCATCAACCATGTACGGTCACATCTGGCGCTCCCAGGACTCCGGCACATGGCTCCGCAGTGTGGGCTTTTTTTTAACGTGTCCGCTGCTGACAATAGTGTTGCCATCTGCAGCCTTTGCAGTCAACGCATAAGTCGCGGTAAGCCCAACACTCACCTAGGGACGACCGCCTTAAGAAGGCACATGAACTCCCATCACGAGCCCAGTGGGAGCAACGCCGTCAGAACCCACAAAGCCAAACTCCAGGCTCTCACCATCCAGCCTCTTCTACTACTTCTCCTCTCTCTTCACAGTTGTCCTCCACTCCACCTTCCATCATCACGTCCCCAAGTTTATCTGGAAAAAGGCAGGCTTCCGTGGGACAAATGTTCGAGCGTAAAAGAATGATGACGCCGGATAACCCTCTTGCCCAACGGTTGACCGCTGACTTGTCAGAACTCCTAGCCCGCCAACTACTGCCATATAAACTGGTGGACTCGGAGGCCTTTCGAAAATTTGTGGCCATTGGAACACCACAATGGAAGGTCCCAGGAAGGAAATATTTCTCCCAGAAGGGCATCCCAGAGCTATATGGCCATGTCCAGCGGCAAGTGAATGTATCTCTGGCACACAGTGTCGGTGCCAAGATACATCTGACCACAGACACGTGGTCTAGCAAACACGGGCAGGGAAGGTATATTACTTTTACTGCCCACTGGGTGAACCTTCTGACGGCCGTCAAGCATGTAACCCGTGGCACCCGTGTAGATTTGGTTTTACCGCCACGGATTGCATGCAGGCCTGCCTCTTCTTCTCCTCCTCCTACTCCATCCTCCCTCTCCTCCTCGGCTGACTCCTCCTCTTCCGCTGATACCGTCTCTTCCGCTGCGCCGCCCAAGATCCCCAGAACCTATTCGACATGCCAGGTGAGACGTTGCCATGCTGTGCTGCGTCTGTTGTGCCTGGAAGCCAAGAGCCACACTGGCCCTGCACTGCTTTCAGCTTTGCGTTCACAGGCAGATCAGTGGCTAACACCGCTCAATTTGACAGTTGGTAAAGTGGTGTGCGACAACTGTGCCAATCTGCTGAGCGCGTTGAAACAGGGCAAAATTACACACGTGCCATGCATGGCACACGTCTTGAACTTGGTCGTGCAGCGATTCGTTGTCAAATACCCTGGGGTCCAGGACGTCTTGCGGCAGGCAAGGAAAATCTCGGCCCATTTCAGAAGATCTTACACGGCCATGGCTCGCCTTGCTGACATTCAGCGGCGACACAATCTGCCGGTCAGACGTCTTATTTGTGACTGCCCGACGCGATGGAACTCAACCTTGTATATGCTTGATAGGCTGCTCCAGCAGAAACGTGCAGTTAACGACTACCTGTATGAACTCTGCGCCAGAACAGGTTCTGGGGATCTTGGTTTTTTTTCACTGCGTCAGTGGCTGCTCATGCGCGACGCATGCAGACTTTTGCGGCCATTTGATGAGATCACCAAACTGCTCAGTCGCAGCCATGGTGCCATCAGTGACATCATACCTTATGCCTTCTTTATGGAGCGTGCATTGCGTCGTGTCATTGATCAAGCCGTCGAGGAGCAGGAGCAGGAAGATGAGGAAGTCGCAATGCTGGATGAATTCCCAGGGGGGGCTACTCTATCTGAGACAAGTCAACAACAGGAGTCTGAAGAGGAGTCAGAGGAGGATGGTGCCGGGGCGGATGAGGAGGAGCAAGAAGAGCATGCTTTAAACCTTTCTGGGATCCCTGCTGTTGTTGTTCGTGGATGGGGGAGGAGATCGAGGACGACATTATCCTGGATAATGACGAGCAGGAGCCAGGCCACCACACTGCTTCCAGTTTAGTGCAAATGGGGGCCTTCATGCTCCAGTGTTTTAAGAGGGACCCCCGTATAAAAAGCATAAAGGGCAAGGACCATTACTGGGTGGCAACGTACTTGGACCCCCGGTACAAACAAAAAATGGCAGAAATGTTACCACTATCACAGAGGGCTGTCAGAATGGAGCACTTCCAGGCCTTGCTTCGAGAAATGCTGCATTCTGCTTTTGCGTGCGCTGGCAGAGGAATTTCCACTCCCAGAGGAACAGTTGTGGATACCAATCCAACAGCGCCTGCAAGAAGAGGGCGGTTTGAAGATGTCTTGGTCACTTCTGATATGAGATCATTCTTTCAGCTGACCCATCGACAGGTCTCATCCGGATCCAGCATCAGGGAACGCCTAGACCGACAGGTGTCCGACTACATCGGATTAACGGCCGATGTGGACGCTCTGAGAAGTGATGAACCCCTGGACTACTGGGTGGGCAGGCTTGACCTCTGGCCAGAGCTTGCACAATTTGCAATGGAACTGTTGGCTTGCCCCTCGTCCAGTGTCCTGTCCGAAAGGACGTTCAGCGCAGCAGGGGGGATCGTGACCGATAAGCGCACTCGCTTAGCTCACGACAGTGTTGACTACCTCACATTTATAAAAATGAATGAGGCATGGATCTCTGAGGAATTCAACACATGTGACCAGTAGACCATGTTTCATTCAAATTCCTCATGACAGGCCACAAATATCCACCACCACCTATAACAATTATTCATGGTCCTTGTCTTCTTGGGTAAATACAGCGGCATAAAAGGCCTTTTATGTCCGTTGAATGCCTAATTTTTGGGGCCTGTAGTGCCCGAAACGTATTTATCCTGTGAATGCCTAATGTACCTCCAGCCACAGAATTTAAAGTTCTTTGCTGTCAGATGAATGCCTGTTGGCTAATTTTTGGGGCCTGTACTGGCCGACACTTACTTCTTTATCCAGGCTGTGAATGCCTAATTTTTCAGACTGGAATTGAAAATCAATTCTGCTAAATTGTGGAACGGATGCGGACCCATTTTACAGACGTGTGAATGGACCCTATATGTATTTGACATGTATTTACCGGCTGCTGTCAGTTCCGGCTGATTTAGGCCGAGCTATTACAATAAAACCAAGCAATATTACAAAAAACGAAATAAAAGCTATAACTGTATAAACGATTTATACAACTTATAAAAAAAAAAAACATTTATGGCAACTTTTCCAATAGCAGGATCATCTCATGCACCCCCTTCATAGCCTGGCCTTGCGTCTCTTCCATGGCCTTCATGCGCTCCTGAATTGACAAAAAATTTCAGATAAAAAAAGAATGCTTGTCATTGTCGATCTCAAATTTGCTTAATACTTCTGTTATGTCATTGTCCATGTTGTGGGACTATGTGTGCACAGCTAGTAATTATTTTGTGGCTGCAAATATGACCTGGAGGTTTTTAATGTTCGCCTCCCATTGAAATGAATGGGGCCCGCCGCGAACCCGCGGTTCGCGAACATTTACCCGCGTTCTCGCGATCGCGTTCGCGCGATCGCGTTCGCGAACCGTCCCGGGAGATGTTCGTCCATCCCTAATACCCATGCCATAAGTGAGCATTTAGTGACAACTTTGTGTAATTTTCCCAAAACTTGTGGCAAAATATAAAATATTCCATGGACTCAACATGCCTCTCAGCAAATAACTTTGGGTGTATACTTTCCAAAATAGGGTCATTTGGGGGGTTTTGTGCATCTTGACATTTCAGGGCCTCCAAAACTGTGATAGGTAGTGAGGAATTAAAATCACCATTTTACGCCCTTAAAAAGCCTGAAGGCGGTGATTGGTTTTCGGGGTCCTGTACACATCTAGGCTCTCAAAAAGTTTCACACATGTGGTTTCCCAGTACTCAGGAGAAGCAGCAAAATGTATTTTGGGGTGTAATTTCACATATACCCATGCCATTTGTGCGCAATATATCATTTAGTGACAACTGTGTGTAAAAAAAAATAAAAACAAAAAAAATTATATTAATGAAATTTGTGGCAAAATATTCCATGGACCCAACATGCCTCTCAGCAAATAGCTTGGGGTGTCTACATTAAAAAAAAGTGGTCATTTGCAGGGGTTTTGAATTGTCCTGGCATTTTATGCCCAACATTAGAAGCTTATGCCACACATCACCCACCATTGTAACCTAGTCCTAGTCCTGACACTTTTTGTTTACATATTTTTTTTTTACATTTTACCCCCAAACATTATACAGTATATTCTTTTAAAGCAGAGGCCCTACAGATTAAATTGGTGGGTGTTGCAATTTTTTTCTTCACGCAATATTGGCGCAGCAATTTTTCCAACGCAATTTTTTTGGGGAAAAAAAAAACACTTTTTTGAATCTTAATGCACAAAAACACATGTAGCGGGTATGTACTTTCCCGGGTGTAATTCAAACTGGCAGAGACACCAGCGATGTGCAGTTCCTTGCGTCCAGCAGGTGGCGCTGTTGCCTTGGGCTGGGGTTGAACCATTGCTGTGTGCTGTGCCTCCTTTTTGTCCTCCCTCGGCAGCGGTATGGTGGGGCAGGGAACCCGCCGTGCTTGCTGGGAGAGGGTATAAAGGGGCCGGCCATCTTTGTCACGGGGTCGAGTCCCAGGCACCTTCAGCCTGAGGGCGGTGGTTCGTGTGGGTCCTCTAGGCGGCCTAGGCCTACAGGACGTCCGGAGGTCGTGTTCCATCCCAGGCACCTTTAGCCTGGGATGAGGTACTCGGATGGAGATCAGGAGCTCAGTGCCCAACACTGAGTTCCGCGAGGGAAGGAGGTCCTAGGGAACCCAGGGATTGGGTACCCGAATCCAGAAGGCGTAATGGACCGGGTGCAGCAGACCGGGTGCAGCAGATTGCCAGTGACAGGTGAGCCCCCCATCGGAGACCGCCTGGAAGGAAAATTCCCCCCTCGCTAGGAGACCTCAGCCCATTTTCAGGAAGGAAAGTGGAGAGTTCATTGTGTCTGGGCCTACTCGCATCCACACCTCCTTGTTTGTTCTGTTCTTTAAGGGAGTCTAACTGATTGTGCTGTTCACTCGAGAAGAATAAAGGAGTGTTGGACTTTAATGGTGTGGGGCTCTTTTCTGGTGGACATTGTTCAAGGTAACTCCAGGTGCACAACACTGACCCAAAGGTAGAGAAAGAACTTTGCTTACACCGCACGGACACATGTGGTGAAGGCTTGGCGTGGTGACCCTGCTCTCTCCCCTCTAATATACCCCTAGACAAGAAGAGAAACGAGCTGATGCAAAGAGGGGAGTGAGGAGGCCGCTACACGTGGGGGCTCGGGTCCGGGATAGTGTTCGTGTACTACGGAATTGAACATGTCTGCCCGGAGGAGTTACGAGTAGGCAGGCCTTCATTGGCCGAAGTGCATCCCTGCTTGAAGTCGTGGACATGACTCAATGAAGGGAAAGGCCCGCGCAGAGGAGAGCGAGAAAAGGGGGAAGCTCAGCCGTGTGAGGGACTACACGTGGGGGCTTCTATTTGCACTGCGCCACCAGGCACACCCCCACCGCTTAGTTCGTGGGCGTGACTCAGAAGGAAAAAAGAAGAAAAGCCCGCTAACTGGAGCAAAGGGGAGGAGTCCAATACGTGTGAAGGACTACACGTGGGATGTTGGCGCAAAAACGTTGCAGTGTGCGATGGATCAGCAACAGGTCACCATGTTCGGACATACATCGTGGATTCCGGTTCACCCTTCTACCACGACACTGACTGCTGCTGCTCCGGTAACAGATACAGGGATCCGGCTAAAGCCAAGGGGTCGATTTGCCCTGTACTCATGCATGGACGTTGAGGCCCTGGGTGTGATTTGTCCCGGCTGTTCGGGACTGATGTGCCAACTGAAGCCATTCGGGTGATGTGAGGCCTGTGGGAAGTTTCTTTTTGAAGTGGATCCAGCGGTTGAGAAGCCGAGAACCATTTACCCTGGCCGTGCTGCAGGCAACACCACTCAAGGAGGAGGAATCACAGCTTTGACAGCCATCCCTGCGCACACTGCAGCGACCGCGGAGGAGGTCGTGAAAACTCAACGGGAGAAATCCGAGGATGCTGACTCGGTCACCACGATCTCGCAGCGTCCACCACCGAAGAGAAAGACCGGTATGGTAGCCCCGACCAGCGGTTGTGGTGGATCATCTCGCCCGCTTACGCCCGGCCCGGACGGATCCGTCGGCAAGAATTCCGGACGTCCCGTTTCAAGCAAAGGCCGAGGTAAGCCAGGCGGAGAGATTTGGTGTGTGGGAAGAGGTGAAAACTCAGTCTCCACTACAGGGTACCTACCCGCGGAAGAGTGTGACACCTCTGACCTGGAGTCGCTCTCAGACATGGGAGACGACGTTGCTATAGACGAACTGTTTGCAGAAAAGGGCTGGGGCAAAGTACCTCTAGCTTCATCCCACAGAAACAGGGATCCGCCTATGTCTACAGGGGAAAGTACACCCCGGGTGGAGGCACCAGCGCCTGAAGAGGGGTCCCGTCCCCGGCCTGCCTCTAAATCCCTGGTACCGTCTGTACCGAAGACCGGGGAAAAGAGACTGCTGTTGCGGGCACCAATGCCCAGATCAGATGTAATCAAGGTCCCTCGCCACCCGGACTCGATAGTTTTGCCTGGCGAAGGGGACAGAGCTACTATGCCTCCTTTGGCCAGACTACAACGCCTATTTGGCCAGAAGGTTGCTGCGGTGTACGGATGGGAGTATCCATACTTGTCCAAGGAGCTGCTCTATGAGGTGGAAGTGTGCCGGGAGCGCTGGTACAATGACTTTGTGTGGACTCACCTTCAGATTCCACACGCCCGCAGGTACCTGGCATGCTCTCCCAAGGCCTCTCAACGTTTTTAAGGACTGCAAGGCAGAGTGGATGTTGGGACGGCACATCCATGCAGACAAAGTGCTGATCCGGCGCAAGGAAGGAGAAGATGAGAAGATGTAGAATATCATCTGGAGACCATGGACCAGCACTTGAAGCCACTTGTTCTGCTGCATCCCCGCTTCTACCTGTAGGAGAGAAAAGACTCAGTTCTTGTTGTATGCTGCTGAACTTTTTGGGGCCCGTTGTCCTTGTACCCAGAGGAATGAAGGACTGTTCCTGTTTGTTCTTCACTTTCCAGCAAGAGATCATAGACTCTGGGGTAGATAGGGCTCAAGAGAAGAGGAAAAGTTCCACGAGTGCAGTTACCGCGATGCTGTCACCAGGTGGCAGTGTTGCGCAACGTTAAACACTTTTCACACACTCACTCTTTGGAGAAAAGGGATTTCTTCCCAGGGAAGTTTCTTTTCTCTCACTCGAATATATGTGTCAGGGTTTATGTGTGTTCATTTTCTTTCTTTTCCCTCTGCAGGAGAGCATCCCATCAAGATCATTGAGTATGGGGTGGGTCTTAGTCAGGATGGGTGGGAAAAGTATAATGTGAATATGTGATTCAAAAGTTATGGTTAAATGTTGTTGTTTCCCTTTCTTTCTTTTTTTTATAGGGCTCAGACACAATTGCTTTAGTTGATCAAGTTTTTTTCAAAAAGTTTTATATTTTTGTACAATTGTTAGTCGGTCTCTGGATTGGATTATGCCAGCCCTTGAGGGTATGATTTGTTCCAGACACTGGGGACCAGTGTCAAATTACCAGGGGGAGAGTGTAGCGGGTATGTACTTTCCCTGGTGTAATTCAAACTGGCAGAGACACCAGCGATGTGCAGTTCCTTGTGGTCCAGCAGGTGGCGCTGTCGCCTTGGGCTGGGGTTGAACCATTGCTGTGTGCTGTGCCTCCTTTTTGTCCTCCCTCGGCAGCGATATGGTGGGGCGGGGAACCCACCGTGCTTGCTGGGAGAGGGTATAAAGGGGCCGGCCATCTTTGTCACGGGGTCCAGTCCCAGGCACCTTCAGCCTGAGGGCGGTGGTTCGTGTGAGTCCTCTAGGCGGCCTAGGCCTAGAGGACGTCCGGAGGTCGTGTTCCATCCCAGGCATCTTTAGCCTGGGATGAGGTACTCGGATGGAGGTCTGGAGCTCAGTGCCCAACACTGAGTTCCGCGAGGGAAGGAGGTCCTAGGGAACCCAGGGATTGGGTACCCGAATCCGGAAGGCGTAATGGACCGGGGGGAGCTACTCACTTGAAGACCGGGTGCAGCAGATTGCCAGTGACAGGTGAGCCCCCCATCGGAGACCGCCTGGAAGGAAAATTCCCCCCTCGCTAGGAGACCTCAGCCCATTTTCAGGAAGGAAAGTGGAGAGTTCATTGTGTCTGGGCCTACTCGCATCCACACCACCTTGTTTGTTCTGTTCTTTAAGGGAGTCTAACTGATTGTGCTGTTCACTCGAGAAGAATAAAGGAGTGTTGGACTTTAATGGTGTGGGGCTCTTTTCTGGTGGACATTGTTCAAGGTAACTCCAGGTGCACAACACTGACCCGAAGGTAGAGAAAGAACTTTGCTTACACCGCACGGACACATGTGGTGAAGGCTTGGCGTGGTGACCCTGCTCTCTCCCCTCTAAGATACCCCTAGACAAGAAGAGAAACGAGCTGATGCAAAGAGGGGAGTGAGGAGGCCGCTACACACACTATATTGCACAAATGTTTGGTGAAATATACAAGGTAAAAGATGATCTTATGCTGAGTACATAGATACCAAACATGATATGCTTTAAAATTACGCACACTCGTGCAATGGCGACAAACTACATACATTTTTAAAAGCCTTTAACCGCTTGTCAACTGCCCACCGTCAAATGACGGCGGGCAGAAGACTCTGTTGTTCTGGGCGGACGTCATATGACGTGATCGCCTTCAGAAGCCACTAGGGGGTGGGCGCGCGTGCGCCGCGTCACTGGGGACCCGTTACGCTTGCGGCCGCTGGGCACCTGCGATTGCCCAGTAACTGAGCAGGACCGTGGATCTGTGTGTGTAAACACACAAATCCACGTCCTGTCAGGGAGAAGAGACCAGTCAGTCCCTTCCCCCCACAGTAAGAATCACAATCTAGGGAACACATTTAACCCCTTGATCACCTCCTAGTGTTAACCCCTTCCCTGCCAGTCATATTTATACAGTAATCAATGCATTTTTATAGCAGGGATCGCTGTATAAATGTGAATGGTCCCAAAAATGTGTCAAAAGTGCCCGATGTGTCCGCCGCAATATCGCAGTCACGATAAAAATTGCTAATCGCCGCCATTACTAGTAAAAAAATAATAATAATAAAAATGCTATAAATCTATCCCCTTTTTTGTAGCTGCTATAACTTTTGCGCAAACAATCAATAACCGATTTTTGCGATATTTTTTTTTTTCCCAAAAATATGTAGAAGAATACGTATCGGCCTAAACTGTGAAAAAATGTTGTTTTTTTATAGATTTTTTGGGGATATTTATTATAGCAAAAAGTTAAAAATATAGCATTTTTTTCAAAATTGTCGCTATATTTTTGTTTATAGCGCAAAAAATAAAAACCGCAGAGGTGATCAAATACCACCAAAGGAAAACTCTATTTGTGGGGAAAAAATTATAAAAATGTCATTTGGGTACAGTGTTGCATGACCGCGCAATTGTCATTCAATGTGTGACAGCACTGAAAGCTGAAAAATGGCTTGGGCAGGAAGGGGGCAGTGTTAATTTCGTCAACAAAAATGTTTTCGTCATAATTTTCGTCAGAGGCTTTTTTACAGTGACGAAAACTAAACTAAAAGTACAGCACATTTTCGTCAACTGACGAAAACTATGACGAAAATAAAATCAGTTTTCGTTAAGGAACAAAAACGGGACGTTAATGGCAAGGAGGGACGTTTACCCTCATGAATTTATTGTATATATCGGTGTATAACACAGTGTATGCGTGTTATATGCCGATATTCGTTTTTTTACTAATAAGGGGTGGGGATCGGGCGGTCCGCCCCCGGGTGACACACATTGGGGGGTGGTCAAGCCAGCTGCCCCGCCTCTCCTGGCCCTTGGACAGCACTGCCAGCAAATCTATCATTAGGAAAAAAAACATTGCCAGCCCCTCCTCCTAAACCACCCGTCCTCCTGTGTCACTCATTCTAAAATGAAGCTGCTAACCTCAATAGCTTCATTCTTGTTGGCAGCTCTCCTCCTCCTGCTCCTCCTCCTCCGAGTGTTGCTTTAGATTGGAGGAGGAGAGCCGTCACATGACCATCCATGAATCTTCAGAGGAGAGCAGCCATGTGACCGTGTTCATGCAAGAATGGAGCTATGAGGTAAGTTTAGAGACTTTGATTTACAATGAGAGTGACAGGAGGAGCTGTGTATGAGAAAGGGCTGGCAGTGATTTATTCTTAACTTTAGAGTACGCTGGCAGTGCTGTGGAGACTGGGGGTCTCCTGGGAATGCAGGGGGGCTGTGCTGTGTATTGTGGGGGGGTTTGTATTGTGCAGAGGGTGGGTGGCTGTGAACTGTGGGGGGGGGGTTGTATTGTGCAGAGGGTGGGTGGCTGTGAACTGTGGGGGGGTTGTATTGTGCAGAGGGTGGGTGGCTGTGTATTGTGGGGGGGTTGTATTGTGCAGAGGGTGGGTGGCTGTGTATTGTGGGGGGGTTTATTGTGCAGAGGGTGGGTGGCTGTGTATTGTGGGGGGGTTGTATTGTGCAGAGGGTGGGTGGCTGTGTATTGTGGAGGGGTTTGTATTGTGCAGAGGGTGGGTGGCTGTGAATTGTGGGGGGGGTTTGTATTGTGCAGAGGGTGGGTGGCTGTGAATTGTGGGGGGTTTGTATTGTGCAGAGGGTGGGTGGCTGTGAATTGTGGGGGGGTTTGTATTGTGCAGAGGGTGGGTGGCTGTGAATTGTGGGGGGGTTTGTATTGTGCAGAGGGTGGGTGGCTGTGAACTGTGGGGGGTTGTATTGTGCAGAGGGTGGGTGGCTGTGAACTGTGGGGGGGGAATTGTATTGTGCAGAGGGTGGGGGCTGGGGCTGTGCTGTGTACTCTGGGGGGCTTTGTGCTGTGGGGGGCTGTGTATTGTGGACATTTAATTTTAGTTGACTAAAATGATTATATTAGACTAAAATGTACTGGAGATTTTAGTCGACTAAAATACGATGACTAAAATGGGACTAAAACTAAAATGGCATTTTAGTCAAAGACTAAAACTAAAACACTTTCAGAAGACTAAAATGGGACTAAAACTAAAATGCCATTTTAGTCCTAAGACTAATACTAAAACGAAATTTGCTGCCAAAATTAACACTGGAAGGGGGTGAAAGTGCCCTGTAGGCAAGTGGTTAAAAGCCTTTACAGGTTACCACTTTAGATTTACAAAGGAGGTCTACTGCTAGAATTACTGCCCTCGAACTGATGTTCACAGTGTGTCAGAAATAGGGATGGGCGAACGGTTCGGCCCGAGTATAAGTTTTCTGGGCCAAACTTTGGTTGTTCGGACGTTCGGCGAACAACGAACAATATGCAGTGTTTGCGGCAAATTCGAAAGCCGTGGAACCCTGTTAAAGTCTATGTTTTACTAACATGAAAAACCAAAAGTGTTAATTTTAAAGGCTTATATGCAAGTTATTGTCATAAAAAATGTTTGGGGACCCGGGTCCTGCCCCAGGGGACATGTATCAATGCAAAAAAAAGTTTTAAAAACGTCAGTTTTTTTCAGGAGCAGTGACTTTAATAATACTTAAAGTGAAACAATAAAAATGAAATATTCCTTTAAATATCGTGCCTGGGGGGTGTCTATAGTATGCCTGTAAAGTGGCACATTTTCCCATGTTTAGAACAGTACCACAGCAAAATGACATTTCTAAAGGAAAAAAAAGGCATTTAAAACTGATTGCGACTGTAATGAATTGTCGGGTCTCGGCAATATAGATAAAACGTATTATTGTTTAACCACTTCAGCGCCGGACCATTTCGCTGGCCAAAGACCAGGCCACTTTTTGCAATTCGGCACTGCGTCGCTTTAACTGACAATTGCGCAGTCGTGAGACGTGGCTCCAAAACAAAATTGACGTCCTTTTTTTCCCACAAATAGAGCTTTCTTTTGGTGGTATTTGATCACCTCTGCGGTTTTTATTTAAACAAAATTAGAGCGACAATTTTGAAAAAAATGCAATATTTTTTTACTTTTTGCTATAATAAATATCCCCAAAAAATATATAAAAAATGTTTTTTCCCTCAGTTTACGCCGATACGTATTCTTCTACATATTTTTGGTAAAAAAATCGCAATAAGCTTTTAATGATTGGTTTACGCAAAAGTTATAGAGTCTACAAAATAGGGGGTAGTTTTATGGCATTTTTATTAATATTTTTTTTTTTACTAGTAATGGCGGCGATCAGCGATTTTTATCGTGACTGCAACATTATGGCGGACACATCGGACACTTTTGACACCATTTTGGGACCATTGTCATTTTTACAGCGATCAGTGCTATAAAAATGTACTGATTACTGTAAAAATTACACTGACAGTGAAGGGGTTAACCTGTAGGGGGCGCTGAAAGGATTAAGTGTGACCTAGGGAGTGCTTCTAATTGTTAGGGGGCGTGGCTTACCGTGACACGTCACTGTAGGTGTTCCAACGGTATTCCCGTATACCTGACAAAGACCACCTTGGTATAATCACAGCAATTACCACACTTACAAAACCCGTCCAGTACTGAAGAGATAACTTTGGTTGGACACAGGAAAAAGATGAGACAGTGGTTGTATCCAAATGTTATCTGGGATACAAGTTATATAGGGACACTTCCAACCAATCAACAACATGGAAGAGTGGGCGTGGTTGATACAGGGGAGTACATTTTACATCATTTACACGTCATTACACATCAAATAGCCAACCCCTTAAACATGGCTGCCATGAGTCATCTAAAACATAATCACCTGCCTCCATTACTTATAATCACAAGGTTTACTTCCCTGTTTCCATGTCTGGTTAGACAGTACACAGGAAAGGACACCAGACACTCTAACATCACGAGGGATCCATATAGACTGTGCACATTTGCAAAATATGCTGCTCTTGCAAATATGCATGCTTTTGTAAAACTGCTAGTGTATGCAAAATACAAACCCTTGTTTTATACTAGTCAATTCCTTTAACCAGTGGGTTCAAGCTAAAATATATGACCCCATATCACTATAGTGGGGTCCTTATGCTATGCTGATTACTACAATCCCATCTTTCAGTCACGGCGGTGACTGATATTTCCGCATTGTAATATACACAGGTGTAGCGGGGTGTTCCCCTATATTGGGAAGAAACTACATTACCCATAACCCCATTCTTGTTGTGACGTTCCACCGCAGAGACTCATGGGAGGGGTTATAAAAGGAAGAGGCGGGGCCGGGCTCGGCCTCTTTGGCGACACGAGACTTCACGGACGGATCCTCCTGTGCGGATGTGTCGGAGGGGCAAGGCCTGAAGCCTGAGGCCTTGCTCTGCACCGAAGAGCCTTCCATCCTCCCCTCTGCGAGCCTGGGTGGCATCTGACTTTGTGAGCTACCGCCTTGTCGGATCGGGGACCCGATCATTGGAGAGATCGAGAGTGTGTGACACGGCCGGTGGAGGTTTTCCCGGACTGGATCCGTAGTCCGGCGGGTGAGAGGGCATAAGCCCAGCTTAGATACTGTTGCTGTGTATAGGCCTATAGACTGCCGTGGCCTACAAGTTATTTTCATACCCCTTGGATTACAAAGTTATACTCTGTTTAAGTGCACCACCATTACAGACCTGCCGGTGAAGAAAGAAGGACTAAGCTAAATATTAGAACCAGGCCTGGTGGGGATTCTAGCGTGTTTGATTGCTGCGCCATAGGGCACTTAGTTAACGGTCGCCCGTATGGCGCACTTGTAGCGTGTGTTACTATATAGTGTGTTAGAGTGGCAGGACGCTGCCCTTAGGAGTGATTGTTTAGAACTGTGATTATTGTTACCCCTTTTATTCATATTGAGAATTGATGAGTAAAACACTTTACCTATTACAATTCATTACTGTGTCCTTGCTTAGTTATTCTATTGCATAGGACATATCATTGATTGTTAGTACTAGCTGTGCCAGAAGGGGATAGAGCCTATTGCCGGGGGTTGGCGGAGCTGCACTCAGGGCCCAAAATCTAATTCTGCGGCCTCCTTAGTTGGAGGTATCGCTACACGTGGGGGCTCGTACATCCGGGATTACTGAGACAGCGGTGAAACCGCCAGAAGCTACCGGCATGGACCCGATAGAGGTGGGACAGTGGTACAAGAGATGGGGCGTAGACCCAGCCAGGACGGCAGTTATAGAACTCCCGGGGATATGGCAGACACAAGCAATGATACAACTCATAATGTCCCTATCACCGATTCACAAACCATGGGTGATAGACGTGAAAACTAGTGGTGGACTTTCACATGTCTTACTGGAATGGCAGGCAGAAATTCCTGAACAGTTTAGAGGCAACAGCATACAAGATGAGGACGATCAGGTCTATCATTTGCTGCATGCGCTGCCGCGCACAAGAGACAGCCCTCAGACAACAATAACACTATCACCGCAGCCATCTTCCCCGTCATCCCCACAGAAGGACACAAAGAGTCCCAGGACAAGCCCAGGCACCCTTAGTGCAGAATTATGCGCTGTTCTGGGGGAGATTGTAGCTCAGTGCAAGAAAGAGCCCACAGATTACCCGATGTCGGGGTACAGGAAACTCCGGATGTTTTCAGGGAGGAAACCAGTACCCTTGGAAGAAGAGGGATTTGAGGAGTGGCTAGACAGCGCAACTCAGGCACTAGAGGAATGGGAAGTTCCGGACCGCAGAAAGAAACAGAGGGTTGTGGAAAGTTTGAAAGGGCCTGCTCTAGAGGCCGCACGCAACCTGAAGATGAGCAAGGCAGATTGTACTGCACAAGAGTGCCTCGATGTGTTACAGAATGTGTTTGGTGGGACAGAGAAAGTCACGGAGCTTGCTTATCAGCTGGAGCATTGCTACCAGAAGGAAGGTGAGAAACTATCAGACTATATGGGACGCCTGGACAAAATACTGCATAGGATGATCCTAAAGAAGGGGATCAGCCCAGGGAAAGTAGATGAGGCCCGTGCTCAACAGGTAGTGAGGGGAGCTCAACCCATGGATCCAATTGCATGGACACTGCGTGCCCGGCAGGATGGGAAGAATCTGGAGTACCCTGACCTCATCCGAATGATTAGAGAGGAAGAGGCTATATTGGAAGAAAAAAAAAAAAGAACGCCTGATAGAGCCCGTCAAACAGCCGGTAGCTATAGTTACACCGGCCATGACTCCCGATAGGGGAGCGGAGGTGGACACTTTGAAGTTGCAGATGTCCCAGATGATGGAGATGATGACTGCTATAATGGCGAAAGTTCAAGGTGGAGCAGAGAAACCAAGCCCCAGAAAGGAGTTGTTCCCAGATACGTCAATACCGAGTCCCACTCGGGACCGAGAAGAGATGTTATGCTACAACTGCGGAGGCAGTGGCCACTTTGCCAGTAGGTGTTCCAGTCCTAAGAAGAAGAAAATGGATAATCGCCAGCCGGCGGGAAACGCCAGAGGGCCCCGGTGAGGGAGTCAACCGGGTGCCCATCTCTTTCAGTGAGCTCCAAACTGAATGGAAGGAAGCAAAAGAGAGAGAACAAAACTCCTCAAAAGGAATCTAGGGTCTCTCAACCAAGATACACACCAGAGAGAGGGGACAAGACCCCTCAGAAGAAATTTAGCACTCCCAAGAAGGAATGCCTACAACCAAGAGACAATAACATCCCTCAGCGGGTTTGTACTCCCATTAGGGTGGGGAAGGTCAATGCATACCGGGCTCAAGAGAGAATAAAGTCAAAAACAAACTGGATGAAGACAAGTCCTCAGAAGAAAGTGACCTCAACCCGGCCGTACCCAGAGAAATTGGTCGGCCCGTCCCCCTCTGTATCTATCCAGGTAGAAGAAGTATATACGAAGGCCCTCCTGGACACTGGAGCTCAAGTGACTTTGTTGTACAGAGACTTCTACGATAGGCACTTAAGCCATTTGCCTATACAGAAGATAGAAGAGCTGGAGATATGGGGCCTGGGAACGCAGAGGTTCCCCTATGATGGTTATCTGCCCATAAAGCTGACATTCGACCCCTCTGTGGCTGGGAAGACAGAAGTGTTCGACACCCTGGCAGTTGTGTGTCCTAGACCACCCGGGGCCAGCAAGATGTCCCTCATCATAGGCACCAATACGGATCTAGTGAGAAGACTTCTGACGCCCCTGGTGAAGATGAGGAGCCATCAAGATCCAAACATCCATCCCATGCTGAAGACAGCCTACCAACGGTTAGTGTTGGAGCAGAAGACCCCAGGAGAGGGGATAGGGAAGGTGTGGAGACTGGGGAGAGAAGGAGTGGTGCTGCAGCCCGGACAGGTGGCTTGCCTCAAGGCCACTGTGAAGCTCACCTGGGAGCAGCCTGGCCCCTTTGTCATGCTGGAATCCGACCCAAGGGAAGATCACTCAGGCCTGGAAGTGATACCGGAAGTGATTCCAATCAAGGCCTTGAAGAAAGCCAGGGGAAGAGTCCTGGTGAGTGTAAGGAACTCTACAGGAAGGGCCATAGAGGTACCTGCCCGGATGTTGCTGGGACAGGTGAGCCCGGCGGCCCCTGTTACCCTGTCAGAAGTGAAGAGGACAGGTGAAGAAGCGGATGTTTGGGAGAAGCTGACCATGGAAAACCCGAATCTGTCCAGGGCTTGGAAAGAGAGAGCCAAGGCCCAGTTGAATAGATGGGAGAAGATCTTCTCTAGGGATGAATTTGATGTGGGGTGTGCAAGAAGTGCCACCCATCGGATCCGCCTCCAAGAAGATAAGCCCTTCCGAGAGAGAGTCAGGCGGGTCCCGCTAGCAGATCTGGAGGATCTGAGGGAACAACTTGCAGAACTCAAGAGGACTGGTGTGATACGGGAGTCCAGAAGCCCCTATGCCTCTCCCATAGTAGTGGTCCGAAAGAAGAATGGATCATTGAGGCTCTGTATAGACTACAGGACTCTCAACAGGAGAACCATACCTGACCAATACACCACTCCGAGGATAGAGGATGCCCTACAGAGCTTGTCTGGAGCCAAATGGTTCAGCGTTATGGATCTCAAGAGTGGGTACTATCAGATTCCGATGCACCCAGCAGACAAGGAGAAGACAGCTTTCATAACCCCAGTGGGGTTCTTCGAATTCGACCGGATGCCCCAAGGTCTGTCTGGAGCCCCAGCTACTTTCCAACGTCTCATGGAGAAGACAGTAGGGGACATGAACTTGATCGAAGTCCTTGTATACCTAGACGATGTCATTGTCTTTGGGAGAACCTTGGAGGAACATGAAGAGAGGCTGGAGAAAGTGTTGAGAAGACTCAGTGAGGAAGGACTTAAGCTTTCGCCTGAGAAGTGTCGGTTCTACCAGTCTTCTGTGAACTATCTGGGGCACATAGTATCTGAAGAAGGGGTGGCCACAGACCCTGAGAAATTGGAGGCAGTTACCTCCTGGCCACAGCCCACCACAGTAACAGAACTCAGATCCTTCTTGGGCTTCTGCTCCTACTATAGAAGGTTTGTGGAGGGATTTGCTCGAATTGCTAGACCATTGAATGAGTTGCTCAAGACTGAAGGAGAGGAGGATGGATCGGGGCCCAGGAGGCCAGGAGAGTCCATCAGAGATCAGTGGAATCAGAGGTGTGAAGAGGCTTTCCAGGAATTGAAGAGGAGCCTGACCACTGCACCAGTCTTGGCCTATGCAGACCCAACCAAACCCTATGAACTGCACGTGGATGCTAGTCACGACGGTCTGGGAGGAGTACTTTACCAAGAACATGAGGGGCAATTGCGGCCTGTTGCCTATTTGAGTAGAAGCCTGACCCCCTCTGAGAAGAACTACCCCACTCACAAGCTGGAGTTCCTGGCCCTCAAGTGGGCGGTAGTAGACAAGCTCAAAGACTACCTGTACGGAGCAGAGTTCACTGTGAAGACCGACAACAACCCCCTTACCTACCTGTTCACCACGGCCAAGCTGGATGCCACTGGACACAGGTGGCTAGCCGCACTGTCTGGATTCAACTTCAGCCTTAAGTATAGACCAGGAGTGGGGAATCGAGACGCAGACGCCTTGTCCAGAAGATCTCATTCCCCGACCATTGAAATAGAAGATTGGACCCAAGTGGCACCGGACGGGGTGCAGGCCCTTTGTCAAGGAGCTGCATTCCAAGCCCGAGGATGCTCCAGAGCAGAGGAAATAGGAGTTACCACGGTGGGAGTCCCCAAACACTACTGTGGAGTAGCTCAATTGGAAGAGGGCAACCTACCAAGATTGTCCAAAAAGGAATTAAGGTGTGACCAATTGGAAGACCCCATGGGGAGATTGGTCCTGGAGGCCTTGGAAAATCAGGATCCAAACATACTCATGCGTCAACCCTCCAAAGAAGCTCGCCTACTGAGGAAGGAGTGGGATAGGTTGCAGTTGCATCAGGGAGTGGTCTACCGAAGGGGCCCCTCTGATGATTCAGAAGATAAGTGGCAGATGTTCCTCCCAGAGAAACATCGGGAGACTGTTTTGATGGCCTTGCATGACAATCATGGCCACCTAGGGGCTGAAAGGACTTTTCAACTTGTCAGAAGTCGGTTCTATTGGCCCTGCATGAGGGCAGAGGTAGAGGAGTACTGCCACTCATGTGCGCGATGCATCCAGAGGAAGACTTTGCCCCATCAAGCTGCCCCAATGGGCCATCTACAGAGCCAAGGGCCTATGGACCTGGTGTGCATTGACTTTCTCTGCCTCGAACCCGACCTGAGTGGACTAGGAAATGTTCTGGTGATAACCGACCATTTCACCCGGTATGCCCAGGCCTTCCCCACCAAAGATCAGAAGGCCTCCACCGTGGCCAAGGTACTTATGGAGAAGTATTTTGTCCATTATGGGCTGCCACAGAGACTCCATTCAGATCAAGGGAGGGACTTCGAGAGTAAGCTGATCCGGAAGCTCTTGGATTCGTTGGGAATCAGGAAGACTCGAACTACACCTTACCATCCTCAGGGAGATGCTCAGCCGGAAAGGTTCAACCGAACCCTGCTCAACATGTTGGGGACTCTGGAAAGCGAGAAAAAGCAACATTGGAGCAAACACATAGCAGCCATGGTACATGCTTACAACTGCACCATCAGTGATGCTACAGGCTATTCCCCATATCGACTCATGTTTGGGAGAGAAGCGAGACTACCGGTGGACCTGGCTTTTGGCACCTCACTGGACCATTCCTCCGTCACCTCTCACAGAGGATATGTGGATAGGCTCAGACACAGCCTGAAAGTAGCCTATGAACAAGCTCAAGCGGCCTCAGATCAAAGGGGAGCTCGGAATAAAAAAAATTACGACCTGAAGGTCCGGGTACAAGACCTACAGCCCGGGGATCGAGTACTGTTGCGCAATCTGGGAGTCCCCGGAAAGCACAAGCTTGCAGACAGATGGAGATCTGAACCTTATGTCATCTGCAGGAAGTTGCCGGGCCTACCTGTCTACAAGGTGAAGCCAGAGGGAAAGGTAGGCCCACTGAAGACATGGCATCGAAACCACCTGCTCCCACTGACGGAGGCAGTTAGAATACCTTCCGTGGGAGACTCCCCTGCACCGGCCTCTATCTTGGATACTCCTAGACCGCACACTCGGTCACAGACCTCCCGAGCTGGAAATGGAGAAGCCTCCCAACTTAGTGGAGATGAAGAAGGAGAGCTTGATTGGCTGTGGTCTTCCCCAACTCCAGGAACTTCTATCATAGATCTTCCAGTCACCCAAGATACCACAGATGAAACGCTGAACCCAGAGGCTACAGAATTCATCCCTTTCAGTCCTTCAACAGATTACTGGGAAGATGCCCATGATAGTTACTCCGAGGAGGAGGAGCCTGAGGCGCCAGAGCCAGAGATTCCAAGAGAGCAAAGAGCTCGAAGAGTCATTCAACCTCCTAAGAAGCTGACCTACCCCCAGATGGGGAACAGTTCGGAAGACTCTGTGGTCACTGCTAGGAGAAATGCTGAGATTCCGGATCCCTCCACTGTCCATTTGGTGGAGGGCAACCCCAGCTCACTCTCTGGCACAGTTAGTCAGGCCACCCAAGATAATGTGACCTGTGGGCAAGGGAATTCAACCCCTCAGTTATGGTGGGAATCCCCTATCCCAACATTGTTTTCAGAATTGTCCAATGTTGTATATAGTTGTTGCTAAAATTTATCTTTGGGGACCAAAGAGTTTAAGTGGGGGGAGTGTGTAGCGGGGTGTTCCCCTATATTGGGAAGAAACTACATTACCCATAACCCCATTCTTGTTGTGACGTTCCACCGCAGAGACTCATGGGAGGGGTTATAAAAGGAAGAGGCGGGGCCGGGCTCGGCCTCTTTGGCGACACGAGACTTCACGGACGGATCCTCCTGTGCGGATGTGTCGGAGGGGCAAGGCCTGAAGCCTGAGGCCTTGCTCTGCACCGAAGAGCCTTCCATCCTCCCCTCTGCGAGCCTGGGTGGCATCTGACTTTGTGAGCTACCGCCTTGTCGGATCGGGGACCCGATCGTTGGAGAGATCGAGAGTGTGTGACACGGCCGGTGGAGGTTTTCCCGGACTGGATCCGTAGTCCGGCGGGTGAGAGGGCATAAGCCCAGCTTAGATACTGTTGCTGTGTATAGGCCTATAGACTGCCGTGGCCTACAAGTTATTTTCATACCCCTTGGATTACAAAGTTATACTCTGTTTAAGTGCACCACCATTACAGACCTGCCGGTGAAGAAAGAAGGACTAAGCTAAATATTAGAACCAGGCCTGGTGGGGATTCTAGCGTGTTTGATTGCTGCGCCATAGGGCACTTAGTTAACGGTCGCCCGTATGGCGCACTTGTAGCGTGTGTTACTATATAGTGTGTTAGAGTGGCAGGACGCTGCCCTTAGGAGTGATTGTTTAGAACTGTGATTATTGTTACCCCTTTTATTCATATTGAGAATTGATGAGTAAAACACTTTACCTATTACAATTCATTACTGTGTCCTTGCTTAGTTATTCTATTGCATAGGACATATCATTGATTGTTAGTACTAGCTGTGCCAGAAGGGGATAGAGCCTATTGCCGGGGGTTGGCGGAGCTGCACTCAGGGCCCAAAATCTAATTCTGCGGCCTCCTTAGTTGGAGGTATCGCTACACAGGCACACAGGAATAATACCATTCTAAACCAAACCATCCCACGTTACCCAGGGGGTTCCCAAGTAATCATTTAGCCTTTTCATAACATCAATACCCCCTTCAGTTCCTGTAGGGAACCATGCCCAGGCCATGTCCTTTTCCAAAAACAATGACCTGGCATAATGGTATTTGAGGGGGCATTTAGGATGCATACCAGCCCAGAGCAAATGACGGCCCTCCCTGTCCCCGAGAATTCCCATTATCGGAACCAATGAGGCCAAGTAACACCATCCCTTAGGATCACTCGGAATCCATGGATGGCATGTCCCTCCACAACAAATGTACGTGCTGTTGCCCAAGGCTAGTGGCTGTCTACCAAGGACCCGTTGGGTAGCTTCAGAGAATCCTGCAAGGGCAAGCTGTAAGAGTAGCCTCAGCATCTCAGTATGGGGGTCAGAGGTACGCATGAAAGGATATATAGTGTGATTCAGGGCACGATCCAAGGTGTCAAACACTGTGAAGTTCCCTCAGACTCATACACATTCCCTCTATGTCTAATGAGTGTGTTATTAGTGATGTTATTGGGTGGGCCACGTATAAACTTAAGGGCTCCCCCCAAGACACTGGGATGGCTGGCGGATGACATGTGAACCAATACATATATAGTACATTGCTCATGCCAGCATCCCTCCATACATTATCTAACAGCTTCAGTTTCAAAACATCCCACACACTGGAGTGGTCGAGCTTGTCCTGGGCATACCACAACAACAATTGGAAAAGGGGTGCCCCTGGGATTGTGTGGATTGGAGTAAATTATGGATTGCCACCAAGTATATATAGAAAAATATAAAGAATTTTATTTATACATAATACACTTATATATCAAAAATGGTTTAAAAGCAAAGAGAGGAACAGACATATACAGTCATTGAAAAACAATTGCATGAGGACACCTTACTACTTGAGACATATAAGTCATATAGCTAGTGGTGACACAACCGACATCAGCCGTTTGGAGGAATTATCCCGGTGATATAAGGCCCATAAAGACAAATACAGCGGCCAAAGAAACACTGCAGGCACAGCCAGAGTGTGGATGTCCTTGCGCCACATTGACAGAGAGGCCATGGCAGTCTTTCCGCTGCAATTTGAGGCTTCCCTGTGAGCTTTGAGGGGCGTTTTTGGGTTGGTCCTCCTACATATTTCCCCGTGGCTCTGTCATCTTGCCTGCAGTGTTTCTTTGGCCGCTGTATTTGTCTTTATGCGACCAGCAAACTCGCACCATATACGTTTGGGCCTTATATCACCGGGATAATTCCTCCAAACGGCTGATGTTTATATCACCATTGGAAATAGACTAAATTGTCTTCAAACTATTGCATGAACCTTGAAGAAGGAAATAATGGAGGCTATCACAGATATAGCTCGAGTATCCGAAACATGTCGGTTGTGTCACCACTAGCTATATGACTTATATGTCTCAAGTAGTAAGGTGTCCTCATGCAATTGTTTTTCAATGACTGTATATGTCTGTTCCTCTCTTTGCTTTTAAACCATTTTTGATATATAAGTGTATTATGTATAAATAAAATTCTTTATATTTTTCTATATATACTTGGTGGCAATCCATAATTTACTCCAATCCACACAATCCCAGGGGCACCCCTTTTCCAATTTTTTCAAAATTACCGGGATGTGATTGGTAAAAATGGTAACTTGCCCTGTATCTGCTGGCTAATGGCTTCATCTTCCCCTAATTAATATATACCACAACAACAATCCCAATATGCCCCCGACCCTCACCCGGACCACCACACTAAAAATTTATCACCACATTGAGCATGTAAAAATTTAAAAACAGAAAACAACAAACACATAATCTCAGTTGCATAGCAATTGTCCATGAAATACAAAGGGGGACTGGGATTGGGTGTGACAGGGGCGTGACAGTCCATAAAAGCAAGTGGGAGGGGCATGATAGCCTTTAGGCCAAAAACAAAAAATAATCCCAATAAAATACAAAAAAAAGTCTCTTGTATGTCTTCCAAATGCCCATTAAATTGTAAGAAGGAAGGAAAAGGAAATGCAAAGGAAATGTCCACATTATAATTTTCATTCTCCTCAACCTTTCCCAAAATCTTTGATTCGGCTCTGTGATTATTCATATGTACAGACATGAATTCTCTACCCCAGACACTGCCTCTTTGTAAGGACAGAACTTGATATCCACAGACAAACTGGAACTGATGCATTGGGCTAGACTTGGGTCTTCGGGCTGGCACATCTGGATCTCTCTTGTGATGCTCACTGGAATTTTGTAGACCTTGGGCATGCGTCATCTGGCTAGCCCTCAAGGTGTCTTTACCAGGAACACTTTCCAACAGGAGTCCGTCTGTAGTCATCTGAGCACCTCCTATGGTGTTTGAACAACAAAGATGAACAAAGAAGATTTCCATGTAAAAGCTGTAGTCATCTCTTCATCCGGATAGGGTATGGGGCAGGGTATGAATGTGGCAGGGGATGAATGGGGTGGGCATTTCTTCAGGTGCATGGGGCTGTGGGTGAATGCTGGCTGGCTATGGCGGATACTCCTCATCCGACAGGAACAATCACAGAACCTACCCGATCAATTCGGGCCTTAACCATTAAGGGTATTAAGAATAATATTCTTCATTGACTCAAACATAAGTAAAACATGCAGGAATAAAAATGTTTCTCAGCAAAGGTCTTCAGTATATAGATTCAACATATTTAACTAAACACCTTTTTCAAAATCCAGTATTATAGCAGAACTTCAACAAAACTTAAACACCTTTAGTTTCTTCTATCCCCGGGACTCAAATGGACCAGAGGAACTCAGAACAGAACATTTTACCCAAACCCAAAGGCCTCCCACCTTTGCAAATATATCTGATCATCAGCAACAAACAAAACATTTATGGATAAACAACATTACATCCTTAACACTTCACAATCACGACTGACACTCTGGAATCTTAAAAGGTAAATATCCAGAATAGTCATTCTGACTGTTATTCAAACAAACTTTCCCATCACATTTTAGTACCCCATGGACTCAATATATGCAGCAATGTATTCAGATCCTGTTTACTTAATTTCAGTAACTCTTCAAACATTTTTCCCAGATTTCACCCTCCTGTTACCAAAATCCCTTTATCAATTTTTAATTTAACCCCAAACTTTTAGGGAAAATATAACATGGGCCTGAACACAATATGAGACAACCCGTTGTGTATACTCTAAACACACACTTAAAATACTCTACTAATCAAAATAATACCCTGTGCGTTCAATAAACACAATACAACCATCCTCTTACTCCACATTCATTTACCTTTAAAGCTTCCTAAACAACTTTTATTTTCCTCTATTGCAGAGGATTACACAACCCTAAGATCACTTCCTCTTTCTGTACCAATCACAATTCATCTGGCATAGTGCCTGTGTAGCGACCTCACCCCCTTCTCCCTTGTCAGTGAAACGGCTGGCTTGTCTAGGGGTATGTGGGAGGAGGGTGAGGTTCACTTGGCATATGTCCTCTAATGTGCAGAGGTGAAAGCCAACACTTATTTTACCTTCGGGCCTGTGTTCTGGATGGAGCCTCTGCTTCTCCTGTGGAGGTTTGACTGCCAGTAATAGAGCCCCACACCATAAAAAGCCCAACACTCCTTTATTCTTCTTGACAAGTGAACAGCATCAGTTGAACTTTTAAATGAACAGACAGGGGTGTGGATACGAGCAGGTCCAGGCACAGTGAACTCTTCTATTCCTTCTAGTGCAAATAGGCTTGGCGCATGGTCTCTGCCACCAACCGTGAGGTTGGCCGCTGCCACCGACCGGGTGAACTGTTGAGGCCCCTGCCACAGGCCTGGGAGCAGGTCTCTGCCACCGACCGTGGTTGATGAAGTGGACCGCTGCCACCGGCCGTGAAACATGAACTACCTTCCTTTTGTAGTTGGCCCTTGTTAGGAAAAGACATCCATCCGGACGGTCTCCGGAGGCCCACCCGGCACCGGCAATATGCTGCACCAGCTCTACGGGAAGGTCACCTCCCCGCCCGGTCCCTTACGCCCTGGATTCAGGCACCCGACACCAGGGGCACCTTAGGATGATCCCTCCCTCGCGGGACCCAGTGGAAGGTACTGGGCCCCAGGCCTTCGGTTAAGTACTCACCCCAGACTGAAGGTGTCTTGGATGGAACACGAACTCCACGTGTCCAGGCCAAAGGCGCCTGGACACCGATCACGGACAGCAGCCCTCAGGCTGAAGGTGCCTGGGACTCGGACCTCGTGGTGAAGATGTCCACCCCTTTTATCCCCTCTCCCAGCAAGCACAGCAGGTTCCCCGCCCCGCTGTACGGCTGCTGCGAGAGGTCACAAAAGGTACGGTACTGCAGTGGTGGTTCAACCCCGGCCCAAAGCGACAGCGCCACCTACTGAGCCGCAGGGAACTGAGCACCCCTGATGTCTTCACACGAATGAAAACAGCCCTACTCTACCAATTAGTGCATCTGGGTCATACTACCACCCAGATGCTGCCCCTAAATAGTACATACCCGCTACACCTGGAATACATAACTTGCCTTTATTTACTTTCAAATTGTGGACTCTTAATCAGAAATAAACCTGTATTAACCAAAATAAAACATTTTGAAATTCCCAATCATTGTTAAAACATCTTAAACACAATTAACCCCATGTATGAATGATCATTCCTTTGCTTTGTAACAGGTACTGTCCTTATACAATGTAGAACTCCCATTTTTCCTCCTTTGTCGACATCAACAGATGTGCTCATCGGTAGGGATGAGCTTCGTGTTCGAGTCGAACATACGTTCGACTCGAACATCGGCTGTTCGATCGTTCGACGAAGATCGAACGATTTGGGCCGTTCGCGCCAAATTCGAGTGACGCGAACGGCCCACAATGCACTACGCCATCGCAGTGTCATCCAGGCGCTGTGATTGGCCAAGCATGCACTGTGACCCCGCATGCTTGGCCAATCACAGCGCCGGCAGCGAGGAGAGCAATGATTGGCCACAGAAAACTGTAGGTAGGGAGAGTGTCAGTTTCTTTCACTGTGCAAGTCCTTGTTTCCAGGGACCTGGAAGGACAGTGAGTGAATTCTCCTTGTGCTATATTGTGTTTAAAAAAAACATTTTTTCTAGGGACAGAAAACTGTAGGTAGGGAGAGTGTCAGTTTCTTTCACTGTGCAAGTCCTTGTTTCTAGGGACCTGGAAGGACAGTGAGTGAATTCTCCTTGTGCTATATTGTGCTTAAAAAAAACATTTTTTCTAGGGACAGAAAACTGTAGGTAGGGAGAGTGTCAGTTTCTTTCACTGTGCAAGTCCTTGTTTCCAGGGACCTGGAAGGACAGTGAGTGAATTCTCCTTGTGCTATAGTGTGCTTAAAAAAAACATTTTTTCTAGGGACAGAAAACTGTAGGTAGGGAGAGTGTCAGTTTCTTTCACTGTGCAAGTCCTTGTTTCCAGGGACCTGGAAGGACAGTGAGTGAATTCTCCTTGTGCTATATTGTGCTTAAAAAAAACATTTTTTCTAGGGACAGAAAACTGTAGGTAGGGAGAGTGTCAGTTTCTTTCACTGTGCAAGTCCTTGTTTCTAGGGACTGGGAAGGACAGTGAGTGAATTCTCCTTGTGCTATAGTGTGCTTAAAAAAAACATTTTTTCTAGGGACAGAAAACTGTAGGTAGGGAGAGTGTCAGTTTCTTTCACTGTGCAAGTCCTTGTTTCTAGGGACTGGGAAGGACAGTGAGTGAATTCTCCTTGTGCTATAGTGTGCTTAAAAAAAACATTTTTTCTAGGGACAGAAAACTGTAGGTAGGGAGAGTGTCAGTTTCTTTCACTGTGCAAGTCCTTGTTTCCAGGGACCTGGAAGGACAGTGAGTGAATTCTCCTTGTGCTATATTGTGCTTAAAAAAAACATTTTTTCTAGGGACAGAAAACTGTAGGTAGGGAGAGTGTCAGTTTCTTTCACTGTGCAAGTCCTTGTTTCTAGGGACCTGGAAGGACAGTGAGTGAATTCTCCTTGTGCTATATTGTGCTTAAAAAAAATAGGATTTTTATAACAGCTTACCTGTAAAATCCTTTTCTTAGGAGTACATCACGGGACACAGAGCGACATAGTCATTACTAATGGGTTATATAGATACCGTCAGGTGCTGGCACTGGCAACTTCCAAAACCGGAAGTACCCTCCCCTATATAAGCCCCTCCCATCCAGGAGCACCTCAGTTTTGTAGCAAAGCAATAAGTGTCCCCAAAGAGGGGCGGGAGCTCTGTGTCCCGTGATGTACTCCTAAGAAAAGGATTTTACAGGTAAGCTGTTATAAAAATCCTATTTTCTTTCTCGTACATCACGGGACACAGAGCGACATAGTCATTACTAATGGAATGTCCTAAAGCAATGCCCAATGAGGGGGGGGATACACCATATATAAGCTGAGCGCTATCAGACATGAGGATCTTTTGCGGCCTGCAACACACTGCGCCCAAAGGCGACATCCTCCTGACTTCTAACGTCCACCTGGTAGAACCTAGTAAACGTGTGTACTGAAGACCATGTTGCGGCCTTACAGATTTGAGCCAGGGAGGCCTGGTGATGCACTGCCCATGAAGTTCCAACTGCTCTCGTGGAGTGCGCTCTAACTTTGAACGGAGGCGGTCTCCTTCTCAAGCCATAAGCTTGCATAATGACCTGTCGAATCCACTTGGCTAAAGTAGATTTTGACGCTGCCTGACCCTTTCTGGGGCCTTCCGGCAGAATAAACAAAGTATCCGTTCTGCGAATCTGAGCAGTGGCTTTTAGATAAGCTTTAACTGCTCTTACTACATCCAAAGAATGCAATAACTTTTCCTCTACCGAAGTAGGTTTGGGGAAAAAAGAAGGAAGAACCACATCTTGGTTCAAATGAAACCTCGATACCACCTTAGGAAGAAAGGCTGGATGAGGACGTAACACTAATCTGTCCTTATGGATAACCAGATATGGCTCCTTACAGGACATAGCTGCTAATTCCGATACTCTTTTAGCCGAACAAATGGCTACTAGAAAAATCAATTTCCTGGTGAGAAGAACCAGGGAAATATGCTGTAATGGTTCAAATGGTTGTTTCTGTAGAACCGACAGAACCAAGTTTAGATCCCATGGACATATGGGAATATTAACCGGAGGACTAATACGCATCACTCCTTGTATAAAGGCTTTGACTAGTGAATGCGAAGCCAAGGGCCTTTGAAAAAATATTGACAAGGCCGAAATCTGACCCTTGATAGTACTCAAGGCAAGCTTCCTATCTACAGCCCATTGTAGGAAGTCCAGAATCCTACCTATTACGTACTTATGTGGATGCCATTTCTTGGCCTCACACCAGGCGATGTACGCCTTCCAGATTCTATAGTAGATCTGCCTGGATACCGGCTTCCTGGCATTGATCATGGTAGATACCACAGCATTAGAGAGCCCTCTCTTTTTTAGAATGTGGGCTTCAATAGCCAGGCCGTCAAACCTAGGGCTGGTAAGGAAGGGTGGTATATCGGTCCTTGCGAAAGCAGGTCCGGACGACGTGGGAGAGTCCAAGGACTCCCCACTGAAATTTTACAATCTCCGCGTACCACGCTCTTCGGGGCCACGCTGGAGCCACCGGAATCACTGGTTTCTTTTCTACCCTGATTCTGCGGAGTAATCGAGGTAACCACTGTGGCGGTGTGAATGCATATATCAGCTTGAACTGATCCCAAGGGAACACTAGGGCATCCGAGCCGCAAGCTAGGGGATCCCTTGTCCGAGAGACAAACCTATCCCCCTTTGCGTTGAATCTGGATGCTAGAAGATCTACATCCGATGTTCCCCACCGCTGACATATTGTCCAGAAAACCTCGGGGTGAAGGGACCCTTCCTCTGGGCCTAATTGCTGGCGACTTAGAAAGTCCGCCTTCCAATTCTCCACTCCTGGAATGAATACCGCAGATATGGCTGGGACATATTTTTCTGCCCATTTCAGGATGTAATTTACTTCCCTCTGGGCTGCACGACTCCTGGTGCCCCCCTGATGATTGATATATGCCACTGCTGTGGCATTGTCTGATTGCATTCTGACAGGGGACCCTTGGAGTTTGGATGTCCATGCTACTAGGGCATACCGGGCTGCTCGTATCTCTAAGAGATTGATGGGCAGGGCCTTTTCTGCATCCGACCATCTGCCCTGGAGAGACTATTGCTCCAGTACTGCTCCCCAGCCTATAAGGCTGGCATCTGTAGTGACCACCTTCCAAGAAATCGGACTGAAGGATTTCCTTTTTTCCAGATTCTGGGGAACCAACCACCAACGGAGGCTCTTGCGAACGGAAGGGGACAAGGACATTGTAAGTCTAGGGCCTGAACTTTTTTGTTCCAGGCTGACAGTATGGCCCCTTGCAAATTCCTTGAATGGAATTGACCGTAGGGTACTGCTTCGAATGATGCCACCATTTTTCCCAGCAGCCTCATATACAGGCGTATGGACGGCTGTCTTTTTTGTACCCACTAAGTGGATCAAATCTTTCAAAGACAACACCTTTCCTCGAGGCAAGAATATTTTTCTCTGGCCTGAATCCAACCTTAGCCCCAAGTATTCCAGACTTTTGACTGGTTTTTAGGGCTGACTTGTCTCGGTTGATAATCCAACCGTGAGATTCCAGATACTTGATCGTCTTGTGAACGACCACGTCTAGTTTTTTCACTGAGTGGTCTATCAGCAACAAGTCATCCAGATATGCCATTATCATTACACCTTGTGCTCTTAGATTGGCCAATAAAGGGCCAGAATTTTTGTAAACACTCGTGGTGCTGTGGCCAAACCGAAGGGTAAGGCTCTGAACTGAAAATGGCGCCCTTCTACTGCAAAGCGTAGAAATTTTTGGTGGACTGGAAAGATGGGAATGTGCAAATAAGCATCTTTGATGTCGATCGTGGCTAACCAATCCTCCCCTTGTAGGGCAGTGGCCACCGATCGGATCGACTCCATCGGAAAGTCCTGATATACAGGAATTTGTATAGCCCTTTTAGAATTAATATGGGCCTCCCGTCCGCGTTTGCTTCGGGACTGTAAAGAGGTTTGAGTAAAACCCGAACCCTCATTCTTCCAGGGGAACCTCCATAATTACTCCTTGGAGCAATAGTTGTTCTAGTGCCAACAGGAGGGACTCTCTCTTCCGGGGATCCCTTGGCACGTTTGACCTCAAAAATGGGAAGGAGGAGAGTCTTTTAACTCCAAACTGTATCCCAAACCTACTGCGGAGAGCACCTATCTGTCTTGATCGTGTCCCGCCAGGTCTCTTGCGAACAACTGGAGTCCTCCCCCCACCCGACTGAGTGGGGGCTTCATGAATTTAACTTTGGGGGAGGTTTTGTACCTCCCCTGACCCAGGGTTTCTCATTACCCTGCTACTGTCCCTGTTTTTTACCCCCGGGATTTGACCGAGGAGGCCGTCGGAACTGTTACACAGCCGATGCCCCAGGGACTGGAGAAGCAGGCCTCTTAAAGAGGGACCTCTAACTCTGCTTTTAACCGGCAAGAGCGTATTTTTACCGCTGGAAATTTTCTGGATATATTTGTCCAGGTTTTCCCTGAATAAGCGTTCACCATGAAATGGGACGCTAACCAGCCATTCTTTACAGGGAGCTTCAGCAGACCAGTTTTTGAGCCATAGGAGCCTACGCATATGTACTATAGACAGCGTAAGGCGGGAGGCCTGATGGACTGAATCCTCTATGGCGTCAACCGCAAAGCCTAAGGCTCTAGGTAGATCAGCTAGGGCAAAGCCTGCTGATCTGTCAAGTCCCTCAAGACCTGTTTCAACTGATCCTTCACTGCTTAGCAGACCCCAATAGCTGCTACTGCTGGTTGTATCACCAAGCAGATTTTCATAAGGACTCCAATCTTTTATCTATTGGGTTCTTGAACATTTGGACATTATCCACTGGACATGTCAGTGATTTATACATACAAGAGATGGCTGCGTCCATTGTAGGGACCTTCCATTTTTTTTTTTTTTTTTGATGAACTTATCCTCCATGGGATAGACCACCGGAAATCTCTTGGGGGAATAAATATTTTCTCAGGACGTTCCCAATCCTGGTAAATGAGCCCTTTCAGTAAAGGGTGAAGTGGAAAAGAACAAACAGTCTGGGGGCTTCTAGCGACCCCAACGAGGATACAGTAGTGGTTGATGGTTCCGCAAGGTGCATTTTTAAATGCTGATCGGACCATGTTAGTCAGAGACTGAACCCATAATCTTTCAGCTTGAGATGCTGAGAAAAGGTTCCCCCACTGTTGATTCCTCTATAACAGAATCAACCTTATCCTGATCCCCTTCAGGCAGGTCGATCCCTGTATGGGACTGTTGCTCTGCTAACAGGCATTCTGAAGGAGGAGACGGAGATCGGGCGTGCTTTCCCTGACAGGGAGGCAGCGATAAATGTTGACAATCTCTCTCTAATCCTCCCAGAGCTGAGGAAAAAACCTCCTCTGTTACATACACAGGAGCAGGTGACTGAGGACAGCCACAGTACCAAGTACCCCTGCGGGGTCTCTACGGTCACTTACCTCTGAACTTCAGGGGAGACTGGTGCAGCAGGAGTATGCCCAAGATCCTCCGAGCCCGATGAGACCCCCTTCGCTTCCTGGAAGATTCAGTTCCGGAGCTTCTGGACGGCATATTCCTAAGCCTAAAGCTGAGGTATTCCAGCCGTAATACACCACTTTTACTGAGAATAGTCTAGCACAATTGCTGCTATATCACAGTTGGTGTCTACTAATGTGCCTTTCTAGGGGATGCCTGTATCAACCGCTTGCTGTATGCCTTTAAATGTTGCCAGCTCTGTCTCTGTACTTCATAGCCAGCTCACTACAATATTGTGGTTTTTTTAAACTGCTGGGACGCCCGCACATGCGCAGAAGCGCTGCGGGGCGCACAGAGCGTCATCCCCCAGGCTCCGCCCCCTTTCCCGGCTCACCTCTATATATAGAGGCGCGTGCACGCGCACGCGCGCGGGCACGTGCGCCTTCGGCGCTAATTTCAAATATGGTAACAAGGGACAGGAGCCAGGGCCCCTCTTTGCCGCAGGCCGGGGGATGGACGAGCACTGCAACATGGCAGAGGAAGCAGTTTCCTATAAGAGAACTCACCATCTGCCTGGACTTTGCTCTGCTGAGAAGAAGCTAGTCCACATGACAAGAAAACATTCCACAGCGGCCTCTAGTGGACAAACACAGGTACCGCAGTCTAATATATTAAATATATATATATAAAAAAAAATTTTTTTTTTTTTTTCTTGACCACCATTAAAAATTATTACATTTTTTTAGTAGTTACAGGCATGCACAGAATTTTGCGGGAATACCATTAGGTAACAGACAGAAAGACAAATTAGGCTTGGGGGTCCCCCAATAGAACCAAGTTCCTGGGGGCCCCCACTTACCTGTTCCCCGCCGCAGGACTTTGTTTGGTCCACAAAAGCCCAAACTTCACCTATCACGGCAGGCATTGTAATCAAACCTTCAGGGACCGGGTTCCCAAGGATTCCACTCCCCTGGACCTGTATAGCACCCTGCACAGAAAACATCTTGGTCGTGGGTATGACCAGAGCTCTGGATCCCAGGGTCCAGCTCTCCTAAGAGAAGCATTACAGGCAAAACCTTGCTCTTCTCTGCAAGGCCCGGGTACCGACCGTTTAGCTATGAAGCTTTTTTGGTCGGATCCGGAATAGCTTACTGAGGCCCAAAAGAACCTGTACGCAAGCTCAGTGAAAAACACATGTTTCTTCTTGGCCAACACCTTAGACACTGGCAAAAAACTGAGGTGCTCCCGGATGGGAGGGGCTTATATAGGGGAGGGTACTTCCGGTTTTGGAAGTTGCCAGTGCCAGCACCTGACGGTATCTATATAACCCATTAGTAATGACTATGTCGCTCTGTGTCCCGTGATGTACGAGAAAGAAAACATTTTTTCTAGGGACAGAAAACTGTAGGTAGGGAGAGTGTCAGTTTCTTTCACTGTGCAAGTCCTTGTTTCCAGGGACCTGGAAGGACAGTGAGTGAATTCTCCTTGTGCTATAGTGTGCTTAAAAAAAACATTTTTTCTAGGGACAGAAAACTGTAGGTAGGGAGAGTGTCAGTTTCTTTCACTGTGCAAGTCCTTGTTTCCAGGGACCTGGAAGGACAGTGAGTGAATTCTCCTTGTGCTATATTGTGCTTAAAAAAACATTTTTTCTAGGGACAGAAAACTGTAGGTAGGGAGAGTGTCAGTTTCTTTCACTGTGCAAGTCCTTGTTTCTAGGGACTGGGAAGGACAGTGAGTGAATTCTCCTTGTGCTATAGTGTGCTTAAAAAAAACATTTTTTCTAGGGACAGAAAACTGTAGGTAGGGAGAGTGTCAGTTTCTTTCACTGTGCAAGTCCTTGTTTCTAGGGACTGGGAAGGACAGTGAGTGAATTCTCCTTGTGCTATAGTGTGCTTAAAAAAAACATTTTTTCTAGGGACAGAAAACTGTAGGTAGGGAGAGTGTCAGTTTCTTTCACTGTGCAAGTCCTTGTTTCTAGGGACCTGGAAGGACAGTGAGTGAATTCTCCTTGTGCTATATTGTGCTTAAAAAAAACATTTTTTCTAGGGACAGAAAACTGTAGGTAGGGAGAGTGTCAGTTTCTTTCACTGTGCAAGTCCTTGTTTCTAGGGACCTGGAAGGACAGTGAGTGAATTCTCCTTGTGCTATATTGTGCTTAAAAAAAACATTTTTTCTAGGGACAGAAAACTGTAGGTAGGGAGAGTGTCAGTTTCTTTCACTGTGCAAGTCCTTGTTTCTAGGGACCTGGAAGGACAGTGAGTGAATTCTCCTTGTGCTATATTGTGCTTAAAAAAAACATTTTTTCTAGGGACAGAAAACTGTAGGTAGGGAGAGTGTCAGTTTCTTTCACTGTGCAAGTCCTTGTTTCTAGGGACCTGGAAGGACAGTGAGTGAATTCTCCTTGTGCTATATTGTGCTTAAAAAAAACATTTTTTCTAGGGACAGAAAACTGTAGGTAGGGAGAGTGTCAGTTTCTTTCACTGTGCAAGTCCTTGTTTCTAGGGACCTGGAAGGACAGTGAGTGAATTCTCCTTGTGCTATATTGTGCTTAAAAAAAAACATTTTTTCTAGGGACAGAAAACTGTAGGTAGGGAGAGTGTCAGTTTCTTTCACTGTGCAAGTCCTTGTTTCTAGGGACCTGGAAGGACAGTGAGTGAATTCTCCTTGTGCTATATTGTGCTTAAAAAAAACATTTTTTCTAGGGACAGAAAACTGTAGGTAGGGAGAGTTTCAGTTTCTTTCACTGTGCAAGTCCTTGTTTCAAGGGACAGAGAAGGACACCTGAAGGTAGCCCTTATTGCTTTTTTCCCATCTCCCTGCAGGCCATCTATTAGAATGTCTGGAAGGCAAACAAGGAGAGGCAGACAGTCAGGAGGCAATAAAAGAGGGCAAGCAGGCTCTGTGTCTGGGGGCAACAGTGCTGGTCGTGGACGCGGTGCATTGTCATCAGCACATGGCCATGGGACACGCTTGTCCTTCTTTTCCGCAGCTGGACATGTTGAGCCACATCATGCCGAAGACTTGGTAGAGTGGATGACCAAGCCCTCCTCCTCCTCCTCATCCTCTCTCACCCAGGCTCAGGGTACTGGCAAAGCAGCTGCCAAAGCGTCCTCTTCCCTGGTATCAATGTCAGACTCATCATCAGTCACTCCTTCCCTAGACCCACCATGTCCTCCTCCTGAGGAGTCCCCCGAACTGTTTGAGCACAGTGTTGGGTACATGCTCCAGGAGGATGCCCAGCGTTTCGAAGGGTCTGATGATGAAACCCAGCTACAGGAAGGCAGTAGGGTGAGAGCAGACAGAGGGGATGCTCAAAAAGGACACCAATCTGGCAGTCATGTTCCAGCAGCTGCAGCATACTGCCAGATTGGCTCCAGTGATGAGGAGGGAGGGGATGATGAGGTCACTGACTCCACGTGGGTGCCTAATAGGAGAGAGGAGGAGGAGGATGAGGAGGAGGCACATCTCCAACGAGACAGGATGCCCTTTGGTGGCCAGCGTAAGGGCAGTACACCGACGGAATCACACCGCAGAGCTCCGCCTGTGCAGGGCGCTGCCTCTGCCCGTCATTCAAAAAGTTCCTTGGTGTGGGCCTTTTTTGAGGCTAGTGCATCAGATCGCACAGCTGCTGTTTGCAACATATGTCTCAAGCGTATATCGCGTGGCCAAAACATCAGCCGCTTGGGTACCACATGCCTGACCAGACATATGTTGACCTGCCATGCAGCTCGTTGGCAAGCCTACCTCAAAGACCCACACCAAAGAACAAAGCGGACCTCTCCTTGCACCGCATCAGCTGGGATTTCCAACCCCACTATAACTTCAGTCCTCTCTGAAACATGCACTGAGAGGAATGAAGGTGTAGAATTAGGTGTGTCACAGCCAAGTACTTGCGGCCACTCTGCTAGCAGTACACCGACGTCCGATTCTAGCAGGCAAATTTCCCTGCCCCAGCTGCTGGACCGTCGAAAGAAGTTCACTCCCAGCCATCCACATGCCCAGCGGTTGAATGCTAGCTTGGCTAAATTGCTAGCGCTTCAACTGCTGCCTTTTCAGTTGGTAGACTCGGCCCCCTTCCGTGAGTTTGTGCAATGTGCGGTTCCTCAGTGGCAGGTTCCCAAACGCCACTTTTTCTCATGGAAGGCAATTCCGGCTCTCTACTGGCATGTGGAAGGCAATGTCTTGGCCTCGCTGGACAGGGCAGTCAGCGGTAAGGTGCATATTACCGCTGACTCATGGTCCAGCAGGCATGGACAGGGACGTTACCTTTCTTTCACGGCCCATTGGGTCACTCTTTTGGCAGCTGGGAAGGATGCAGGACAAGGTGCAGTAGTGTTGGAGGTTGTTCCGCCGCCGCGCCTCCAAAATGCTACTACTGGTTGTGACACACCTCTCTCCTCCACCCCCTCCTCTTCTTCTTCCTCCATGGCCTCTTCCTGTGCTTTGTCCTCGGAACCAGCGGTGCTCCGTAGGCGTTCAAGGGGCTATGCAAGTACTCAGGCAAAAATATGCCATGCCGTGCTTGCGCTGGTGTGTTTGGGGGACAGGAGCCACACTGGGGCAGAGGTTCTGTCTGCTCTGCAGGGGCAGGCCGAGAGGTGGTTGACCCCACACCAGCTTAAGGCAGGAATGGTGGTTTGCGACAATGGCACCAACCTCCTCTCCGCCCTCGGACAGGGACAACTGACCCATGTGCCCTGTGTGGCTCACGTCCTTAACCTGGTGGTGCAGCAGTTCTTGGGCAGGTACCCGGGCTTACAGGATGTCCTGAGGCAGGCCAGGAAAGTCTGTGTGCATTTCCGCAGATCTTATAATGCCAGTGCTCGCCTGGCTGAGCTGCAAAAGGAGTTGAACCTGCCCAAGAACCGCCTTATATGTGACATGCCCACCAGGTGGAACTCAACGTTGGCCATGCTGCAGCGGCTGCACACGCAGCAGAGGGCCATCAATGAGTACCTGTGCGACTACGGCACCAGGACAGGGTCAGGGGAGCTTGGTTTTTTTTCTCCACGCCAGTGGGGCATGATCAGGGATGCATGCACTGTCCTGGCACCATTTGAGGAGGCCACGAGGATGGTGAGCAGTGACAGTGCATGCATCAGTGACACTGTACCTCTTGTCCACCTGTTGGAGCACACGCTGCGTGGAATAATGGACAGGGCACTTGAGGCAGAACAGAGGGAGGAAGAGGAGGACTTCCTTGCCTCTCAAGGCCCCCTTTACCCAGACAGTGTTCCTTCTGTCCCACCCATCGCACAGGAAGAGGAAGAGGAGGAGGAGGAGGAGGAGGATTGTGTCAGCATGGAGGTGGAGGCTGGCACTCAGCATCATCAGCAGCAGTCTTTTAGGGATGATTTACAGTCCCAAGAAACCAGTGGACTTGTACGTGGCTGGGAGGAGGTGACTGCGGATCATGTCGTCCTTAGTGACCCAGAGGACTCCGGAGTGAATGCCTCAGCAAACCTACGCTGCATGGCCTCCCTGATCCTGCAAAGTCTGCGGAAGGATCCTCGTATTCTTCGGATCAAGGAGAGGGACCATTACTGGCTGGCCACTCTCCTTGATCCACGGTACAAGGGTAAGGTTGCGGACCTTATGTTACCGTCGCAGAGGGAGCAGAGGATGAGACAACTCCGGGAGGCCTTGCAGAAAGGTCTGTGCAACGCGTTCCCAGAGACTGGGAGGTTACAAACTCCTGGTCCAGGACAACGAGTTGCTGAGGCTTCGGCCAGTCAAAGAAGGAGCGGTGGGGAAGGTGGCCGTCTGACCGATGCGTTCAGACAATTCTTTAGTCCGCAGCCCCAAAGTATGATTGGTTCCAGCAACCATCGCCAGCGTCTGATAAACATGGTGCAGGAATATCTAGGGGCAAGGTCAGACTTGGACACCTTCCCCACCGAAAATCCTCTGGCTTACTGGGTCTTGAGGATGGATCACTGGCCAGAGCTTGCACAGTATGCAATTGAGCTACTGGCCTGTCCTGCATCCAGCGTTCTTTCGGAACGCACATTCAGTGCTGCTGGAGGATTTGTCACGGATCACAGGGTGCGCCTGTCCACCGACTCGGTTGATCGACTGACTTTCATCAAGATGAACCAGTCTTGGATCACCACCAGCTACCACACACCTGATGCTGATATAACAGACTAATTGATTTTAACATGTCACGTCCCTTCAAGACTGATGCTGATGCTGAGTGCCTGTGCTGTTATGTTGACTGGCTATCCTCCTCCTCCGAGTCCTCAATGATACGATTGATGATGATAGCTTGGAAGATCATTTTTGTTTATGGGTGCCGCCACCAGTGGCTAAGGCCCAATTTTTCAGCCCCTGTTTTACAGGGGCGTGTACTTACAATTTTTTTAGCAATAATTTGCCATAGGGCTCATTGCTGTGCTCCAAGTACAGTATCTGTGAGGGGTTGTAGTGTTGTGCCACCAGTGCCTAAGGCCCAATTTTTCAGCCCCTGTTTAACAGGGGCGTGTCATTACAATTTTTGAAGCAATACTTTGCAACAGGGCTCATTGCTGTGCTCCAAGTACAGTATCTGTGAGGGGTTGTAGTGTTGTGCCACCAGTGCCTAAGGCCCAATTTTTCAGCCCCTATTCAACAGGGGCATGCAATTACAATTCTTGATGTAATAATTCACAGCAGGGCCCATTCCTGCACCCACCAAGAGTAAGTCTGAGGGCTTACAGTGTTGTGGCAACGCCACCACCACCACCACCACGAAAGGCCCAATTTTTCAGCCACTGTTCAAAAGGGGCATGTAATTACAATTCTTGATCTAATAATTCACAGCAGGGCCCATTCCTGCACCCACCAAGAGTAACTCTGAGGGCTTACAGTGTTGTGGCAACACCACCACCACCACCACCACCACGAAAAGCCCAATTTTTCAGCCCCTGTTCAACAGGGGCATGCAATTACAATTCTTGATCTAATAATTCACAGCAGGGCCCATTGCTGCACCCACCAAGAGTAACTGTCAGGGCTTACAGTGTTGTGGCACCAGCACCACCATCAAAGCCCCAATTTTTACTACCACTGTTCAACAATTATATGTAATTAAAATTCCTGATATAATAGTTGACAGCAGGGCGTTCCAGCACCAACCAAGAGTTACTGTGAGTGCTTACAGTGTTGTGCCAACACCAACAACTAAGGGGCCTATTTCTGCAGAGTATATACGGCAGGTCCCTACTTTCAAACATCCAACTTACAAACGACTCCTACTTGCAAACGAAAGAAGACAACAGGAAGTGAGAGGAAATCTACCCCTAGGAAGGAAAATTCTCTCCTGTAAGAATAAATATGGGAGAAAGGTGTCTCTTCTGTACTGATGCTTTATCAGCAATCCTTGTTTCAAGAAAAACACCACATTTCAAAAACAGTTGTCATTGGGACGGAAAGTGAGGTGAAATGTTCTGAACAGGGGCACAGACAGCAAAACAAATGTTACAGGGGTGATAACCCTTACCTATGTTTCCCAAAAAGTTTAAAAATAGATTTTTGGGCTGGAGCTACAGTTCAACAATGTACCTGTTCAAAATTACAAACACATTCTACATAAGAACAAACCTACAGTCCCTGTCTTGTATGCACCGCCTGTATACGGCTGTTCAGAGTATATAGGGCCTTTTTTATTTTATGTGCGGGGTTCCCCTTAATATCCATACAAGACCCAAAGGGGCTGGTAATGGGCTGGGGTAGGGGGGGGGGGGTCATGGGGTAGCTATGCCATTTTTCTTAAAGATTTTCATCCATATTACCGGGACCAGACATTACATTAAAGCCGCAAGAAGTTTTAAATGGCTTTTTTTTCCTTTAGAAGTGTCATTTTGTGCAGGGACAGTTCTAAACACGGGAAACACGTGGCACTTCACAGGCATACTTTAGACACCCCCCAGGTACGATATTTAAAGGAATATTTGACTTTTTTTTTTCACTTTATGCATCATTAAAATGACTGCTCCCGAAAAACGACCGTTTTTAAAACTTCTTTTTGCATTGATACATGTCCCCTGGTGCAGAACCCGGGTTCCCAAACCCTTTTTAGGACAATAACATGCATAATAGTTGTTATAATTAGCACTTTAGAATTCGAACGTTCGCATCCATTGTATTTAATAGGGTTCTAATGTTCGTACGAACTTTCGGTCCGTTCGCGGGTTCTGGTGCGAACCGAACCCGGGGGTGTTCGGCTCATCACTACTCATCGGCATCAATTTCCCCTCACACGTACAATCTATTATTTTTCATAACATATTTCTTCCTACATAAAACACCACCCTAGGCTCAGTTTCCCTATAACAGCATAACGTCATTTACTGAGAACCTCGGAACCCAGGGCAATTATATCAATCCAATCTATAGCACACCTGCTGATACCGAAAAACCACCTTTTAATTTCAATAATGCAAGAATACACAACTAAAACAGTCCTTAAAACCAGACCTCAAGTCTACCCGTTCTAACCGGTGTGACCCAAATCGCAGTGATTCCGGAAAAAGGCTCTTGCACGACTCTGTTCCTACCTCAGTGCGACCCATCCCCACACGTTTTTCACTGGTCGCACGAAATCGCACAGCAAAATTGCACTGTAAATCGCGCGACCCTGGGGCTGCAACAGTGGAAAACAGAGCCCAACTGAAACAATCAAAAACACCCCATGTATACATTGAAAATGCTACTCTTAAAAATTTGTATCTGATCAGATTTCCCCAAAAAAAAAAACATTTGGTACCAGCGCATACATGTAATTTACCTGTGACGTGTCACACTCCCCCTTTAATGTTCCCATTTAACTTATGCAGTGGGCATGGGCCTATGTGCCCAACACATTTTATGAATAGACTGACAAATAGTTGCAACATTTTACCAACAACATATATAACATCAATAAAAGATACTAAAATAACTTGGCCCTCCTTCTTAGTATCACTCCGCGCTTATGGAAAAAAACGTCAAGATAAAAACACTGGCACAAAAACGTATGTATGTAGACAGCAGCTGCTTAAAACCAAATGTCAATATATGTAAATACAGTGTTAAAAAAACGTATTTTTTAAAAGTTCAAAATAAAACTGTAGCAGCGCTACGGACAAAAGTTCATATGTACGTCTTCTATACAAATTGCTCATATAGGTGATGAGGTAGTGGATGGTGGGTCTAGTTGTAATTAGTCCAAATCCTAGTTCCAGTGCTCCTTTCACCAAAGTGTATTTCACCATGTGGGGGGATTTTGAAAGTCCCCTTCAGGGGATGCACTCACCAGATTTTAGAATAATGTAAGCATAGATAAACCATCCTCCTCCAATATGTCAATATTCCTCTCTTCTCCACAATATTAGATCAATGGTACCACAGACATATGTAAGGGGAAAGAACACATCCACATAGGGCAGTATTGTTTGAACAATTTATTAAGTAACAAACCCCCAAGTGTCCCCCTTTACAAATGTGCGTACCAAAAGTGCATAATAAACAGGCGATTGTAATAAATGAGCGCTTCTGCGCTTAAAACTTGCCACTGATGAGCGCCGACCAGTAATTCCTGTTGGCGTCTTCCTGTGTGGCAGGTCCTGGAACGCACAAGCGTCACTTCCGGTTTGCTAGTTGTGTTGGTCACGCCCTGACGTTTTGTCACTTCCTGGCTTCTTCTGAGGGCATGACCAACCATCATAGCAACCGGATTAAGTACACATTGAAGCCCCGCCCCCGGCTGGACGTCGGATCACGTCCTGTGCACCCGCATCATCACGCATGCGCACTGAGGGGGTCCGAGTCCATGCCCTGCTGAGGGCGGAATTACTCAGCCATGCAGGTCAGAGTGCACCGCTCTGATTGGCGCGTGCACTCGGTCTGCATACTGATTGGCTGATGTGCTAAGTAACTGCTAAGACATGGATAAAATACATAATTTCTCGCGGCTCGGGTTATCGGATATATGCTGTTGAACAGGGTTCTCTTAATGCAAATCCGCATAGCCCGGGTTTCAAAGCAAACAGACATGACGTCAAAGATCCGGTGTGAGGCTTGCATTGGCTATATAAGATGCCTCGGTGCCGTGTCCCATATAGATGCAAAGCATCAATATCTGTATGTTGCTACTTATGATAATTTTTAGAGCACTTGAAAAAAACTAAAAAAGCTTACACAGCTCGTAAGCTGTGATGTCCCCTGCTAGGTGCATGTGGGTCATAATGTATACAAAACCATATGTATAAAATTGGTAAGTGTATCATATCCGTATAAAATATCTGTGTATAATATGTATGTTTCACGTAGCTGTTAATGGATAAAAAGACCTCTGGATAAAATCCGTATGGGGAACCCGTGTGCAAGATTTATGTGAAGGATACATATAAAAGGGGCCAAAAAATGCACATAAAATCACTGATTTCCTTCAGTAAAACACTAGATGTCTAAAATCCAATGTAAAATACAGTATAAAATACAGTATAAAAATATAGACTTAAGTGTAAAATACAATATAAAAATATAGTATAAAAATATGCTCGTGCATAAAATCAGATAATAAAATCAGATGAGCAATATGCTAATCAGAACTTCTAAGAATGTAGAATCCAAACACTTAAAACTTTCCCCATAGACCTTGTGTTGACAAATTTTTTGGGCCGGGGCTTAATATATTGAGGATCTCTAATTGCTAGTTAGTCCTCATTTTCATGGGCCCATAACTACTTATCCCATTATGTTTCGGCACGAGTAATGCCCTCATGGTAAAGGTGAGGATTCTACATACTGACTTGCGTTGAGTAAAGTGGATGTATGTGGTCATGGTGTAGGTTGGATGAGTCTGTTGTAAGACAGACAGTCCCCCCTAATGTTTTATGAGTCACTTATAAAACAGTTGATATCAAGTTCTACGTTTAATCCTTTGGGCACCAAAACATCTGTTTAAAAAATCAATTTTGTTTCTTTCTTGGATAATTCGCGAACTCTGTGTGAGCCCCTCCCGTGCGGCTCGAGGCTTTCTATGCCCCAGAATTGGAGGCCTGAGGGATCCTGGTTGTGTTTAAGTTTAAAATGTAATGACACGTTGTGGTCTTTAAAACCAATTTTTATGTTGTGGACATGCTCTGCTATCCTGATTCTCAGTAGTCTTTTTGTACGTCCAATATAAAGGAGCCCACACGGACATTTTAGAGCATAAACCACAAAACTGCTGTTGCATGTAATGAACTGTTCGATATCAAATTGTTTGTGATTAGAAGGAGAAACAAAATTCTCTAGACCTCTAATTGGTCGTGCCACTTCTCTGCACGCTTTGCACCTCCTACAGGCAAAAAAAACATTCTGATTCCAAAATGTCTGCTTGGAGGGTCTAGGATTTTTTTCACTACTCGATCTCCATGATTGGGAGCTTTCCGGTATATAAATTGTGGTTTCAAGGGCAACACAGGGCCCAATTTTTTGTCCAGAAGAAGTATGTGCCAGTGTTCATTGAAGATTTCTTCTACTTCCCTAAATTGAGTATGAAATTGTGATATAAAGCCCCATTCCTTTGAATTGGTTGCACCTGGTGCTGGTTTGGGTTTGATTTGTAAGCACGTTTCTCTGGGTATTCGTTCAACCTCTTCTACAATTTTCTGCAAGTAATCAGGGGCATAGCCTTTTGCCGTGAATCTGTCTGTGAGGACTTTTGCTTGTGTGAGGAAATTGCCATTATCTGAACAATTGCGTTTTACTCGCATGATTTGGCCCTTCGGTATGTTTTTCAGCCATTGTGGGTGGTGTCCACTTGTAGTAGGGAGGTAACTGTTCGTATCTGTTGCTTTGAAAAAAACCTTGGTTCCAAATTCTAAATTGTGCCGAAAGACCGTAACATCAAGAAAATGTATAGTTTTTCTGTTCCATTCAGAGGTTAGTCTGATGTTGTTATTATTGATGTTTAAAACTTTTAGAAATTCCTGTAATGATTCTTCTGGGCCAGCCCAAATTAAAAACAGATCATCAATAAAATGTTTATAAAAAATGAGCTCAGCTCTTCTGTCTTTAAAAATCACTTTGTCCTCCCATTCTGCCAAAAATTAATTTGCGATGCTGGGGGCAAATTTAGCCCCCATTGCGACGCCCCTCTGTTGCAAGTAAAATTTATTGGCATACCAAAAATAGTTGTGCGATAGACAGTAGTCCAGGGCATGGCCGATGAATACTTTTTGGTTATGTGGAAGGTCCTCCCTCTTGCTCAAAGCCCAATTTAGGGCTAGTAAGGCATCATCATGTTGAATTATTGAGTAGAGGGAGGACACATCCGAGGTTACCAACAGAATTTCCTGGTCCTTCCTTCTTGTGATGTTTTGTAGACAATTGAGAAAATCTTTGGTGTCTCTCAAGTACACTAGGCTTGCGTAGTTGTCACACTTTTCTGCAGGAACGTGTCCAAATATTGTCCTAATCTCGATGCAATCGAATCTATACTGTTCACAATAGGCCTAGGAGGTGGGTTGGTGGAGTCTTTGTGAATTTTTGGTAATGTATAGATTGTAGGAATTTTGTTGGTATCAGATACTGTCTTTCCTTATCCGAAAGTACCCCCGACTTGGTACCTATTCCTACTAATGTTGTTAACTGATTCCTAAAAGCTTGTGTTGGATCACATTCAAAAGCCTTATAGGTGTTACCGTCTGCTAACATCTCCAGGATCTGTGTATGATACATTTCTTTCGGTAGTATGACGACTCCACCCCCTTTGTCAGCTGGCCTAATGATAATATCCTTTCTTTTTTCTAGAGCATCGATCCCTTCCGGGATGTGTTTCAAACTTGTATTCTTTTTGGGTACAAGTTGATTCAGGTCACGTATGACCAGACCTTTAAACACCTCTACCTGGTGATTAGGATTATTCAGGGGATTGAACAGGGATTTGTTTTTCAATCCGCTGTTGATGATACCCTGAGGGTTCTCCTTAGTGGTCACATTCTGTGTACTCAGTCCCACAAAGTGTTTCTTTATATTCAACTTCCTGATGTATTTGTGTACATCTATGTACATGTTAAATTTATTTACTGGCTGTTTCATCCCACATTTTAGGCCCATATTCAGGATGTTTACCTCTTTATGCATCAGTTCTACTGGACTTAAGTTAAAAATACCGCTTATTAATGGTTTCTCCTTCTTTTTCTGGACCTTCCTTCTGGCCCTACATCCTCTGGTTCTGTGTTCCTTTGGTATGCATAATGGGTTTGTTCTCTGGTCCACTGGTTCTGAGGTTGGGGTTCTCTCCAATCTTGTTCTCTTAGATGTACTGGGGAGTATTGGGGTTTTCCTCTGTGCGGTGGGAACCCCCGGCCCCTTCTCTGTCCTCCCCCTCCTCTCCCTAAAAAAGGACGGGGTGGTGGAAAATTATTATGTTGCTCCAAGGGATAAAATTTATTTTGGGTTGGTATTTGGTACGGTGTGTGAGGACGATTGTTCTGTTGTTGATTGTGCACCTGGTTATTCTCCCCGCCTCCTCCTCTGGTTTTCCCCTTTTTACTTGGAATTGGGGTGGAAAAATTCGCTGGTGAATCAAACTCAATTTCATCGTCACTTATAAAACCCCCTACTCTATCCATCAATGTGGTTATGGCTTGGTTGATTAAGGGTTCAGTTGATCGGGGTTTTTCTACTAGATTCACATTCTCAGGCAGGGTCTGCTGCCATGCGTAAATGCTATTGGTCTTGAAGTCACCCATATCTCTGTGATACTTCTTTATTTTCTTTTTCTGTGTGTCTTTATCCACTTTCTCAAGTCTTCTGTTAGTTCTGGTATTAAAATCGATAATCGGTTGAGTGTCTTTAATTGGGTCTAGTTGCTGTTGTAGTGCGTTAATCTTAGTTTCTAGAATGTTAATTTTCCGTTTCTTTCTCTGTAGGATTAGCTCTTATAGCTTAAAGCCTACCCCATTGAAAAAGTCAAACCATTCTTGTATGGATCCTGGGTCATCTAACCCATCCTGGGGTACTACCTCCCATCTTAGGCTACGGATACATATTTTAAATCTATATAGATAACTTTTCTCAATTAAAATCCTCCTTAAAATCTCCAGTCCAGCAAATCTCTCTGACTTGCTGAATATGGAATACAAATATATGCTCTGCGCAAAAACGTTGGTGAAAACCTGGTTGGTGGTTTGATCCCCTCTTCCACCCGAAGCAAAACAGCAAGCGGACATGTACCTCTGTGTATTGTGCTAAACAATACTTTGGAAAGGAGTAACTTGTCCTTGTTCAAATCTGCAAGTCCATCCTCCTAAAGCACCACACACAGATGAGTACCCTACTCTGTCCCTCTCACCTGCCCACCCTCCTTATTAAAATCCTCCTTGGCAGGATCATAGGACACATATCAACCAACCAACAATCCATCTGTATTCAGAAGAAAAAACAACTTATACTCTAAATTGGAATTCCAAGACAAGAAAAACATTTACATACACATAAAATTACCGTAAGCATTTCTCTCTATTAATACCAACTTTCCCTTACCTAGGTGCAGTGGTGTATTTAGGTTTTGTGCTGCCCTAGGCCTGACTAAACTCGTGCACCCCCTAATTTAAATATGACCCACCCACCTTCCTGTGGTCACAGCAATGAACAGAAATAAAATTAAGATTCCTTAACCACTTAAGCCCCGGACCAATACGGACCATAATGACCAGAGGTGATTTCACAATTTGGCACTGCGCTGCTTTAACTGGAATTTGTGCGGACATGCAATGTTGTACCCAAACAAAATTTGCGTCCTTTTCTTCCCACAAATAGAGCTTTCTTTTAATGGTATTTGATTGCCTCTGCGATTTTTTTTTTTTTGCGATATAAACGGAAAAAGACTGAAAATTTTGAAAAAAAATTATATTTTCTACTTTTTGTTATAAGAAAAATCGAATAAACTCAATTTTAGTCATACATTTAGGCCAAAATGTATTCAGCCACATGTCTTTAGTAAAAAAAATGTCAATAAGCGTATATTTATTGGTTTGCGCAAAAGTTATAGCGTCTACAAACTAGGGTACATTTTCTGGAATTTACACAGCTTTTAATTTATGACTGCCTATCTCAATTCTTGAGGTGCTAAAATGGCAGGGCAGTACAAAACCCCCCAAATGACACCATTTTGGAAAGTAGACACCCCAAGGAAATTGCTGAGAGGCATGTTGAGCCCATTGAATATTTTTTTTTGTCCCAAGTGATTGAATAATGACAAAAAAAATAAAAAAAATTACAAAAAGTTGTCACTAAATGATATATTGCTCACACATGTCATGGTTATATGTGGAATTGCACCCCAAAATAAATTTTGCTGCTTCTCCTGAGTACGGGGATACCACATGTGTGGGACTTTTTGGGAGCCTAGCCGCGTACGGGACCCCGAAAACCAAGCACGCCTTCAGGATTTCTAAGGGCGCAAATTTTTGATTTCACTCCTCACTACCTATCACAGTTTCGAAGGCCATAAAATGCTAAAATAGCACAAAACCCCCCAAATGACCCCATTTTAGAAAGTAGATACCCCAAGGAAATTGCTGAGAGGCATGTTGAGCCCATTGAATATTTTTTATTTTTTGTCCCAAGTGATTGAATAATGACAAAAAAAAATTACAAAAAGTTGTCACTAAATGATATATTGCTCACACATGCCATGGTTATATGTGGAATTGCACCCCAAAATACATTTTGCTGCTTCTCCTGAGTACGGGGATACCACATGTGTGGGACTTTTTAGGAGCCTAGCCGCGTACGGGACCCAGAAAACCAAGCACCGCCTTAAGGATTTCTAAGGGCACAAATTTTGGATTTTACTCCTCACTAGCTATCACAGTTTCGAAGGCCATAAAATGCCAAAATAGCACAAAACCCCCCCAAATGACCCAATTTTGGAAAGTAGACACCCCAAGCTATTTGCTGAGAGGCATGGTGAGTATTTTACAGCTCTCATTTGTTTTTGAAAATGAAGAAAGAAAATTTATTTTTATTTTTTTCAATTTTCAAAACTTTGTGACAAAAAGCGAGATCTGCAAAATACTCACCATACCTCTCAGCAAATAGCTTGGGGTGTCTACTTTCCAAAATGGGGTCATTTGGGGGGTTTTGTGCCATCTGGGCATTCCATGGCCTCCGAAACTGCTATAGGCAGTGAGGAGTGAAATCAAAAATTTATACCCTTAGAAAGACTGAAGGTGGTGCTTGGTTTTTGGGGTCCCGTACGCAGCTAGGCTCCCAAAAAGTCTCACACATGTGGTATCCCCGTACTCAGGAGAAGCAACAGAATGTATTTTGGGGTGTAATTCCACATATGCCCATGGCATGTTTGAGCAATATATCATTTAGTGACAACTTTGTGCAAAAAAAATAATTTTTTTTATTTTTTCCGCAACTTGTGTCAACATATTAAATATTCCATGGACTCGACATGCCTCTCAGTATATAGCTTGGGGTGTCTGCCTTCCAAAATGGGGTCATTTTGGGGGGGTTTTGAACTGTCCTGGCATTTTATACACATTAGGAAGCTTACATCCACTCTTCTAACCACTTGAAGACAAAGCCCTTTTCTGGCACTTTTTGTTTACATGAAAACATTTATTTATTTTTTGCAAGAAAATTATGTTGAACCCCCAAACATTATATATATTTTTTAAAGCAAAGGCCCTACAGATTAAAATGGTGGGTGTTGCATTTTTTTTTTCTACACAGTATTTGCGCAGCGATTTTTCAAACGCATTTTTTGGGGAAAAAATACACTTTTTTATTTTATTTTAATGCACTAAAACACACTATATTGCCCAAATGTTTGATGAAATAAAAAAGATGATCTTAGGCCGAGTACATAGATACCAAACACGACATGCTTTAAAATTTTTCACAAACGCGCAGTGCCGACAAACTACATACATTTTTAAAAGCCTTTACAGGGTACCACGTTAGATTTACAGAGGAGGTCTACTGCTAAAATGACTGCCTCCGATCTGACCTTTGCGGTGATACCTCACATGCATGATGCAATTGCTGTTTACATATGACGCCAGACCGACGCTTACGTTCGCCATTGCGCAAGAGCAGGGCGGGACAGGGGTGCTTTTTTTTTTTATTATTAATTTTGCTTTTTTATTTTATTTTTAAACTGTTCTTTCCATATTTATTTATTTTTATCATTTTTATTGTTATCTCAGGGAATGTAAATATCCCCTATGATAGCAATAGGTAGTGACAGGTACTCTTTTTTTTTTTAAACTGGGGTCTATTGGACCCTAGATCTTTCCTCTGCCCTCAAAGCATCTGACCACACCAAGATCGGTGTGATAAAATTATTTCCCAATTTCCCAATGGCGCTTTTTATATCCGGGGGGGGGACATTCCCTCCCACTGCTTGTAAAAGCAGTCCAGAGGCTAATTAGCCGCTAGGATTGCTTTTACATGAAAGTCGGCCGCTGGCTGAAAAGAATGATACCAAGATGATACCTAAACCCGCAGGCATCAATCTGGTATAACCAAAGTCCAGCAACATACCAGTACGTTGCTGGTCCTTGTTGGACATGTATTGTAATCTTTTTTTTCATGCAGCCTGTTGGCTGAACGAAAAAAAGAGATTGATTGGTGGGTATGCCCACCATTAGAATACCTCCCTTCATTCACCCACTTCTAATGATGGGCATACACGCACCTTTTATATATGCCGAAGCATGGGGGCATCCTCCCGCAAAAGTTATGCCGCACACACATGGTCGGACTTTTCCACAGGCATGCCTCCGTCTGAATTTTGACCGTATGTACGCGGCATTAGGAGCAAAATCGCTCCTCCGCCCCTGCTGCCCCCATGCTTCGGCATATATGCTCTTTTTTTTTTATTTAACTGTGGTGGTGAAATCACCTCCTACAGCACTGGAGTCTCAGGGATCAGGCCTGTCTCTGCGAACGCTGCAGTTATGTGTGTTGTGTTTTGTAAGTGACAGTGATCAATCGATACTGCACTTGGGTGGCCTGGGCTGGACGGAGGGGCAAAACGCAGGTGCTAGCAGGTATCTGGGCTGATCCCGCTAACACTGCGTTTTTGGGAACCCTAAACTGCTGGGGACGATAGTATAGATCTGATCAGATCAGATATTGATTTGTTCAGATACTATACCACCAGTGGCGGAACTACCGCCATAACGACACACGCGGCCGCTATGGGGCCCGCAACCGAGAGGGGCCCGTGGGGAGGAGGAGGAATGCATACTGCCGGGGGGCGAGCACCGCCCGCACGGTCCCCCAGCCAGGGGAAGTGAGGCGAGCTGTGCGTACAAGCAGAGAGCTGTAATAGCTTTCATTTGAATGTCCTTGTCCTGTGTTCCCGGGGCTCACCGTCACATAGCCCCACCTCTTGGCCCGGCGCCTTTGATAGACAGAACACCGGTCCAATGTGGGACATGTGACGTCATCAAAGGCGCTGGGCCAAGAGGTGGGGCTATGTGACGGTGAGCCCCGGGAACGCAGGACATTCAAATGAAAGCTATTACAGCTCTCTGCTTGTACGAACAGCGCGCCTCTTCTCCTCACTTCCCCTGGCTGGGGGACTGTGCGGGCGGTGCTCGCCCCCCACTCTGAGGCAGCCCCATGCTCGCCAATAGCCATTTGAGGGCTGCAGTATGCATTCCTTATCCTCCCCGGTAGTTCCTCCACTGGCTCGCCTCTTCCACTGCACAGGTGAGGCTACATTGTGCACGGGTCATGCTGCATTGGGCACAGGTGAGGCTGTATTGGGCACGGGTCACGTTGTATTGGGCACGGGTCAGGCTGCATTGGGCACAGGTGAGGCTGCATTGGGCACAGGTGAGGCTGCATTGGACACAGGTGAGGCTGTATTGGGCACGGGTCATGCTGCATTGGGCACAGGTGAGGCTGTATTGGGCACGGGTCATGCTGCATTGGGCACAGGTGAGGCTGTATTGGGCACGGGTCATGCTGCATTGGGCATTGGGCAAGGGTCATGCTGCATTGGGCACGGGTCACGCTGCATTGGGCATAGGTGAGGCTGCATTGGGCATGGGTCACGCTGTATTGGGCACAGGTGAGGCTGCATTGGGCACGGGTGAGGCTGCATTGGGCACAGGTGAGGCTGCATTGGGCACAGGTGAGGCTGCATTGGGCACGGGTGAGGCTGCATTGGGCACGGGTCACGCTGCATTGGGCACAGGTGAGGCTGCATTGGGCACAGGTGAGGCTGTTTTCAGCATGGGCAGGCTACGTGCATTGGGCACAGGTGAGGCTGCGTTGGGCACAGGCCACACTGCATTGGGCACAGGTGAGGCTGCATTGGGCACTGAACACGCTGCATTGGGCACAGGCCACGCTGCATTGGGCACAAGTGGGCACAGGTGAGGCAGTATTGGGCACGGGCAGACCACGCTGCATTGGGCACAGGTGAGGATTATTGAAGCGCTAACACCAGGTGTTTGGAGTATCTTTATCTGTTGATTAAACTTTCTGGAATACATATATTGCTATTGTGGTGTAGGATCTGGGTTCTTTCTTTCTTTCTTTCTTTCATCTCAGACTCGAACCACACGCCCTTTAAACCACGCCCACTATTTAATTTAAGTCTGCCATTTTTTTGTGGGGGGGGGCCATACAACATTTTGCTATGGGGCCCTGTGATTTCTAGTTACACCCCTGTATACCACTAAGGGAGGTGTATGCTTCACGCATGGGTGTTAGCGGCACTAACCTGACACTGCCTGGGGCGACGCAGACCCTCTCTGACGCTAAAACCTAATTGATATCACCCGCCGGTCGATCAGGGGGTTAAACCTTTATTGGGTTATATACGGCGGGTGCCCTGACACTATAAAAAGCAAACTAACTAACCAGCGTCACCCGTAACACTTATATGGTGATCACTGGTGAAAGGGTTAACTAGGGGCAATCAGGGGGTTAAACCTTTTTTAGGTAATATATGGGGGTACCTGACGCTACATAAAAACCTGACGGGGAACCTAAATAACAAAATAACTAACTGGCTAACTAGTGTCACCAGTAACACTTATACGGTGATCACTGGTGAAAGGGTTAACTAGGGGCAATTAGGGGGTTAAAACCTTTATTAGATAATATATGGGGGTACCTGACACTATAAAAACCTGCGGCGAACCTAAAAAAAATAACTGGCTACCTATCGGCACCAGCATAACTAATACAGCGATCAGAAAAACGATTGCTTAGTGACACTGGCAAAAGGGGGTGAAAGGGTTACCTGGGGGGCGATCAAGGGGTAAACCTTTATTAGGTAATATATGGGGGTACCTGACGCTATAAAAACCTGTGGCGAACCTAAAAAAAATAACTGGCTACCTATCGGCACCAGCATAACTAATACAGCGATCAGAAAAACGATTGCTTAGTGACACTGGCAAAAGGGGGTGAAAGGGTTACCTGGGGGGCGATCAAGGGGTTAAACCTTTATTAGGTAATATATGGGGGTACCTGACGCTATAAAAACCTGCGGCAAACCTAAAAAAAATAACTGGCTACCTATCGGCATCACCGACACTAAGACAGCGATCAGAAAAACGATCGCTTAGTGACACTGGCAAAAGGGGGTGAAAGGGTTACCTGGGGGGGCGATCAAGGGGTTAAACCTTTATTAGGTAATATATAGGGGTACCCGACGCTATAAAAACCTGCGGCGAACATAAAAAAATAACTGGCTACCTATCGGCATCACCGACACTAAGACAGCGATCAGAAAAACTATCGCTTAGTGACAGCGGTGCTAGGGGGTGAAAGGGTTACCTGGGGGCGATCAAGGGGTTAAACCTTTATTAGGGGGGGTTAGGGGGCTACACTGGACCTAAAACACTCTGCCCTGACACTTTTACAGTCACAAATGTCACTGATTGCAGTGATCAGTAAATAAATGGTCACTGCAATCAGTGACACTGTGACTGGGGGCTGGGGGGTGATCTGGTGGGTGATCTGGGGGTGTCTGGGGGGGCGATCGTGTGCCTATGTGTGTGGTGTCAGTGTGCTGTTATGTGCACTAACCTCTGTGTCTTCTCTCATGCGGCGCTTGGTATATGTGAGCACCGCATGAGAGATGACATCACTTCCTCCTGCCTGTGTAAACACTACACAGGCAGAGGAAGCTTTTCATTCACCGGGAGCGATCGCGAGTGGGTGGCCAGAATCGAATGGCGGCCCCCTCATCACGGATCGCTCCCGAAGCGATCCCAGCTGCTCACTGTACCGGAGGGGGGTTCGATCAGACCCCCCACCTATACGAAGGCAGGCACGTACTGGTACGTGATTGTGCCTGTCCGTGCCATTCTGCCGAGGTATAAATACAGGATTGCAGGAGAGTTCTACTACCTACCTGCCGGGTATAGGTGAACATGTCAGTGTCCCTTGTATCTGCACCATCCCTATCATACCGGCAGCAGTGCGGCCGCTTTATGGGGGCACCAGACCGATTTGTCTTGCACCCAGTCCACCTCATAAGACTGGGGCTACACCTATGCTCCGTACACACAAGCGGAATTTCCGTCAGAAAAAATTTGGATGGTTTTTCTGACGGAATTCCGCTCAAGCTTGGCTTACATACACACGGTCACACAAAAGTTCTCTGAACTTTTGAGCGTTAAGAACTCGTTAAGTGACGTACAACACTACGACGAGGCAAGAAAAATAAGTTTAATGCTTCTGAGCAAGCGTCAAATTGTTTCCGAACATGCGTGTTTTTTTTCCTGTCGGAATTGCATACAGGCGAACGGATTTTCAGATATTTTGTTCTGAAAAATTGAGAACCTGCTCTCAATCTTTTGCTGGCGGAAATACACACGGTCGGAATTTCCGATAAAAAGCTCACATCAGACTTTTGCTGGAAGAAATTCCACTAGTGTGTATGGGGCATAAAAGTGTAGCACAAGCCGGCGGGGACTCTTTTCATGCTGCGCCCCTGCAAAGTGCTGCCCTAGGCCTGGGCCTTGTTGGCCTAGGCCAAGATACAGCGTCGCCTAGGTGTCCGTCTATGAAACTACGCCACAGCAGCGACCGAAAGGATCACCACTGATCACAGTGTACAAAACAGAGACAATCGGGGGAGAAGTGTTTAACCACTTAACAACCACCTGCCGACAAATAACGTCGACAAGGTGGTTGCTTAACTCTGGGAGGACGTTATATAACGTCCTCCCAGAATCGCGCTCCCGCGCGCCCCCTGGGGCGCGCACACGGGAAACTCCATGACCGCCGGGTCCAGAGGACCCGGCGGATCACGAATCGCGGTAAATCGCCGCCGATAGCGGCCGTTTACCACGTGATCGCTCCGTCAAATGACGGAGCAATCACTTGTAAACAGACCGGCGTCATTTGATGACGCCGGTTCCTCCCTCCCCTCTCTGTACCGATCGGTACAGTGTGAGAGGAGAGGGGAGGGAGCGGATGGCAGCAGCAGCTCTGTGGGCTGGATCTGTGACAATTGCAGTCACAGATCCAGCCATCCATCCATCCCTGCTCAGCCATCCCTGGTGCAATACCCTGCCAATACTCTGCAATACACCCTGCCAATACTCTGCAAAATACCCTGCGCAATACTCTGCAAAATACTCTGCAATACCCTGGCGCAATACTCTGCAATACCCTGCGCAATACTCTGCAATACCCTGCGCAATACTCTGCAATACCCTGCGCAATACTCTGCAATACCCTGCAAAATACTCTGCAATACCCTGCGCAATACTCTGCAATACCCTGCGCAATACTCTGCAATACCCTGCGCAATACTCTGCAATACCCTGCGCAATACTCTGCAAAATACTCTGCAATACCCTGCACAATACTCTGCAATACCCTGCGCAATACTCTGCAATACCCTGCGCAATACTCTGCAAAATACTCTGCAATACCCTGCACAATACTCTGCAATACCCTGCGCAATACTCTGCAATACCCTGCGCAATACTCTGCAATACCCTGCGCAATACTCTGCAATACCCTGTGCAATACTCTGCAATACCCTGTGCAATACCCTGTGCAATACTCTGCAATACCCTGCCATACTCCGCAATACCCTGCCATAGTCCGCAATACTCCGCAATGCCCTGCAATGCCCGGCAATACTCCGCAATGCCCACTTCCCGCCCGCCGGCCGTCATATGACGTCCTTGACTTTGTGCGGGGATATCTGAATGATGCTTGCAGCTACAGGCATCATTCAGATATTCGCTTTTTCAGCCGGCGATTCCCTGCACCATAAGAACAATCATAGCGGCTGTTCCGCTGCTTGATCATTCTTACGGGAGGCGAGAGGGGATGTCCCCCCCTCCCGCTGCCCTCCGGTGCTTCTACCGACTCACCGCTTCGATCAAAGCCAGGATTGTTGTTTTTTTTTTGTTTTTTTTTCAGGCTTCCCAGCCTAGAGGTGAGATGTGGGGTCTTATTGACCTCATATCTCACTGTAAAGAGGACCTGTCATGCCATATTCCTATTACAAGGGATGTTTACGTTCCTTGTAATAGGTATAAAAGTGATCAAAAAAAATTTTGGGGCGGAAAAACATGTCAAACTAAAATAAATAAAGTAAAATGAACAATAAAAAAAATATATTTTTTTTAAAGCGCCCCTGTCCCCGTGAGCTTGCATACAGAAGCGAACGCATACGTAAGTCCCGCCCACATATGAAAACGGTTTTCAAACCACACATGTGAGGTATCTCTGCGAACGTTAGAGCGAGAGCAATCATTTTGGCCCTAGACCTCCTCTGTAACTAAAATCATGTAACCAGTAAAAATATTTAAAGCGTCGCCTATGGGGATTTTTTTAAGTAGCGAAGTTTGGTGCCATTCCACAAGTGTTTGCAATTTTTAAGGGTGACATGTTAGGTATCTATTTACTCGGCGTAACTTCATCTTTCACATTATGCAAAAACATTGGGCTAACTTTACGTTTTTTTTTTTTTTAAGCACAAAACATTTTTTTCCGTAAAAAACGCGTTAAAAAAATTGCTGCGCAAATATCGTGCGAGATAAAAAGATGCAACAACCACCATTATATTCTCTAAGGTCTTTGCTAAAAAAACATATATAATGTTTTGGGGTTCTATGTAATTTTCTAGCAAATAAATGATGATTTTTACATGTAGGAGAGAAATGTCAGAATTGGCCTGGGTGCTCCAGAACGCCTGAAGGTGCTCCCTGCATGTTGGGCCTCTCTATGTGGCCACGCTGTGTAAAAGTCTCACACATGTGGTATCACCATACTCAGGAGGAATAGCAGAATGTGTTTTGGGGTGTAATTTGTGGAATGCATATGCTGTGTGTGAGAAATAACCTGCTAATATGACAATTTTGTGAAAAAAAAAAAGAGAAAAAAAAATCTTGATTTTGCAAAGAATTGTGGGAAAAAATGACAACTTCAAAAAACTCACAATGCCTCTTTCTGAATACCTTGGAATGCCTTCTTTCCAAAAAGGGGTCATTTGGGGGGTATTTGTACTTTTCTGGCATGTTAGGGTCTCAAGAAATGAGATCGGCCGTCAGTACTTCAGGTGTGATCAATTTTCAGATATTGGCACCATACCTTGTGGACTCTATAACTTTCACAAAGACCAAATAATATCCACCAATTTGTACTTATTTTTACCAAAGATATGTAGCAGTATAAATTTTGGCCAAAATTTATGAAGAAAAAATAGTAATTTGCAAAATTTTATAACAGAAACGAAAAAAAAATCATTTTTTTACAAAATTTTCAGTCTTTTTTCTCTTATAGCGCAAAAAATAAAAAAACCCAACAGTGATTAAATACCACCAAAAGAAAGCTCTATTTGTGTGAAAAAAAGGACAAAAAAATCATATGGGTACAGTGTTGTATGACTGAGTAATTGTCATTCAAAATGTGAGAGCACCGAAAGCTGAAAATTGGTCTGGTTATTAAGGGGGTTTAAGTGCCCAGTGGTCAAGTGGTTAAACACGTTCTCCCACCGATGACCTCCACACACTGAGAACCCTCAATGACCGACACAGAAACGGCCAGTCCATGAAGCTGCTAACTCAGTGCTCCACCGGCGATCTGTCAGAACTCATACCCCCAGACTCACCAGCTCAGAGGTGGAGAATCGGGGAGCTAACAGGGAAACCAGGGGACATGTATCAATGCAAAAAAACGTTTTAAAAACGTCAGTTTTTTCAGGAGCAGTGATTTTAATAATACTTAAAGTGAAACAATAAAAATGAAATATTCCTTTAAATATCGTGCCTGGGGGTGTCTATAGTATGCTTGTAAAGTGGCGCATTTTCCCGTGTTTAGAACAGTACCACAGCAAAATGAAATTTCTAAAGGGAAAAAAAGGCATTTAAAACTGATTGCGGCTGTAATGAATTGTCGGGTCTCGACAATATAGATAAAACTCATTATTGTTTAACCACTTCGCTGGCCAAAGACCAGGTCACTTTTTGCGATTCGGCACTGTGTCGCTTTAATTGACAATTGTGCGGTCGTGCGACGTGGCTCCCAAACAAAATTGACGACCTTTTTTTCCCACAAATAGAGCTTTCTTTTGGTGGTATTTGATCACCTCTGCAGTCTTTATTTAAACAAAAATAGAGCGACAATTTTGAAAAAAATTCAATATTTTTTACTTTTTGCTATAATAAATATCCCCCAAAAATATATAAAAAAACATTTTTTTTCCTCAGTTTAGGCCGATACGTATCTACATATTTTTGGTAAAAAAAAAATCGCAAAAAGCGTTTAATGGTTGGTTTACGCAAAAGTTATAGCGTCTACAAAATAGGGGGTAGTTTTATGGCATTTTTATTAACTTTTTTTTACTAGTTATTATAACCGCGATGTATTAATATATATATACTATTGTAATCTATAATACATATATCTATCGCAACTATGTATTAATTGTATTTGTCCCTTGTTTGCTAGTCTAACCTATCAGAGAATGCTAGGCCTGATTATACAATGTTACTTATGAAGACAGACACAGTTGCTTAGTAGAAGAAATTACATTTATTTCCTAAAAGTAGGAATGTTACATACTAACAACCGATATCTATACAGCCTATATCAACAGTACTAATGAAAATGATACTTATTCTCTCTTTGAGGCAATAGTCCTGCTTGCTGAGCTCCCAGATGTAATAGAGGGCTCTCTCATTCTCAAACGTCCTGTTTTAAAGGACCTCATTCATACCTCATTCAAACCCTCCCCTTGCCCGCCCGTCTGCCTCTCGACCAATCGTTGCACTTCCATGTCCCTCGTCTTGTTACTGATTGTCCTGCCATACCTGGCCTCTGGGGGCGATGTTGCCCATATAATCTCCAATAGCTTGCTGGCCCCTTTAATCATGGTACTTGTATTGACAGATGCACTTCCTTTTTGTCTTCGGAAGGTGCTAATTAACAGGATCTTCAGACATTGTGGAGTCGGGTCTAACAGATTACATTCCTTAGGGGGGCATCCTGTCCTCCAGGTACGACAAGCCTCAGCTTAACTGACCATTTGAAATGCAACAGAATATGTACAAAACCCAGAACTTATATTCCTTACAACATATGCCGCTTTGCGCCTAAAGGGCGCACAAATCATTCTCCAGACACGGCTCCCATTGACCAATCCATAATGTCCTGTGTTTCCGGACCAGTACCTATAGAACAGCCTTTAACTGCATGTGCTTCAGAGACAGCTCCTATGGAATAGCCCACAATGGTTTTACCGTGTTGCGCCTCTTAACATAGGCCTCAGAACCAGCTCCTATGGAACAGTCCATAATGGTTTTAACGTGCTGCGTTTCCCAACACATGCCGCTTTGCTACTGGGTGACACGCCAACCTCATTCTTCCATGACGGTTTCCATGTCACCATTCTGTATCTTCTGTGTCTTCTTCTTCCTAACATCTTCATGAAGGGGTATAGCAACGGCAAGGGGTGTCCATTCGCTCACCATTCACCAGCACACACTAAGAGCAACAACTCAACCATCTTTCAGATGCAGAGCCTCGAGGAGGACCTTATTTGCCCATATTATTAGCCTAAAATACACCTTTGTCACACTACACCATAACATAAATCAACCCATTACCATAATATCTACATATATACATATGACCCATCAAATTATGTATCCCGCTCCCAACCTCCTATAACTCTTCACTGTAAATACGGGTCGGGATTATGCAGGTTCGTTCATAGTGGCCTTCCCTACCGCAATTCTGGCATGTCAGCGGTATTTCCGTGTTCTGAATTGGCAGCAAAGCCTCTAACCTGTATGAAGAGACCTCACCTCCAATTCGTTCCTCAACTTGCATAGATAAATGCAAGACTTTCCTATATAAACGTCGAGTCCAACAACACATACCAACTTGAACCAATGACGATGCTGCGGCAATAATGAGCAATACTACAATGGGATGTATCAAATAATTCAAAATACTGTTGGCCTTACTGGAATGTCCAAATACTACCTCCCACCAAGACCCTCCCGCATAATTTCCTAGTTGATGCACTACCTCCTTTTATTTCATTCTGATCGTGGTGGATAGTATAGTAGCATTAGCTCTCTCTTGCTGCAGCATCCTCATAAGGCTCTCATCTCTATCCCAATCTGTTAACCATTCCTGTATCTTCCTTCCCATACCAAGGTTCAGGGCTCTCAGATTAACAGGGTGGTTATGGTTGATATCCACAGACAGATTGGCAATATGCGGTACCACATAATTCCATTCCTGTGTCTGGATTTCAGAGACACCGCCAAGGGTACACCATGCTCTTCTAGCTAGTGTCAGGTTCAGGGAACATCCTAGTTCCATGACTAACGTTACATTAGTATCCTTTAGGAAAAGAAACAAACTCTTCCATGTCCCAAATAATACATTGGCGTTCCCTTCCCGGCAATGTTTTCCCCATTCAGAACACAGAGCGAGGCATCTTCCCAACATTTCACATTCACCACTGTGTATTGACCTGACATACATAGGATGTCATGGTCATGCTTCCGACAGAAGGAAATATCAACCTGCCTCCAGCTCCCATCCTCTCTGATCACATGTGGGTAATTTAGCTTCAGATGTAACAACATAGAATCCCCAGTCAGCAAGCCCATTGATACCACCGAATACACAGACTGAGTCTGTACTTCTGTATATGGGGTCAATGAGGAAGCATAGCATCTCTCATAATCCAAATTAGTACAGCCCATCCAGGCATTTGACCACCACTTTGGATTAGTGTAAGAGATGTGCTTTGGTAAAATCTTACTGAGCTGTGATGCTAACTCATAAGGCCACTGCCCTTCATACAGAGATTGTACAATTAGCTTGATGTTGGTTGATAGTTCCGTTCTTTTTGCCCTGTATCACCACACTATCTACCAACCTCTTAAAATGGCGGATAAAATTTTGAGCCACTTTTACCTGGGTATTTAGGTGACGTTGTTGAATGTTATCAAGAATGTCATTGATCTCTCTCTGAGCAACAAAGCCCCGCTTGCTGTCTGAAGCTATGGCTGAGAGTTTGTTCCTCAGGAGATCGATGTCCACTCCATTAACGACGCCCATTCCGGCTCCTATTCCCCCCAATATAGTGCTGAGTACATCCCTCCTCTTTCGGGTTACTCCTCAGAAATAAGCGTTCCGCATATCTCTGGGAGCAAGCCACTGATATATTGACCGCACTTGATTCAGAGTATATTCAGCCCATATAGGGTAATAGGTTTTTATCAACCACTATGAGATGCTGAAGCGCCATGTGGTGAAGGTATACTGTACCCTGGTAGACAGTGTTTATTCCCTTTGTTCAACAGAACATGCTCCTGTGTGTAGTCACTGGCATTACCTGTGCAGGGTTTCAACCCTCTCAGGTGAGACATCAATTAGGTGTATCTCCCACATGTCCGGTTCTGGTGTCCCACATGTCCACTAACCGAGAGCTTCTCTATAGGACTGCTAAGATTGAGACACCACCCCTACGAGGAAGTTTTCACCCCATTGATGTGTCACCTGGTACCAGACACCTTTATGCATAAGTGTCAACCTCCTAGGTACCTGCACCATATTAATTCAGTTACGTCAATACATGTCACACATTAAAAACATTTCCTTTTAATTCCTCCTCCCATAATAAAAAACAAACAAACATATATTACATCTCTTGTTCTGAAGGATTGGATAGGTTATATTCCTACCCCAACCTCCAACCCATTGCATTTGTGTTCGTAGTCCGTTTGCATTCATAAATGACAGGAGAGACTTTGGCAAAATGTTTCACAAGTCTCGCTGCTGGGCAAAGTCCTTCAGATTCAGTATCAGCGCAAAAATTGTCCATAAGAAAAAGAAACCTTATATTTCAAGTATTAATCTGAATCTTTTCTCTCCTGAACGTTTATAAGAACAAATTTTCAGTGTGGTATGGCACAGACGAACAGCCAACCAGATGAACATCCTTCATCTCTGTTCCAGAATCCTCTCCAATCTCGCTCCACCAAGATTCTGGAAGTTAAGAACAAGAGCAGAATCTAATTATTATCCATAATATCTACTAACACAGGAATTTAGTATTCCTGACTTCTGAACAAATTACCAAAACAACCATGATTCCTTTCGGATGATCCCCATGGTATGAGCAAAAAATCTAAAATATTTTTTTTTAAAATAAAAGATAAACGTGAACGTTGCTTCTCAAAAATTCTAAATTTTAAGCATTCAAAAAGACAATGCATTATCCTTTCAGGTGGATCAATCCTAAACCTTTGGAACTTTTTCCACCTGAATGAAAGGAAAAACAAAAGAAACAAAAAACAACTTCCGTAGCTAAAATGGCTTCCTATCAGCTCTTGTCCTAGACAAAATGTAGTCAGCTGCTAATTGAGGACATAGTCAATGACCACCTAGTCAGTTGCTAATGACCCCCTTTTCAGGTGGATTAAACTTAACAATTTTTCCACCTGAACGAAACCAAAAATAAAATAGATGAAACAATATTAAAAAAAAACAATGAAAATAATTTTAAAAAAATGTAAAAGAAAAAAAAAAAATTAAAAATTTTAAATAATTAATAATAATAAAAAAATCCTAAAAAAATTACAAAGACAAAATTAAAGAAAATGAATGAGAAAAAAAATTAAAACTTAAAAAAAATGTAAAAAAATAAATAAAATGTTTTCTTTGAAAAATGAAGATCAATAAAAATAAAAAATTTAAAATCTGGCCATCAACACACAACAACATAGCAAGACAACCATCATCAAACAATGACAAACACTCAACTTTTAATTAACCACTTGCTTACTGGGCACATAACCCCCTTCCTGCCCAGGCGAAATTTCAGCTTTCGGCACTGCGTCGCTTTGAATGACAATTGCGCGGTCGTGCGACGTGGCTCCCAAACAAAATTGATGTCCTTTTTTCCCCACAAATAGAGCTTTCTTTTGGTGGTATTTGATCACCTCTGCGGTTTTTAGTTTTTGCGCTATAAACAAAAAAAGAGCGACGATTTTGAAAAAAAAACACAATATTTATTACTTTTTGCTATAATAAATATCCCAATTTTTTTTAAAAAAAGTTTTTTTCTCTCAGTTTAGGCCGATACGTATTCTTCTACATATTTTTGGTCAAAAAAAAATCGCAATAAGCGTTTATTGATTGGTTTGCGCAAAAGTTATAGCGTCTACAAAATAGGGGATAGTTTTATAGCATTTTTATTAATTTTTTTTTTTTACTAGTAATGGCGGCGATCAGCAATTTTTATCGTGACTGTGACATTATGGCGGACACATCGGACACTTTTGACACTTTTTTAGGACCATTGTCATTTATACAGCGAACAGTGCTATAAAAATGCACTGATTACTGTATAAATGTGACTGGCAGGGAAGGGGTTAACACTAGGGGGCGGGGAAGGGGTTAACTATGTTCCCTATTTGTGATTCTTACTGTGGGGGGAGGGGACTGACTAGGGGAGGAGACCGATCTGTGTCCCTATGTACAAGGGACACAGCATTGGTCTCCTCTCTCCCTGACAGGACATGGATCTCTGTGTTTACACACAGAGATCCACGTCCTGCTTCTGTAACTGCCGATCGAATGTACCTGGCGGACATCGCGGCCGCCAGGCACGCTCCTCGGCATCACGTGATGCGCGCCGCACAGCTGTTCCCCGCCGCGCGCCCTCGGCGGCGCGCGGCGGGATGTAAACAGAGAAGGACGTCCTGGGGACGTCCTCTCGGCACTTGAGAGCCGCACTGCAGCCGTCTTTCGGCTATAGCGCGGGTCTCAAGTGGTTAAAGACATCCATGGACTATTCTCATAAGAAGAGAAAGGCCCCTTTCACACTGAGGCGTTGAAAAAACGCTCAAAAATTATAGGATTTTGTACCTCTATTTTACCGCGATTTTACCGCGATTTTACCGCGTTTTACCGTGATCGCGGTAAAAATAGCGCTAACGCGTGTGCGTTTTTACCGCGATTTTACCGCGTTCGCGCTAAAATTAGCGCGAACGCAGTAAAAACGCATAGGCGTTAGCGCTATTTTTTAACATAACGCTTATGCCTATGCGTTTTTACCGCGTTTTTACCGCGTTTTTACCGCGAATCCCATTCATTTCAATGGGGATAGGCGTTTTTACAGCGCTATTTTATGCGCCCTAAAGTTGCTCTAAAAAAGCTGTTTGCAGGATTTTTTTCAACGCCCAGCCAGCAAAACGCCTCAATGTGAAAGCCCTCAGAGATTTCACATTGAGAATGCTGGGGCAGGATTATTTCAGGTGTTATTACAGCGCTATTTTTACCGTGAAAACGCGGTAAAAACGCCTCAGTGTGAAAGGGGCCTAAGTGCTCATTTTGATCTGGAAGAGAATTAGTTAATGGGAAAAACAAAAAACAACATCTGTACTTCATCACAACATTTGTAACTTCATTTGTAACTCTTTACTCCATTACTGTCTGCCTATTGTTTAATTTTTTTCATTGTTTGCAAACAATTACTAATTAATGAGCTAATGGTACCATGTGATAATCGATTATGCATTTACAATAACCTAACCCCTGCTCTGCAAAATGTGCTCACTGTTGTTTTCACTTTGAAGGATCTGCAAACAAAACACAAACATTAGTATCCAAACCAGTTTGACTTCTTCCCTGGTATCTAGAAAAAGAAACACAAAGACGGTTATTACACACAATTATCATAACAATTGCCTTTTTAAGTCCCCTAAGCATTTTCCCATTAATTGTAATGTTAGGGGAACATTTGCGTCCAACTACATACAAGCCAGAATGGTAGATTAGTCCAGGGGGCAAACATTTGAATGTTATTTAAAAAAAATTGAAACTAAGAGTATTTTAAAAAACAAAATAACGATCCCGCAGCCTATCATCGAAAATATATACATATCAAGGTCCTGTATAATATTCCAAACGTGAAGGGCAAACCTCTGTAACTCACATCTTATTCATGGCAAAGAAACATTAACCAGAAAATTCTCACTATCCCTGCAGCTCCCTAAGGGCTGCTACCATTGTTTCCCCACATTGCTATATTTGAATGAACATGTGGCTCCCTCCATTTTCATAATAATGACTTTCCTGTCTTAATTGAGTATTATGGCCCCTATGCCTATTGCTACCCCATCTCACCGAATACACATCATAACGCCTTGGGGTCGTTTTGGGGTGTTGAGATCTTTTTTTGATGTCATTATTTGCCGCCCAACAATATCTGGCGATGTGACCCCCCCTTTTACATAAAAAACATTTAAGGGTTGGTCTCCCTGCATGGGTCCTTCTCTGAGCATAAGGCGATGGAGACTCACATTGTTGCATTACATTAATCTGAACAGACTTTACACTTTCATCGTCTGAGGAGTAATCACTAGTGATGGACTCATCAGACGTCTCCCCTGATTCGGCTACTCCCGAATCATTTTCCAACGCGGTTACCGCACTTCTATTTAAATCTTCAACCTTGATTTCTATTATATCAATATTACTTGCATCAACCACCGCATATGGTTTTTCTGTATGCCGCTTGACCATTTTTGCTGGGCACTGAACATGTGCGGAGGTTTCCTCCAACATTGCACATTCGGCTAATTCCTTCCTAAGCAGTATTATAATACGCTCATTCTCCGACTCTCTCTGATTCAAAGAGGCAATGCAACTTTCTCTCTGTTTACAAGTTTCCTCTAACATGTCAACTTTCTGTTCCAATACACATTTCTCAGTCACTAATTGTTCAATACGATCACGAATATCTGCATCTGCCTTTTTAACCATACCTTTTATATACTCCAAGACGTCATTGAATTGTTGCCTTACAGCATTCCTTTGTATAGTATTAAAGTGAACAGCGCCATTCTTAAGGAATTTTTCAAGAAAATCCATTGTTATGTTAACTCTGCAACTAGCTATCCTGAAAACCTGTTTAATCTGTTTGAACAGTTGCTTCACAGATAAACAAACAGATCTAACGAAAAGGTTGTTTACGGTAAATTTTACCTGCCTTTACAACAGCTGCTTACAATCCACACACAGGAATCACAAAAAAAAACTGCTACAAAGCCATTTAAAATGTGTCACTTGTAGTCCTACAGAGCACACTTCATCAGTGCTCTCCTGTTACATTGCAGGCCACCTGGAACTACTATAGGAACAGCATGTGGGAAAAAAAATTTAAAGCTTATGTAGCGCACCAACCCCAGACTTTACCTGCTTTTCTTCTGCTTGCCTCCTCCGCAGGAAAGAATGAGGCACACCGCACCACAAGCCCGTACCCTCCTGAATAGGGAGGTTGAGCGGTGTTAGTTTCTCAGGCCTGCTTGCAGCCAGTGTTTAAAAACCTCCAGTGCTGACCTCGTTTCTGCGGTAGTCAGAAAACAAGTCTTTAGTTTTCCCCAGTAAGCAACTGTCCACACCAACTGAAAGGTCCAACTCTTATTTATTCTTTTTAGCACAATAAACAGTCTCTTTGAGAGCAGACAGGTTGGGACAAGACACAGGTCAGATAAGGTGGGAGGAGGTCCAGGCACAAACTTGAATTTGGGTTTTCTCCTGTTCCCATTATCACAAACAGGCTTGGCGCGCGGTCTCTGCCACAGACCATGAAGTTGGTCACTGCCACTGACCTTGTGTAAAAAAGATGAAAGCCACCGCCACTGACCTTGGGTGCATAGTGTCACTGCCACTGTGACTTAAAGAACATGCACTTCCTTCCGTTAGTAAACTGGCCCTTTATAGGACAAGAACATCCCTCCGGAGAGTTACCAGAGGCCCCATCTGTCACCACGACTTTGCGCTGGGTCTTCAGAAAGGGTCACTTCCCTGGCCTCCTCGTCCAGGATACGGGTCCCCTCGCAAGGCAGATCCCTGGGAGTCTCCGTCCCCGTCGGATCCCAGCCGAAGGCTGCTGGGCTCTGGGCCTTTCTCCAAAGTACCTCACCCCAGACTGAAGGTGTCTGAGATGGAACAGCAGCTCCATCTCTGGGCTTAGGGCACCCAGAGACAACCCAACCAGGCCTCCGGGCCTAGGGCACCCGGAGGCGACACACACGCACCCAGGCCTAAGGTGCCTGAGTGAGGAACTGACCCCTCTGGAAGATGGCCGCCCCCTTTTATATCCTCTCCCGACAGGCACAGCAGGTTCCCCGCCCCGCCATACTGCTGCCAAGAGGGGACAAAAAAGGCACAACCTTGTACTGCGGTTCAACCCGGGCCCATAGCAACAGCGCCACCTATAGGCCCCAGGGAACTACACACCAGTACCATCTCCCAGGGATAGAAATAGTCCATAAAACCTAACAATTAGTGCATCTGAGCCTAGTTACCACTCAGATGCTTCCCCCTAAATGTAACCACCCGCTACACATCCCCCTCACTTGTGAACACTGGTCCCCAGTGTCTGAAACCAATTTATGCCTCCTCAACCAAAGTCAACATAAGCCAGATCCAGAGACAAACTAAAAATAAAATGACAATTTAAAATTTTGTTTGTTTGTGCCGGAACCTAACATAGGAAAGGAAAGAAACACAGATGGGAATGAGGGTGTACATATGTATAACATTTTTTAACCAGTTGTCCACTGCCCACCGTCAATTGACAGCGGGCGGAAGACACTCTCGTTCTGATAGGACGTCATATGATGTCCTCCCTTTAAACAGGGATTGCGCGCAATTGCGGGCGCGCTTTCCTGTACTGTCGGTGGCGGCGTGTCACCGAGACACCGCTCGTCACCGACAGGGGTGAACAGTCGCCGGCAAGGGCGGTTTAACCCGTGATCGGCCGTGATAAAGTCACGGCTGATCACAGAGTGTAAATGCCCCATTACACGCTGCATGCGCGAGATCGTGAGCGTGCTGTGCGTGTCCGTTGGTGGCAGTGTGTTCCCGGGAACACTGCTCGTCACCGACGATGGTACATGTGTACCATGTGATTGGCTGTGATCCATTCACAGCCTGATCACTAAATATAAACAAAAGATTTGTAACTAACTGTTGCCAGCTCTTCTTCTCCTCACACACCGTTTCCAGTGTGAGGAGAGAAGAGCCAGGAGCAGTGAGTTACAGATCTATGTTTAGTAGTGTCTGCACCAACACCACATCGCCCCCCCCCAATTGTCATCTGTCACCCAACAGTCACCCCATAAGTGCACCTGTCACATAAGAGACTGCCATCAGTGACCTACCCTGTCACCCGTCACCCATCAGTGACCTACCCTGTCATCCGTCACCCGTCACCCATCAGTGACCGTACCCTGTCACATAAGAGACTGCCATCAGTGACCATCAGCGGTGCAACCGTCACCCATCAGTGACCTGCCCTGTCACCCGTCACCCATCAGTGACCTGCCCTGTCACCCGTCACCCATCAGTGACCTGCCCTGTCACCCGTCATCCATCAGTGACCATACCCTGTCACATAAGAGACTGCCATCAGTGACCATCAGCGGTGCAACCGTCACCCATCAGCGACCGTACCCTGTCACCCATCACCCGTCACCCATCAGTGACCGTGCCCTGTCACCCGTCACCCATCAGTGACCATCTGCGGTGCACCCATCATCCATCAGTGACCTTGGCCTGTCCCCCATCTGTGACCATCACCCATCACCGTCCGTGGCCTGTCACCCATCAGTGACCATCTCTTGTCACACCATCATCACCTATCAGTGAACATCACCTGCCACCCATCGCACAGCCCATCAGTGATCGTCACCTGCTACCCATCTGTCACCTTTCGCAAAGCTACCCGCCACACAGCCATGTCCAAAAGAGTCTATACCAGTTGAGGAGGCATTCCAGATCCTCTCCATGACTGATGAGAGCACCGGGGAGTTCTCATCAGATTCCAATTCTGATTCCGAATCAAATTCGGAATTTGAACTGATCAAATACAGTAATGATTCGGATGAAGAATGGGTCCCTCCTAAAAGGGCACGGCACTCTGGAAACAAGGCAGCCGCCAGCAACCAGGATTATATTCCCAGGCCCAGTACCAGCGCTGCCACCACCAATAGGCCCCGGGAACAAAGGCCCAGTACCAGCGCTGCCGCCAGCAATAGGCCCCAGGAACAAAGGCCCAGTACCAGTGCTGCCGCCAGCCAAAGGTCCCAGGAACAAAGGCCCAGTACCAGTGCTGCTGCCATCGAAAGGCCCCGCGAACAAATGCCCAGGGCCAGTACCGGTGCTGCCACATCACACCCGAGTACCAGCACAGGAAATTTAACTCCCCCAACTACTGGAGTGTCACTTCCCCTAAGAGCCAGTGCTACATACATGCCAGGTGGTCTTGTCAACCCAACATGGCTGCCTTCCGACTCGGGATCACCAATTATTCCCCCTTTCACAGCACAGCCAGGTGTGCAGGCCAACACCCAAAATTTCAGAGAGGTTAATAATTTTCACCTTTTTTTGCCCAACACTATTCTGCAGTTCATTGTGGACCAGACAAACTTATATGCCCAGCAGTATATTGCCAACAACCCCAAATCATCTTATGCCCGTCCATTTGAGTGGAGAGATTTGGATTTGGAGGAGTTCAAAATGTTTTTGGGCCTCACCATAAACATGGGGCTTACAAAAAAAATCAAGGACATGCCTATTGGTCCACGAAACCCATCTACCACATGCCCATGTATTCTTACGTAATGCCCAGGTCCCGATATGAGATGATAATGAGATTCTTGCATTTTAATGACAACACCCAGTGTCCTCCCCCCAATAATCCAGATTCCGATAAGCTGTATAAACTTCCCCCACTGATAAATTTCCTTTCCAAACGATTTGCAGAACTCTATGTCCCCGAGAAACTTATATGTGTGGATGAGTCCCTGGTACCCTTTTCAGGCCGGCTAGGAATAAAATAATATATTCCTAGCAAAAAGGCCAAATACGGTGTAAAATTTTACAAGCTCTGTGAGAGAATCACGGGATATCTTTATGCGTTCCGCATATATGAAGGAAAAGATTCCCAGCTCCAGCCCCCTGAGTGCCCGGCCTACATGGGCACAGCTGGAAAAATTGTATGGGACCTGGTTTACCCACTTCTGAAAAAAGGATATCATTTATACCTGGACAACTTTTATACCAGCCTGCCCCTTTTCAGACACTTATACATCGAAAAAACCCTTGCCTGCGGAACCTCCAGGAAAAATAGGAAGGGCATCCCACAATCAATTGTGAACAAAAAGCTGCGAAGGGGAGAAAGAGCAACACTGAGGTGCAAATAAGTGCTGGCCTTGAGGTGGAAGGATAACAGGGATGTGCACATGATGTCCACCATTCATGATGACACTGCAGTTGTAGTTCAGCGAAGACGACGAGGTCCCATTGAAAAGCCGACATGTGTCCAGGACTATAATCTCTACATGGGGGGGGGTGGATTTCAACGACCAAATGATTCAGCTCTATTTGTCCATTAGGAGGTCCCGATTCTGGTACAAGAAGGTAGCACTTTATCTCATCCATTTGGCCATGTATAATTCCTACGTAGTTTACACCAAATCCACAGACAACCCAGCCCCCTTCCTACAATTCTCAGAAGAAGTAGTCACATCCCTCATCTATCAACAAAGACCCCCCCCCAAGAAAACCTTCGCTCTGATGCTGTTAGCAGACTTCATGGATGGCACTTCCCGTACAGCATCCCAAAAAAGATGTCGCGTGTGCAGCAAAGGAGGACTTCGAAAAGATACCAGCTACCATTGTCCCCGGTGTCCCTCCCAACCTGGCCTTTGCATTGGTGAATGCTTTGAATTTTATCACACATCCATAAAATATTAGCCCATATTTTTAACCATTCCCCCCCCCCCATTTTTATAATCTGTGCTGAACATTTTCCATGCTTCCCCAAATAATCATGCCACTGCCTTCCACGTAAACTGACCCTGGCCTGTTTTGTGATTATGCCTCTGCCTACCGTTTGGACTGCTTCCACGTGTACTGACCCTGGCCTGTTTTGCTTGGACTGATCTGTTGCCCTGCTACTGTAGTACACAGGGGTCTCACATATGTGAGGGGCTCCAGAATAGTTTTTCCGGATGGAGAAAACTATTTTTTTGTTTTCTCCGGGTTTAATTTCTGGACTAGGGTCTGGAGTTCGGAGGCTTCAGAGAGATTTGGGTGGGTCGAAGCCTCTACCCCTGTGCCCCTGTGCACAGGTCTTACCCGATTGCCGCCCTCAGCCTGCTGCTGACTTACTGCCATCATGCCTTTGCCTGCCGCATGAATGGACCACAACACTGCCTGCTACCTGGACTATGCAAATAATTAGCTGTAGCAAGAGGCAGAATGTTTATGAAGGGCTGGAGAGCGGTACAATAATGAGTGTCTGCAGGTAACGGTGAACCAGGACCAATAATATGGCTGTGCTGGCTGTCTCTGCCTGGACAATTTCTATGGACAAATGCTTTGGCTGTGCTGACAATATCCTCGTGCTGACCATAGACAATATTCCTGCCTGCTGCCTGCATAATTACTATTGCTGTCGCTAAGCACATCCCCGACTGCTGCCTGGACCAGTGCTCTCTTCTGTGGACACTACTAAAAGCACAGGTAATACTTTTTTTTTTTACCCTTTCCGCAATAGAATTTATTTTGGATTGTAATTCTTGGTATGTACATGCTATGTGTTAGAAATATGAAGGGCCTTCAAAAATGATAGGTTGCCAGGAAATTACATATGTAATGTATGCTCCTAGAACGCCTGATGGTGCTACTTGAATGTTGGGCCTCTGTATGTGGCCAAGCTGTGTAAATGTCTCACACATGTGGTATCCCCATACTCAGGAGGAGTAGCAGAATGTATTTTGGGGTGTCATTTTTGCTATGTATTTGCTATGTGTTGGAAATATCTTATAAATGGACAACTTTGTGTAAATAAAATGCGTTTTTAATTATTTTTCCACCTTTTCCAAAAACTTCTGGAAAAAAATAACCATTCAAAAGACTCATTATGCCTCATAGATTATACGTTGGGGTGTTAGCTTTCCAAAATGGGGTCATTTTGTGGGCAATTCCATTGTCCTGGTGCTCCAAGGCCTTCAAAAGTGTAATAGGTGGTTGAGAAATGAGATGTGCAATTTATGCTTGTAGATCGCCTGATGGTGCTACTTCAATGTTGGGCCTTTCTATGTGGCCAGGCTGTATAAAAGTCCCACACATGTGGTATCCCCATACTCAGGAGGAGTAGCAGAATGTATTTTGGGGTGTCATTTTTGCTATGTATTTACTATGTGTTGGAAATATCTTATAAATGGACAACTTTGTGGAAAAAAAAGGGGGTTTTCATTTTTTTTCCACATTTTCCAAAAACTTCTGGAAAAAAATAAACTTTCAAAAGACACATTATGCCTCATAGATTATACGTTGGGGTGTTAGCTTTCCAAAATGGGGTCATTTTGTGGGTAATTCCATTGTCCTGGTGCTCCAGGGCCTTCAAAATTGTAATAGGTGGTTGAGACATGAGATGTGCAATTTATGCTCATAGATTGCCTGATGGTGCTACTTCAATGTTGGGCCTTTCTATGTGGCCAGGCTGTATAAAAGTCCCACACATGTGGTATCCCCATACTCAGGAGGAGTAGCAGAATGTATTTTGGGGTGTCATTTTTGCTATGTATTTACTATGTGTTGGAAATATCTTATAAATGGACAACTTTGTGAAAAAAAAGGGGGTTTTCATTTTTTTCCACATTTTCCAAAAACTTCTGGAAAAAAAATAACTGTTCAAAAGACTCATTATGCCTCATAGATTATACGTTGGGGTGTTAGCTTTTCAAAATGGGGTCATTTTGTGGGCAATTCTATTGTCCTGGTGCTCCAGGGCCTTCAAAATTGTAATAGGTGGTTGAGAAATGAGATGTGCAATTTATGCTCGTAGATCGCCTGATGGTGCTACTTCAATGTTGGGCCTTTGTATGTGGCCAGGCTGTGTAAAAGTCCCACACATGTGGTATCCCCATACTCAGGAGTAGTTGTATAATGTATTTTGGGGTGTAATTTGTTGTATGCATATGCTCTGTGAGAGAAATAACCAGTTAATATGACAATTTTGTAAAAAATAAATAAAAATTAATTCCTAATTTTGCAAAGAATTGTGGGAAAAAAATACAACCTAAAAACACTCACCATGCTACTTACTTAATACCTTGGAATGTCTACTTTCTAAAAAGGGGTCATTTGTGGGGTATTTGTACTTTTATGACTTGTTAGTATCTCAAGAAATGAGATAGGCCGTCAGTACTTCAGGTGTGATCAGACTGATCAATTTATCAATTTTCAGGGATTGGCACCATAGTTAGTAGACTCTAACTTCCACAAAGACCGAATAATATACACTAATTTGGGTTATTTTTACAAAAGATATGTATCAGTATAAAATTTGCTAGCTTTTATGACAGAAACAAAGAAAAAGGCAAATTTTCACAAAATTTACGGTCTTTTTTTATTTATAGCACAAAAAATAAAAAACCCACTAGTGATTAAATACCACCAAAAGAAAGCTCTATTTGTGTGAAAAAAAGGACGCAAATTTTATTTGGGTACAGTGTTGCATGACTGAGTAATTGTCATTCAAAATGTGAGAGTACAGAAAGCTGAAAATTGGTCTGGGTAAGAAAGGGGTTTAAGTGCACAGTATTGAAGTGCTTAAAGTCACTCAAACATTACAATAAAATTTTACAGTTCCCTCCCGCAGAACTAGCTAAGACCCACCCCATACTCAGCAGTCTTGCTTGTCGTTCACCTGCAGAGGAAAAAAGAAAAACACATAATCTAACAATGTATAATTTTAAATGAACAGGTTCCTCCCTAAAGAAAAACCCCTTTGCTCTAAAAGTAAGTGCAGTGTAAGGCTTACGATATAATAGTTGCGCAACACCGCCACCTAGTGGTAGTGCCGCGGTCAGAACACCTGTCCATGGCAAGGAAATTCTCTTCTCTGTGAACTGTGGCCCTCAACTAAATACAACTCCAAAGTCCTTGTTATCTTTGCGGTGGGAAGAGAAGGGAGAACATCAAACAGCAACAGCCCCCGCTCCTCCAAAGAGTAAAATACCCTTTAACATGGAAATATATTAGGTATTTGCAGCGCTTGCAGAAAGGTATGTGAACAAAAGAAATGTGTCACAAATGCTTGTATCACAAACACCTATAAGTGAATAACTTATATGACATAACATCAATTATGGTATAAATAAAAACAATAGTGAACAAACTTTAAGTTCATTAAATAACAGTTATATCAATCCTGGAGAACTGAGTGTTTCCACACCAGAAATCAGATGTTGGTTCCTAGATGAAAATTCCTTTCTAATGGCCCCGCTCATCAGATAGGGAAATAGTATAAATACGAGATCTCACCAACTAAAGTCCAGGCAGACTTCATCTCATGTAGATAGGCTCCATAGTATCAGCAGCAAAGGCATTTAGGTGACCATATGGAAAGAAAGGGATAAAAAATTCATGTGAAGTACCGCTAATGAACAAACAGCATGGCGCTGCTAGCAAAGAGACTCACAGGACTGCAGTGATAAACGAGCGTCAGTGTTGTTTCCCGGGTACACAGCGTGCGTTCCACCGAAACCGGAAGTAGCGTCACTGGTTCTGGATTGGCCGGAAATTACGTCAACGCGTTTCGCCCCTCCTCCAGGGCATCATCAAGGACATCACTTCTGGCCAAGAAAGTGAGAATTTATATGCGCCGAGGTCTCCGCCTCTTAACAAACAAACCAATTATAATAACAACAGAACCTCTAGGCGTAGAAAAACGCCCACTTCCTGATCACATCATTGCCCATCACTTGTCAAGAAAAACAACTTTATTATAACAAAACATTGACAATGATAGCAATAGAAACGATCCGATAGAAGTTCAGTTTAAACAATAAAATACACTTATTTCATTATAAAAATCAATATAAACATAAAAATTATAAAAATTATAAAAGTTATGCAATTAGATAGGGACTGGTTGTAAACAAGATTAATTTATAATAGACTAGTAGATATTTCGTTGGTGGACATACACATAAAAATGAATATGAAAATAAACGAATGAAATTATAATAAATAATGAATAAATAAAATATAAAATAAATAATAAATGAATAATAAATAATAAAATAAATATAAATAAAAAATAATAAATAATAAAAAAAAATAAAAAAAAAAAAAAAAATATATAAAATATAAAAATAAAAATAAAAATAAAAATAAATATAAAAATAAAAATAAAAAATAAAAATAAAAATAAAAGAAAATAAAAAAGAAAATATGTGTGTGTCCAGCAACATCACCAATTAGATAAGAAACAATTTAAATCTAGTTCGATGTTAAGGCCATTCGGGCTTAAAGTGCCCAGCCTATGTATCCACTGGGTTTCATTACGTGAAATTGCTTGTTTGAGATTGGAACCTCTCCAATGAGCTTCCACTTTATCAATTCCACAAAATTTCAATCCTCTCGGATCTCTGTTGTGGAATAATCTGAAATGATTAGACAGGCTATGATGTTTAAACCCTTTCTTTATTCTATTTACATGTTCCCTTAACCTAACACCTAATTTTCTTGTGGTTCTTCCCACATAGTGGAGCCCGCATGGGCAAGATAATAGGTAGGTTACATGAGTTGTTCCACAAGTAATACATTTTTTGATTTCATAAGTCTTGCCATGAATAGAAAAATGAGTGGTTTTTCTCACCCTATGTCTAGAGGTGCGACAGATCACACATCTCCCACAACTAAAAAAACCTGTCTGATCTAGAAAAGTAAAAGTTTTCTTGGGGGGTTTACAACATTATGTGCCAATTTTAGCCTCAAAGTGGGAGGTTTTGTATAAATAAAATGGGGTGCAACAGGAAGAACATTTGTTAGATCTTTATCTTTTAGTAACAAAGGCCAGTGTTCCCTAATAATTCTTTCAAACTGTTTATGTTGTCTGGTATATCCTGTTAGAAAAGCAGTTCCATAATCTCTTTTTTCACAAACTTTCTTTTCAAAGAGCTGTTTTCTATCCATATCATGGATATCTACTCTGGTTCTGTTAAGAGTGTTGATGTTATATCCTTTTTCCTGGAATCTCTTCAGAATTACCTGAGACTGGATATCATAATCTTCAATTTTGCTACAGTTGCGCCGTACTCGCAACATCTGGCTTTTGGGTATTCCATTCAACCACCTAGGGTGGTGGCAACTCCCTAGTGGTATATAGCCATTCCTGTCCACCTCTTTGAAGAAAGTGCGTGTGAGTAACTTGCCATTCTCCTTGAAGATAACCAGATCTAGGAAATTGACCGACTCGGAACTGGATACTTCTGAGAAAGAAATACCACATGAATTGTTGCTGATCTCTTCCAAAAAGCTATAAAAAGAATCTCTTGATCCTGCCCAGATGATAAAAATATCATCGATATAGCGTTTATAGAAGCTCAACTGTGGTATATCTTTGCCGTAAATAGCTTGGGACTCCCACCAACTCATAAAGAGGTTGGCCACTGATGGGGCATACTTCGCGCCCATTGCAACCCCTCTTTTTTGTCTATAGTATTTTTTCTCGTGCCAAAAAAAATTATGGCTCATAGCCAGCTCTAAAGCTTCAAGTAGGAAATCTTTTTGTAAGGGCTTGGTATTGGTAGTATCCAAAGCCCATTTTACTGCTTCCAAAGCTTGATGTTGTTGTATATTCGTATAAAGGGAATTAACGTCAACACTGGCAAGAATACAGTCCTGATCCACTAAAAGAGGATCAAGGAATGTTATAAGATCTTTACTATCTTTAAGGTATGCAGGACATTTTTGCACTAGTGGTTGAAGAAAATTATCCAAATATTCCCCAATTCTTGAAAATAAAGAGTCCACTCCACTGACTATCGGCCTTCCTGGAGGCTTGAGTGGATTTTTGTGTATTTTAGGTAATTGATAAATTACCGGGATTCTTGGGGCGTCAGGAACCAAAAATCTAGTTTCTTTCTTATTCAATATTCCTATTTGATGTGCATTCTTAGTCAGTTGTTTCAGTTTGGCTTTATATTTGTTACTAGGATTTCCTTTCAGTTCCTCATATGTTGCAGTATCTGATACCAATTTGTTTAATTCTTCCAAATAATCAGACTTGTTGAGAATCACTAGCCCCCCCCCCCTTGTCGGCTGATCTTATTACTATATTTTTTTGTTTTTCTAACAATTCTAAACCTCGTTCTACGTCTTTTTTCTTTCTGCTTGGTTGCACTTTTAATTTTCGTAGATCCTCTTCCACCACTGATTTGAATACTTCAACAAAATGGTTGTTATTAGGTTTTGGATTAAAAATTGAATTGTTTCTTAATGTAGTATGAGTAAATTCTTCTATATTTTCTTTTGGTGAAATATCTTTTTTATGTTTGGCATAGGTCTTTTTTATGTTTATTTTCCTTATAAACTTCTGGAAGTCAATAAAAACTTCAAATTTATTTAAATCTTTATCCAAAGCAAATTTCAGTCCTAAAATCAGGAATTTTTAATTTGAGCAATGCAATTTTTTCGGAAGATGAAAATAAAGTTTTACAATTAGGACTGAAATTTGCTTTGGATAAAGATTTAAATAAATTTGAAGTTTTTATTGACTTCCAGAAGTTTATAAGGAAAATAAACATAAAAAAGACCTATGCCAAACATAAAAAAGATATTTCACCAAAAGAAAATATAGAAGAATTTACTCATACTACATTAAGAAACAATTCAATTTTTAATCCAAAACCTAATAACAACCATTTTGTTGAAGTATTCAAATCAGTGGTGGAAGAGGATCTACGAAAATTAAAAGTGCAACCAAGCAGAAAGAAAAAAGAAGTCGAACGAGGTTTAGAATTGTTAGAAAAACAAAAAAATATAGTAATAAGATCAGCCGACAAGGGGGGGGGGGGGGGGCTAGTGATTCTCAACAAGTCTGATTATTTGGAAGAATTAAACAAATTGGTATCAGATACTGCAACATATGAGGAACTGAAAGGAAATCCTAGTAACAAATATAAAGCCAAACTGAAACAACTGACTAAGAATGCACATCAAATAGGAATATTGAATAAGAAAGAAACTAGATTTTTGGTTCCTGACGCCCCAAGAATCCCGGTAATTTATCAATTACCTAAAATACTCAAAAATCCACTCAAGCCTCCAGGGAGGCCGATAGTCAGTGGAGTGGACTCTTTATTTTCAAGAATTGGGGAATATTTGGATAATTTTCTTCAACCACTAGTGCAAAAATGTCCTGCATACCTTAAAGATAGTAAAGATCTTATAACATTCCTTTTTTTTTTTTAAAGATATGTTTTATTACATTTTTTCATAACATACAGACATAGAAAGACAATATGTGGGGGCCTAGCCAGGCCTGTCCCACACACAACATATACAACTTGCTCCTATATCAGTCTACACAGAAGAATATCTGCACATCCATTTAAGCAGCATAATATAATATAAAGACAAATTACAGCAACATAATAGACCTACTAGACAGTCATAGCTGGTAAAATTGCATAGGAGTATAGTTATGGTTCAAGGTATGCTACAACCTACCTACTCTTTCATGGCAGTATGGGGGAAAGGGTCAGGGGGCTAGCCAGCCACCTGCCCCAAATTTTATAAAATGTTTTCTTCCTTTTGCGGATCTCAAAAGTGAGTTTGTAAAGTGGAAGGGCATCATTGACTAGTTTCAACCATAGCCCCACTGTTGGGGTTGCTGCTCCCCTCCAGGTTAGTGATGAGCCGAACACCCCCGGGTTCGGTTCGCACCAGAACCCGCGAACGGACCGAAAGTTCGTACGAACATTAGAACCCTATTAAATACAATGGATGCGAACGTTCGAATTCTAAAGTGCTAATTATAACAACTATTATGCATGTTATTGTCCTAAAAAGGGTTTGGGAACCCGGGTTCTGCACCAGGGGACATGTATCAATGCAAAAAGAAGTTTTAAAAACGGTCGTTTTTCGGGAGCAGTCATTTTAATGATGCATAAAGTGAAAAAAAAAAGTCAAATATTCCTTTAAATATCGTACCTGGGGGGTGTCTAAAGTATGCCTGTGAAGTGCCACGTGTTTCCCGTGTTTAGAACTGTCCCTGCACAAAATGACACTTCTAAAGGAAAAAAAAGCCATTTAAAACTGCTTGCGGCTTTAATGTAATGTCTGGTCCCGGTAATATGGATGAAAATCTTTAAGAAAAATGGCATAGCTACCCCATGACCCCCCCCCTACCCCAGCCCATTACCAGCCCCTTTGGGTCTTGTATGGATATTAAGGGGAACCCCGCACATAAAATAAAAAAGGCCCTATATACTCTGAACAGCCGTATACAGGCGGTGCATACAAGACAGGGACTGTAGGTTTGTTCTTATGTAGAATCTGTTTGTAATTTTGAACAGGTACATTGTTGAAGTGTAGCTCCAGCCCAAAAATCTATTTTTAAACTTTTTGGAAAACATAGGTAAGGGTTATCACCCCTGTAACATTTGTTTTGCTGTCTGTGCCCCTGTTCAGAACATTTCACCTCACTTTCCGTCCCAATGACAACTGTTTTTGAAATGTGGTGTTTTTCTTGAATCAAGGATTGCTGATAAAGCATCAGTACAGAGGAGACACCTTTCTCCCATATTTATTCTTACAGGAGAGAATTTTCCTTCCTAGTGGTAGATTTCCTCTCACTTCCTGTTGTCTTCTTGCGTTTGCAAGTAGGAGTCGTTTGTAAGTTGGATGTTTGAAAGTAGGGACCTGCCGTATATACTCTGCAGAAATAGGCCCCTTAGTTGTTGGTGTTGGCACAACACTGTAAGCACTCACAGTTACTCTTGGTTGGTGCTGGAACGCCCTGCTGTCAACTATTATATCAGGAATTTTAATTACATATAATTGTTGAACAGTGGTAGTAAAAATTGGGCCTTTGATGGTGGTGCTGGTGCCACAACACTGTAAGCCCTGACAGTTACTCTTGGTGGGTGCAGCAATGGGCCCTGCTGTGAATTATTAGATCAAGAATTGTAATTGCATGCCCCTGTTGAACAGGGGCTGAAAAATTGGGCCTTTCGTGGTGGTGGTGGTGGTGGTGGCGTTGCCACAACACTGTAAGCCCTCAGAGTTATTCTTGGTGGGTGCAGCAATGGGCCCTGCTGTGAATTATTAGATCAAGAATTGTAATTGCATGCCCCTGTTGAACAGGGGCTGAAAAATTGGGCCTTAGGCACTGGTGGCACAACACTACAACCCCTCACAGATACTGTACTTGGAGCACAGCAATGAGCCCTATGGCAAATTATTGCTAAAAAAATTGTAATTACACGCCCCTGTAAAACAGGGGCTGAAAAATTGGGCCTTAGCCACTGGTGGCGGCACCCATAAACAAAAATGATCTTCCAAGCTATCATCATCAATCGTATCATTGAGGACTCGGAGGAGAAGGATAGCCAGTCAACATAACAGCACAGGCACTCAGCATCAGCATCAGTCTTGAAGGGATGTGACATGTTAAAATCAATTAGTCTGTTATATCAGCATCAGGTGTGTGGTAGCTGGTGGTGATCCAAGACTGGTTCATCTTGATGAAAGTCAGTCGATCAACCGAGTCGGTGGACAGGCGCACCCTGTGATCCGTGACAAATCCTCCAGCAGCACTGAATGTGCGTTCCGAAAGAACGCTGGATGCAGGACAGGCCAGTAGCTCAATTGCATACTGTGCAAGCTCTGGCCAGTGATCCATCCTCAAGACCCAGTAAGCCAGAGGATTTTCGGTGGGGAAGGTGTCCAAGTATGACCTTGCCCCCAGATATTCCTGCACCATGTTTATCAGACGCTGGCGATGGTTGCTGGAACCGATCATACTTTGGGGCTGCGGACTAAAGAATTGTCTGAACGCATCAGTCAGACGGCCACCTTCCCCACCGCTCCTTCTTTGACTGGCCGAAGCCTCAGCAACTCGTTGTCCAGGACCAGGAGTTTGTAACCTCCCAGTCTCTGGGAACGCGTTGCACAGACCTTTCTGCAAGGCCTCCCGGAGTTGTCTCATCCTCTGCTCCCTCTGCGAAGGTAACATAAGGTCCGCAACCTTACCCTTGTACCGTGGATCAAGGAGAGTGGCCAGCCAGTAATGGTCCCTCTCCTTGATCCGAAGAATACGAGGATCCTTCCGCAGACTTTGCAGGATCAGGGAGGCCATGCAGCGTAGGTTTGCTGAGGCATTCGGTCCGGAGTCCTCTGGGTCACTAAGGACGACATGATCCGCAGCCACCTCCTCCCAGCCACGTACAAGTCCACTGGTTTCTTGGGACTGTAAATCATCCCTAAAAGACTGCTGCTGATGATGCTGAGTGCCAGCCTCCACCTCCATGCTGACACAATCCTCCTCCTCCTCCTCCTCCTCTTCCTCTTCCTGTGCGATGGGTGGGACAGAAGGAACACTGTCTGGGTAAAGGGGGCCTTGAGAGGCAAGGAAGTCCTCCTCTTCCTGCCTCTGTTCTGCCTCAAGTGCCCTGTCCATTATTCCACGCAGCGTGTGCTCCAACAGGTGGACAAGAGGTACAGTGTCACTGATGCATGCACTGTCACTGCTCACCATCCTCGTGGCCTCCTCAAATGGTGCCAGGACAGTGCATGCATCCCTGATCATGCCCCACTGGCGTGGAGAAAAAAAACCAAGCTCCCCTGACCCTGTCCTGGTGCCGTAGTCGCACAGGTACTCATTGATGGCCCTCTGCTGCGTGTGCAGCCGCTGCAGCATGGCCAACGTTGAGTTCCACCTGGTGGGCATGTCACATATAAGGCGGTTCTTGGGCAGGTTCAACTCCTTTTGCAGCTCAGCCAGGCGAGCACTGGCATTATAAGATCTGCGGAAATGCACACAGACTTTCCTGGCCTGCCTCAGGACATCCTGTAAGCCCGGGTACCTGCCCAAGAACCGCTGCACCACCAGGTTAAGGACGTGAGCCACACAGGGCACATGGGTCAGTTGTCCCTGTCGGAGGGCGGAGAGGAGGTTGGTGCCATTGTCGCAAACCACCATTCCTGGCTTAAGCTGGCGTGGCGTCAACCACCTCTCGGCCTGGCCCTGCAGAGCAGACAGGACCTCTGCCCCAGTGTGGCTTCTGTCCCCCAAACACACCAGCGCAAGCACGGCATGGCATCTTTTTGCCTGCGTACTTGCGTAGCCCCGTGAACGGCTACGGAGCACCGCTGGTTCATAGGACAAACCACAGGAAGAGGCCATGGAGGAAGAAGAAGAGGAGGGGGTGGAGGAGAGAGGTGTGTCACAACCAGTAGTAGCATTTTGGAGGCGTGGCGGTGGAACAACCTCCAACACTACTGCACCTTGTCCTGCATCCTTCCCAGCTGCCAAAAGAGTGACCCAATGGGCCGTGAAAGAAAGGTAACGTCCCTGTCCATGCCTGCTGGACCATGAGTCAGCGGTAATATGCACCTTACCGCTGACCGCCCTGTCCAGCGAGGCCAAGACATTGCCTTCCACATGCCGGTAGAGAGCCGGAATAGCCTTCCGTGAGAAAAAGTGGCGTTTGGGAACCTGCCACTGAGGAACCGCACATTGCACAAACTCACGGAAGGGGGTCGAGTCTACCAACTGAAAAGGCAGCAGTTGAAGCGCTAGCAATTTAGCCAAGCTAGCATTCAACCGCTGGGCATGTGGATGGCTGGGAGTGAACTTCTTTCGACGGTCCAGCAGCTGGGGCAGGGAAATTTGCCTGCTAGAATTGGACGTCGGTGTACTGCTAGCAGAGTGGCCGCAAGTACTTGGCTGTGACACACCTAATTCTACACCTTCATTCCTCTCAGTGCATGTTTCAGAGAGGACTGAAGTTATAGTGGGGTTGGAGATCCCAGCTGATGCGGTGCAAGGAGAGGTCCGCTTTGTTCTTTGGTGTGGGTCTTTGAGGTAGGCTTGCCAACGAGCTGCATGGCAGGTCAACATATGTCTGGTCAGGCATGTGGTACCCAAGCGGCTGATGTTTTGGCCACGCGATATACGCTTGAGACATATGTTGCAAACAGCAGCTGTGCGATCTGATGCACTAGCCTCAAAAAAGGCCCACACCAAGGAACTTTTTGAATGACGGGCAGAGGCAGCGCCCTGCACAGGCGGAGCTCTGCGGTGTGATTCCGTCGGTGTACTGCCCTTACGCTGGCCACCAAAGGGCATCCTGCCTCGTTGGAGATGTGCCTCCTCCTCATCCTCCTCCTCCTCCTCTCTCCTATTAGGCACCCACGTGGAGTCAGTGACCTCATCATCCCCTCCCTCCTCATCACTGGAGCCAATCTGGCAGTATGCTGCAGCTGCTGGAACATGACTGCCAGATTGGTGTCCTTCTTGAGCATCCCCTCTGTCTGCTCTCACGCTACTGCCTTCCTGTAGCTGGGTTTCATCATCAGACCCTTCGAAACGCTGGGCATCCTCCTGGAGCATGTACCCAACACTGTGCTCAAACAGTTCGGGGGACTCCTCAGGAGGAGGACATGGTGGGTCTAGGGAAGGAGTGACTGATGATGAGTCTGACATTGATACCAGGGAAGAGAACGCTTTGGCAGCTGCTTTGCCAGTACCCTGAGCCTGGGTGAGAGAGAATGAGGAGGAGGAGGAGGGCTTGGTCATCCACTCTACCAAGTCTTCGGCATGATGTGGCTCAACATGTCCAGCTGCCGAAAAGAAGGACAAGCGTGTCCCATGGCCATGTGCTGATGACAATGCACCGCGTCCACGACCAGCACTGTTGCCCCCAGACACAGAGCCTGCTTGCCCTCTTTTATTGCCTCCTGACTGTCTGCCTCTCCTTGTTTGCCTTCCAGACATTCTAATAGATGGCCTGCAGGGAGATGGGAAAAAAGCAATAAGGGCTACCTTCAGGTGTCCTTCTCTGTCCCTTTACTTAAGGATTTGTAAATATGGTTGAGGATGATTGCTTTTGCACAGAATAGCACAACGACAATTTCCCTGACTGTCCAAAAAACAAGGATTTCAAAGATGGTTGATGAGGAATGCTTTAGCACACTATAGCACAAGGAGAATTCCCCTCACTTTCCTTCTTTGTCCCTAGAAACAAGGACTGGCACAGTGAAAGAAACTGACACTCTCCCTACCTAGAGTTTTCTGTCCCTAGAAAAAATGTTTTTTTAAAGCACACTATAGCACAAGGAGAATTCCCCTCACTTTCCTTCTTTGTCCCTAGAAACAAGGACTGGCACAGTGAAAGAAACTGACACTCTCCCTACCTAGAGTTTTCTGTCCCTAGAAAAAATGTTTTTTTAAAGCACACTATAGCACAAGGAGAATTCCCCTCACTTTCCTTCTTTGTCCCTAGAAACAAGGACTGGCACAGTGAAAGAAACTGACACTCTCCCTACCTAGAGTTTTCTGTCCCTAGAAAAAATGTTTTTTTAAAGCACACTATAGCACAAGGAGAATTCCCCTCACTTTCCTTCTTTGTCCCTAGAAACAAGGACTGGCACAGTGAAAGAAACTGACACTCTCCCTACCTAGAGTTTTCTGTCCCTAGAAAAAATGTTTTTTTAAAGCACACTATAGCACAAGGAGAATTCCCCTCACTTTCCTTCTTTGTCCCTAGAAACAAGGACTGGCACAGTGAAAGAAACTGACACTCTCCCTACCTAGAGTTTTCTGTCCCTAGAAAAAATGTTTTTTTAAAGCACACTATAGCACAAGGAGAATTCCCCTCACTTTCCTTCTTTGTCCCTAGAAACAAGGACTGGCACAGTGAAAGAAACTGACACTCTCCCTACCTAGAGTTTTCTGTCCCTAGAAAAAATGTTTTTTTAAAGCACACTATAGCACAAGGAGAATTCCCCTCACTTTCCTTCTTTGTCCCTAGAAACAAGGACTGGCACAGTGAAAGAAACTGACACTCTCCCTACCTAGAGTTTTCTGTCCCTAGAAAAAATGTTTTTTTAAAGCACACTATAGCACAAGGAGAATTCCCCTCACTTTCCTTCTTTGTCCCTAGAAACAAGGACTGGCACAGTGAAAGAAACTGACACTCTCCCTACCTAGAGTTTTCTGTCCCTAGAAAAAATGTTTTTTTAAAGCACACTATAGCACAAGGAGAATTCCCCTCACTTTCCTTCTTTGTCCCTAGAAACAAGGACTGGCACAGTGAAAGAAACTGACACTCTCCCTACCTAGAGTTTTCTGTCCCTAGAAAAAATGTTTTTTTAAAGCACACTATAGCACAAGGAGAATTCCCCTCACTTTCCTTCTTTGTCCCTAGAAACAAGGACTGGCACAGTGAAAGAAACTGACACTCTCCCTACCTAGAGTTTTCTGTCCCTAGAAAAAATGTTTTTTTAAAGCACACTATAGCACAAGGAGAATTCCCCTCACTTTCCTTCTTTGTCCCTAGAAACAAGGACTGGCACAGTGAAAGAAACTGACACTCTCCCTACCTAGAGTTTTCTGTCCCTAGAAAAAATGTTTTTTTAAAGCACACTATAGCACAAGGAGAATTCCCCTCACTTTCCTTCTTTGTCCCTAGAAACAAGGACTGGCACAGTGAAAGAAACTGACACTCTCCCTACCTAGAGTTTTCTGTCCCTAGAAAAAATGTTTTTTTAAAGCACACTATAGCACAAGGAGAATTCCCCTCACTTTCCTTCTTTGTCCCTAGAAACAAGGACTGGCACAGTGAAAGAAACTGACACTCTCCCTACCTAGAGTTTTCTGTCCCTAGAAAAAATGTTTTTTTAAAGCACACTATAGCACAAGGAGAATTCCCCTCACTTTCCTTCTTTGTCCCTAGAAACAAGGACTGGCACAGTGAAATAAACTGACACTCTCCCTACCTAGAGTTTTCTGTCCCTAGAAAAAATGTTTTTTTAAAGCACACTATAGCACAAGGAGAATTCCCCTCACTTTCCTTCTTTGTCCCTAGAAACAAGGACTGGCACAGTGAAATAAACTGACACTCTCCCTACCTAGAGTTTTCTGTCCCTAGAAAAAATGTTTTTTTAAAGCACACTATAGCACAAGGAGAATTCCCCTCACTTTCCTTCTTTGTCCCTAGAAACAAGGACTGGCACAGTGAAAGAAACTGACACTCTCCCTACCTAGAGTTTTCTGTCCCTAGAAAAAATGTTTTTTTAAAGCACACTATAGCACAAGGAGAATTCCCCTCACTTTCCTTCTTTGTCCCTAGAAACAAGGACTGGCACAGTGAAAGAAACTGACACTCTCCCTACCTAGAGTTTTCTGTCCCTAGAAATTTTTTTTTTTAAAGCACACTATAGCACAAGGAGAATTCCCCTCACTTTCCTTCTTTGTCCCTAGAAACAAGGACTGGCACAGTGAAAGAAACTGACACTCTCCCTACCTAGAGTTTTCTGTCCCTAGAAAAAATGTTTTTTTAAAGCACACTATAGCACAAGGAGAATTCCCCTCACTTTCCTTCTTTGTCCCTAGAAACAAGGACTCGCACAGTAAAACACACTGACACTCTCCCTACCTATCCTTCTCTTTCCCTAAACTAAAGGAATCCAGGTTAAGCAAGAAAGAAATAAATGTCACTGTCCCTGCCTATGCTTGTCTTTCCCTGCTCCGGAACACACTACACTAGGCCGCCGTGCTGGCGGCCTTTTATAGTGTGGGGCGTGTACTAAACACCCTCAGCAATAATTGGCCACAGGCATCCTGCCTGTGGCCAATCATTGCTCTCCTCGCTGCCGGCGCTGTGATTGGCCAAGCATGCGGGGTCACAGTGCATGCTTGGCCAATCACAGCGCCTGGATGACACTGCGATGGCGTAGTGCATTGTGGGCCGTTCGCGTCACTCGAATTTGGTGCGAACGGCCCAAATCGTTCGATCTTCGTCGAACGATCGAACAGCCGATGTTCGAGTCGAACGTATGTTCGACTCGAACACGAAGCTCATCCCTACTCCAGGTCAATAAAATTGATTTTTTAGCATAACAGTAAAGGATCCGAAGCAATCGTTTGACCCGGGAGGGAACAGTGAGGTCGCCAAAGACCCCCATGAGGCAATTCTTGGGATTTAATATGTTGGGAAGCCCCAGCGCTGAAGAGAGAAAGGAGTCTACTCTCCTCCAAAACTCCTGCACTATGGGACAACTCCAGAAGCAATGAATGAAGTCAGCTGTATATCCACATCCCCGAAAGCACTCAGCCGAGGACAAAACGCCCATTCTGTGCATCCTGGCCGGGGTGAGATGAGATTGGTGGAAGATTTTTATTTGGATGATCCTGTCCCTGGAGGATACAACAGAAGCCTTGAAAGTGTCACAGAATTCGGACCAGTCCTCCTCTGTTATGGATATATCTAGGGAGTCCCATTTACGTTGTGATGCCTTGAATCTAGGGTTGGAGCCCACCGCCAGTGCTAAATAATAAGTAGAGATAAGTTTCGTGCGGTCTGGGGATCGTAAGAGTTTTTCTAAGTCAGAAATCACAAGCGGGTTGTCTAGTGAACCAAACTGTGCTCGCACAGCGTGTCTAAGCTGATAGTAAAAAAATAAGTAGTTATGTGGTAAGTCAAAGTCAGTTCTCATCTGCGCGAAAGATTTAAATCCTTGAGGTGAGTATATGTGACATAAGTATTTTATCCCCCGAGAGGTCCACCTTTGTGGGTCAGGCAGGGAGCCAAATTCTGGTAATGTAGGGTTAAACCAAAGTGGACTATTAGGGGAGACTGACCAGGAGCCAGGGGCGTGTTTAAGCGTCACTGTTTTAAATAGGGACAGAGATGTACGTAAAATAGTCAGTCCAGGTCCCGGGGGCGTGCATCCACGATAAACAATGTTATGCAATGTTTCGAATGATGAGACCATGGCACCTTCAGTGGTGGTACAGGCATTATTCGGGTCAGGGTGCAGCCAATCATGAATATTAACCAGTTGGGATGCTTGATAGTAAAGGTAAAAATCAGGGAAAGCTAATCCTGCCAAGTGGGACGGAAGGCGCAGAGTTTCCAGTGCCATTCTAGGGGGCCTACCATTCCAAAGGAACGCTATACAAATCGAATCAATACTCTTAAAGATTGTTTTGGGAATTTTGCAGGGGGAGTTAGCCAGGACATACAAAAGTTTAGGAAGATATATCATCTTTAGGATATTGGCTCGCCCCATCAGATCTAGGGGTAAGTCCTTCCATTGTTTAGTTTGGGTTTGCAGTTGGAGTAGTAAAGGGCCTAAATTATTGGTAATATATAGGGATAATGGCAATTGAACTATAACACCTAGATATCTAAAGGAGGTGGCTATTTGTAGTCTAGAATCCGAGTGAACCTGTGGAGCAGGAGTCTGATCTATGGGGAAGAGGGTAGATTTCTCCCAGTTCACTCGGAATCCAAAAAAGTCTCCAAAGGTGGTCACCGTGGTCAACAGACTAGTAAGTGAGTCCTGAGAGTCTGCTAAGTAAACCAATGTATCATCTGCATAAAGCGAGATCCTTTCTTCTATCTCATTTATGGGCAATCCGTGAAGGAGTGGGGAATTACGGATCCGAATAGCAAGGGGTTCCATGGCCAGGGCAAACAGGAGGGGCGACAAAGGGCAACCCTGCCGGGTGCCTCTGGTGATCTTAAATGTGTCAGTGATCTGAGAATTAATGCGAATGCGGGCGAGTGGCATGGTATAGAGGAGTTTGATCCAGGCTATCAGCCGTGGACCAAAGCCATACAACTGCAAGACCCCAAACAGGTATGGCCATTCCACACTGTCAAAGGCCTTGCAGGTGTCCAAGGACACCACAACTCGGGTCGCCGGACAGTCATGTGGAAACGTCAAGTTGTGGAACAGTCTACGAATGTTCATCCGGGTTGATCGACCGGGTATGAAACCACCCTGATCACTCCCCACTAGCCCTGGGATCACCCTGTTCAGGCGGTTCGCCAGAGCCTTGGCTAGAATTTTGGTATCAACATTAATAAGCGATATCGGCCGATAGGAGTCACATTTTAACGGATCTTTTCGCGGTTTAAGAAGTAAAACAATAAGTGCCTCTCTCATAGAGGGAGGAAGTACCCCCTCCTGCAATGCTGCATTGTATGTTTTAAGCAAAATAGGGCCAAGAAGGTGCTGAAATTGCTTATACCATTCCACTGGGAACCCGTCCAAACCTGGCGTCTTATGAGCCGGCATCTGTGAAATCGCCAATGAAAGTTCTTCCACAGACAGCGGCTCATCCAACTCTCCCCGGACCTGGTCTGTCAATCGGGGGAGCGACACCTGGCCTAAATAGTCATCTAGTTGTGTCTCTGAATAAGTAACTCTGGAAGTATAGAGGTCTTGATAAAAGGAGAGAAAGGCTTCTGCTATATCCTGAGGGACAGTACTAATCGTAGTTCCTGAAACTAATATCCTGGGAATAGAAATAGGGGCATGGTCAGGTCTGGAAAGATATGCGAGTAGGCGCCCTGCTTTGTTACCATGCTCAAAAGTCTTTTGCGTGACATAGAGTAAACGTTTTTTAGTGAGATCTAACAAGCGAAGTTCGTATTCCCTGCGACTATGAAGCCACGGAGCTAACGTGGCCGCAGAGGGCCTTTCAGAGTACTCTGCCTCCGCCTGCACCATAGTCTGTTCTAATTCTTCAGTACGTTGTAGATTATTTTTACGCAGAATACCCGTAATTGACATAAAGGCACCTCTCAACACTGCCTTGGAAGCATCCCAGACAGTGGTGAGTCCAGTAGTACCCTGATTCAGTTGCCAGTATTCAGTCACGCCTTTCTGGCACTCTGCCTGTACAATTTCATCCTCAAGCCAATGTGAGTTCAATCTCCAGACCCGGGGGCCCGATTTTGGCAGGAGGAGAAGACCAATCAGCAAAGGAGCATGGTCTGAGATCCCTCTAGGCAGGTAAGCTATGGAATGAACCAGGGGGAGTACATCCGCCGGGGCAAATGCCATATCTATGCGAGACATAGTATGGAAGGAGTCCGAATGACAGGAAAACTGTCTGTCATCTGGATGATTCCAACGCCATAGCTCGGTAAGGGCAAATACCTGGGTCCAGTCAATAAAAGAGGGGTACGGCCTGCCCCCACCCCGCAAGCGGTCTACTGAAGGGTCGAGTACAGCATTGAAATCACCTACAAAGAGCAGGGGACCCGGGGATCGGGACAGTAACATGAGAGACAAATGGGAAAGGATTTCTGAGGAAAACGGTGGAGGAATATATATGTTCACCAATGTAAAAATTGTGGAGGCTATACGGAGGGTGATTATAATAAATCGTCCCGCAGGATCCGACTTCACAAGCAAAGTCTCAGACGGGAGGGACTTCGCCAACAAAATCGAGACCCCACGGGAGAAGTTAGAATAAGAGGCATGATAGTGGCTGGCCAGCCAGGGCCTTTTAAGGGACTTAAGCTTAGAGCCAGTAAGGTGGGTCTCTTGGAGACAAATGATATGGGGTCTGTATTTTTTTAGATAGGAAAACAGCAGGGACCGCTTGTGAGGTGAATTGAACCCCCTAACATTCCACGAAATCAGTTTTAAAGTGTCAGCCATGAGTAAGTATAAGGAATACAGGAACAATGCAAGGATAACCATGTGATGCAGCATACCACAAACAGTTTCTATGACACTGTCTATAATAGGTGTGCAATAGTGACAAAAAGAACATTTTCCTAGGAGCAGCTATACCAACCAAACACCAAAGAGGCCAGTCCTTCTCAAGACCTAAAACCTGTGAGAGGACCGCCGAAATAAACATCCCACCCTTAACCCACCCCCTCCCTGCTCTACCAACCCAAACACAGTGAGCCTTGAACCCCAAAACAAAAACATTCCCCCCTCAGCACTTATAACATTCCTTGATCCTCTTTTAGTGGATCAGGACTGTATTCTTGCCAGTGTTGACGTTAATTCCCTTTATACGAATATACAACAACATCAAGCTTTGGAAGCAGTAAAATGAGCTTTGGATACTACCAATACCAAGCCCTTACAAAAAGATTTCCTACTTGAAGCTTTAGAGCTGGCTATGAGCCATAATTTTTTTTGTCACGAGAAAAAATACTATAGACAAAAAAGACGGGTTGCAATGGGCGCGAAGTATGCCCCATCAGAGGCCAACCTCTTTATGAGTTGGTGGGAGTCCCAAGCTATTTACGGCAAAGATATACCACAGTTGAGCTTCTATAAACGCTATATCGATGATATTTTTATCATCTGGGCAGGATCAAGAGATTCTTTTTATAGCTTTTTGGAAGAGATCAGCAACAATTCATGTGGTATTTCTTTCTCAGAAGAATCCAGTTCCGAGTCGGTCAATTTCCTAGATCTGGTTATCTTCAAGGAGAATGGCAAGTTACTCACACGCACTTTCTTCAAAGAGGTGGACAGGAATGGCTATATACCACTAGGGAGTTGCCACCACCCTAGGTGGTTGAATGGAATACCCAAAAGCCAGATGTTGCGAGTACGGCGCAACTGTAACAAAATTGAAGATTATGATATCCAGTCTCAGGTAATTCTGAAGAGATTCCAGGAAAAAGGATATAACATCAACACTCTTAACAGAACCAGAGTAGATATCCATGATATGGATAGAAAACAGCTCTTTGAAAAGAAAGTTCGTGAAAAAATAGATTATGGAACTGCTTTTCTAACAGGATATACCAGACAACATAAACAGTTTGAAAGAATTATTAGGGAACACTGGCCTTTGTTACTAAAAGATAAAGATCTAACAAATGTTCTTCCTGTTGCACCCCATTTTATTTATACAAAACCTCCCACTTTGAGGCTAAAATTGGCACATAATGTTGTAAACCCCCCCCAAGAAAACTTTTACTTTTCTAGATCAGACAGGTTTTTTTAGTTGTGGGAGATGTGTGATCTGTCGCACCTCTAGACATAGGGTGAGAAAAACCACTCATTTTTCTATTCATGGCAAGACTTATGAAATCAAAAAATGTATTACTTGTGGAACAACTCATGTAACCTACCTATTATCTTGCCCATGCGGGCTCCACTATGTGGGAAGAACCACAAGAAAATTAGGTGTTAGGTTAAGGGAACATGTAAATAGAATAAAGAAAGGGTTTAAACATCATAGCCTGTCTAATCATTTCAGATTATTCCACAACAGAGATCCGAGAGGATTGAAATTTTGTGGAATTGATAAAGTGGAAGCTCATTGGAGAGGTTCCAATCTCAAACAAGCAATTTCACGTAATGAAACCCAGTGGATACATAGGCTGGGCACTTTAAGCCCGAATGGCCTTAACATTGAACTAGATTTAAATTGTTTCTTATCTAATTGGTGATGTTGCTGGACACACACATATTTTCTTTTTTATTTTATTTTCTTTTTATTTATATATATATATATTTTATATTTATTTTTATTATTTTTTTTATTTTTTTTTATATTTTTTTTATTTATTTATTTATTTATTTATTTATTTATTTTTTTATTATTTATTATTTTTTATTTATATTTATTTTATTATTTATTATTCATTTATTATTTATTTTATATTTTATTTATTCATTATTTATTATAATTTCATTCGTTTATTTTCATATTCATTTTTATGTGTATGTCCACCAACGAAATATCTACTAGTCTATTATAAATTAATCGTGTTTACAACCAGTCCCTATCTAATTGCATAACTTTTATAATTTTTATAATTTTTATGTTTATATTGATTTTTATAATGAAATAAGTGTATTTTATTGTTTAAACTGAACTTCTATCGGATCGTTTCTATTGCTATCATTGTCAATGTTTTGTTATAATAAAGTTGTTTTTCTTGACAAGTGATGGGCAATGATGTGATCAGGAAGTGGGCGTTTTTCTACGCCTAGAGGTTCTGTTGTTATTATAATTGGTTTGTTTGTTAAGAGGCGGAGACCTCGGCACATATAAATTCTCACTTTCTTGGCCGGAAGTGATGTCCTTGATGATGCCCTGGAGGAGGGGCGAAACGCGTTGACGTAATTTCCGGCCAATCCAGAACCAGTGACGCTACTTTCGGTTTCGGTGGAACGCACGCTGTGTACCCGGGAAACAACACTGACGCTCGTTTATCACTGCAGTCCTGTGAGTCTCTTTGCTAGCAGCGCCATGCTGTTTGTTCATTAGCGGTACGTCACATGAATTTTTTATCCCTTTCTTTCCATATGGTCACCTAAATGCCTTTGCTGCTGATACTATGGAGCCTATCTACATGAGATGAAGTCTGCCTGGACTTTAGTTGGTGAGATCTCGTATTTATACTATTTCCCTATCTGATGAGCGGGGCCATTAGAAGGGAATTTTCATCTAGGAACCAACATCTGATTTCTGGTGTGGAAACACTCAGTTCTCCAGGATTGATATAACTGTTATTTAATGAACTTAAAGTTTGTTCACTATTGTTTTTATTTATACCATAATTGATGTTATGTCATATAAGTTATTCACTTATAGGTGTTTGTGATACAAGCATTTGTGACACATTTCTTTTGTTCACATACCTTTCTGCAAGCGCTGCAAATACCTAATATATTTTCATTTTATTGAGGTGTTAGACCTCTTGTTGCAGCAGCTGCGGAGCCACCCATTCATTTACTCACTTTAATCAATCATCACTGCACAGTCTGTCAGCGCGGGTTTTAATTTTGTTAAAATATATTACCCTTTAACATGGGGCAAAGTTCCTGGAGAGAAAAATAAAGTTCAAACGCAAAACACAAGAGTCTGGTCTCTCACAAATAGTAGTGTGGGTCAGGCAACACCAGCGGCTTCCAAAGTTTGTCAAAGGTATCTATGTAATACTCCACATTGTCCTTGTCCTTCCGGCAGATAAGCACTTTGTCCGCATGAATGTGCCGACCCAACATCCAAGCAGCTTTGCAATCTTTAAACCGCAGAGTGGCGGCAGGTGAACACGAAAAATACCTTCTGGCCTGGGGTACCTTAATGTGTGTCCACACAAACTCCGAGTACCACCGATCTCTACAGACCACAACCTCAAACAAAAGTTCTTTGGGTGGGTACGGATACTCCCACCCATATTCACTGGCAACCTTCTGGTTGAAGAGTCTCTGTAAACGGGACAGCAGTGGCATAGTAGCGCGGTCTCCTGCGCCAGGCAAAACAACAGCATCCGGGTGTCGAGGCACTTTAACTGCCTCCGGGCCAGTTTCAGGGGCCCGCAGTGACACCTGTCTCGTAGTAGCAGTAGTGGCGGAAGCAGGTGCTCCCAGCGGTGGAAGGGCAGGCAAGGGGACAGATCCCTCCTCAGGCTCGGAAGCCACCACCCGGGGTGTACTTTCCCCAGTAGACATGGGTGGGTCCCTAGGCTTACAGAACAAGGACAGGGGCATCTTATCCCATCCCTTCCTCTCAAATAGTTTGTCAATTGCGGCATCATCACCCGCATCTGAGACGGACTCTAGGTCAGAGGTATCGTACTCCTCCGCAGGGAAGTAATTCCTGGTGAAGGACGGTTCACCCCCTCTGGCCAACTCACTAACATGTGAAACCCCAGGGCTAGGGGCCTTTAACAAAGTCTCACCCCCTGGCTTACCTCGGCTTGAAGAAGGACTCGGACGTCCGGGACTTTTCCCTTTAGAGACATCTGTTCCGGGTAAGCGCTGGGGCGTTGCTCCACCACGGCCGCGGGAAGCTTTCACAAGACCCATTTTCCTCTTGGACTCTGTTGTTACCGAAACAGCATCCTCCGGTTTCTCACTGGCTAAAGCGATCTCCTCTGTGACTTCCTCCGAAGTCCTGTCAGTGCGCGCAGGGGTGGCTGTGCAAGCTTCGATTCCTCCCTCCAGAGTGGTGGCACCCGTAAGGCAATTGAGGTGGAAGGCCCAAGGCCTCTCTGTAGGTTGCTCCACCTCAAACAGAAACTCCTTACAGCTTTCGCATCGCCCGAATGGCTTCATATGAACCACCAGTCCCGAGCAGCCGGGACAAATCACACCGAGGGCCTCCACGTCCTTGCACACGTAGAGGGAAAATCTTCCCCTCGGCTTGAGTCGAATCCCTGTATCTGTAAGCGAAGCAGCGAATGAGGTCATCTTCACGGTTGTAGAAGCTGGAACCCATGATGCATGAGACGACATGCCGACCATCTGCTGCTCCATTGCGCACTGACCTTTTCGCGCCAAAGTCCCCACGTGTAACTCCATACATGGTCAGACTCCTCCCATCTCCTAAATCGCTTGCAGGCTTTTCTGAATAGACACGCCCACAAACTACGCAGTCAGGGTTCTCCTCGTGGCGCAGTTCTAAACATGGCTGACCTCCACGGAACTTTTGGGGGGGGTTCACTCTGTGGCCGCAAACACATCCCGGACGAGCCCCCACGTGTAGCGCACCAACCCCAGACTTTACCTGCTTTTCTTCTGCTTGGCTCCTCCGCAGGAAAGAATGAGGCACACCGCACCACAAGCCCGTACCCTCCTGAATAGGGAGGTTGAGCGGTGTTAGTTTCTCGGGCCTGCTTGCAGCCAGTGTTTAAAAACCTCCAGTGCTGACCTCGTTTCTGCGGTAGTCAGAAACAAGTCTTTAGTTCTCCCCAGTAAGCAACTGTCCACACCAACTGAAAGGTCCAACTCTTATTTATTCTTTTTAGCACAATAAACAGTCTCTTTTAAAGCAGACAGGTTGGTACAAGTCACAGGTCAGATAAGGTGGGAGGAGGTCCAGGCACAAACTTGAATTTGGGTTTTCTCCTGTTCCGATTATCACGAACAGGCTTGGTGCACGGTCTCTGCCACAGACCATGAAATTGGTCACTGCCACTGACCTTGTGTAAAAAAGATGAAAGCCAACGCCACTGACCTTGGGTGCGTAGTGTCACTGCCACTGTGACTTAAAGAACACGCACTTCCTTCCGTTAGTAAACTGGCCCCTTATAGGACAAGATCATCCCTCCGGAGAGTTACCAGAGGCCCCATCTGTCACCACGACTCTGCGCTGAGTCTTCAGAAAGCGTCACCTCCCTGGCCTCCTTGTCCTGGGTACAGGTCCCCTCGCAAAGGCAGATCCCTGGGAGTCTTGGTCCCCGCGGATCCCAGCCAAAGGCGGCTGGGCTCCGGGCCTTTCTCCAAAGTACCTCACCCCAGACTGAAGGTGTCTGAGATGGAACAGCAGCTCCGTCTTCGGGCCTAGGGCACCCAGAGACAACACACACGCACCCAGGCCTAAGGTGCCTGAGCGCGGAACCGACCCCTCTGGAAGATGGCCGCCCCCTTTTATATCCTCTCCCGACAGGCACAGCAGGTTCCCCGCCCCACTGCCAAGAGGGAACAAAAAAGGCACAACCTTGTACTGCGGTTCAACCCGGGCCCATGGCAACAGCGCCACCTATAGGCCCCAGGGAACTACACACCAGTACCATCTCCCAGGGATAGAAATGGTCCATGAAACCTAACAATTAGTGCATCCGAGCCTAGTTACCACTCAGATGCTTCCCCCTAAATGTAACCACCCGCTACACTTAAAAAAAATAAAAATAAAAAAATAAAAAAAAATATTAAAAAATTTATATAAAAATGTAAAAAAATATTTAAAAATTTTCATTAAAAAAAAATTAAAAATATATATATTTCAAAAAATGTCATAAATATTTTTCCTCAAAAAGTATCCAAAACAAACTTCATAAAAAACGTAAAAAAATTGAAGATTTCATAAAAAAAAAAAAATCTATATTTCCCCCACTTTTTCCGCAAAGATGTGTGGTTTATCCTGTCAATCTGCAGGCTATATCGGATACCCCGGGATGATCAATCCCTCACTCACCAGTACGATTGACTGGCTACAGGCCTAACGCGCATTAACAATACAACGAACGTTTAACATATATACTCATATCAGCCAAAAATAATTCCACCAGGTTTTGCACGTCCGCTCACTTGATGAAATTTCATAGAACCTTCAGTTCGGTTCTGGGTTATTTGAGGACTTCTTAGCTTAACGGACTCAAACAAAAATACATTAGGGTTTGTGAATTCTGTGCAGGAATAAATCCCACAGTCCTATAGGGTGCCAAATATTATAACCGCAATGTATTAATATATATATACTATTGTGATCTGTAATACATATATCTATCGCATCTATGTATTAATTGTATTTGTCCCTTGTTTGCTAGTCTAACCTATCAGAGAATGCTAGGCCTGATTATACAATGTTACTTATGAAGACAGACACAGTTGCTTATTAAAATAAATTACATTTATTTCCCAAAAGTAGGAATGTTGCATACTAACAACCGATATCTATACAGCCTATATCAACAGTACTAATGAAAATGATACTTATTCTCTCTTCGAGGCAAAAGTCCTGCTTGCTGAGCTCCCAGATGTAATAGAGGGCTCTCTCATTCCCAAACGTCCTGTTTTAAAGGTCCTCATTCATACCTCATTCAAACCCTCCCCTTGCCCGCCCGCTGCCTCTCGACCAATCGTTGCACTTCCATGTCCCTCGTCTTGTTACTGATTGTCCTGCCATACCTGGCCTCTGGGGGCGATGTTGCCCATGTAATCTCCAATAGCTTGCTGGCCCCTTTAATCATGGTACTTGTATTGACAGATGCACTTCCCTTTTGTCTTCGGAAGGTGCTAATTAACAGGATCTTCAGACATTGCGGAGTCGGGTCTAACAGATTACATTCCTTAGGGGGGCATCCTGTCCTCCAGGCACGACAAGCCTCAGCTTAACTGACCATTTGGAATGCAACAGAATATGTACAAAACACAGAACTTATATTCCTTACAACACTAGTAATGGCGGCGATCAGCGATTTTTTTTTTATCGTGACTGCAACATTATGACGGACACATCGGACACTTTTGACACCATTTTGGGACCATTGTTATTTTTACAGTGATCAGTGCTATAAAAATGCACTGATTACTGGAAAAATTACACTGGCAGTGAAGGGGTTAACCTGTAGGGGGCGCTGAAAGGATTAAGTGTGACCTAAGGAGTGCTTCTAACTGTTGGGGGCGTGGCTTACCGTGACACGTCATTGATTGATGTTCCCGATGACAGGGAACAGATGATCAGTGACATGTTACTAGGCAGAACGGGGAGATGTTGTGTTTACACTAACATCTCCCCGTTCTTCAGCTCCGTGACACGATTGCGGGACACCGGCGGACATCGAGTCCGCGGGTCCCGCGGGCACGGTCACGGAGCTCGCGGCAGGCTTGCGAGCGCAACCACATGGCGGCAAATTAAAGGTCCATGCCATTCTGTCAATGTGGCGGTCGACAAGTGGTTAAGATGTAGATTTTTGTAATAAAATGTATCTAAATATTTTACACATGACTGTCTAAATTTAGTTCTTGTATGGTACCACCAAAGTCCATCATAGCCTCCCATTCTCAATTTTTCTCTCTCATATTGTCAGGATTGATGCACTACTCTAATTTGGGGTCTATTAGACTCTCCTCAGCCCTCAAAGCATCTGGCCACACTAAGATCGGTGTGATAAGATGCTTTCCCAATTTCCCAATGGCGCTGTTTATATCCGGCAAAACCGAAGTCATGAAATGATCATAGCTTCCGGTTTCTTAGGCTATAGAGATGATTGCTCCAGGGACTCATAAATGCAGACAACTTGATCGGGATTAAACAAGGCAGAAAACTGTTGGACGCAGTGGTTTACAAGGGCCGAATTTTGTGGAGCCGATCGTATTCAAAGTCACCCCGAGGACGACAAAGTTCATTGTCATTGAAATGTATGAACCGCAAGCAGGCCCAGAATGGGACAAAAAATAGGCCCGGGCATTTAAAAAAAGGGATTTTTATAACAGCTTACCTGTAAAATCCTTTTCTTGGAGTACATCACGGGACACAGAGCGACTTAGTCATTACTAATGGGTTATATAGATTACCTTCAGGTGTTGGCACTGGCCAATTCCAAACCGGAAGTACCCTCCCCTATATAAGCCCCTCCCATCCGGGAGCACCTCAGTTTTGTAGCCAAGCAATAAGTGTCCCAAAAAGAGGGGTGGGAGCTCTGTGTCCCGTGATGTACTCCAAGAAAAGGATTTTACAGGTAAGCTGTTATAAAAATCCCTTTTTCTTTTTCGTACATCACGGGACACAGAGCGACTTAGTCATTACTAATGGGACGTCCCAAAGCAATGCCAAATGAGGGGAGGGATACATAAGCTGGGCGCCATCAGGCTCTTTTGCGGCCTGCAACACACTGCGCCCAAAGGCGACATCCTCCTGACTTCTGACGTCTACCTGGTAGAACCTAGTAAACGTGTGTACTAAGGACCATGTTGTGGCCTTACAGACTTGAGCCAGGGAGGCTTGGTGATGCACTGCCCATGAAGTTCCAACTGCTCTTGTGGAGTGCGCCCTAACTTTGAACGGAGGCGGTCTCCTTTTCAAGCCATAGGCTTGTATTATGACCTGTCGAATCCACTTGGCTAAAGTAGATTTTTGATGCTGCCTGACCCTTTCTGGGGCCTTCCGGCAGAACAAACAAAGTATCCGTTCTGCGAATCTGAGCAGTAGCTTTTAGATAAGCTTTAACTGCTCTTACTACATCCAAAGAATGCAATAACTTTTCCTCTACCGAACTAGGTTTGGGGAAAAAGGAAGGAAGAACCACATCTTGGTTCAAATAGAACCTCGATACCACCTTAGGAAGAAAGGCTGGATGAGGACGTAATACTACTCTGTCCTTATGGATAACCAGATATGGCTCCTTACAGGACAAGGCGGTTAATTCCGATACTCTTTTAGCCGAACAAATGGCTACTAAGAAAATCAATTTCCTGGTGAAAAGAACCAAGGAAACGTGCCGCAATGGTTCAAATGGTTGTTTCTGTAGAACCGACAGAACCAGGTTTAAGTCCCATGGACATATGGGAATACTAACCGGAGGGCTAATACGCATCACTCCTTGTATGAAAGCTTTGACTAATGAATGCAAAGCCAAGGGCCTTTGAAAAAAATATTGACAAGGCCGTCTGACCCTTGATAGTACTCAAGGCAAGCTTCCTATGTACAGCCCACTGTAGGAAGTCCAGAATCCTACCTATTACGTACTTACGTGGATGCCATTTCCTGGCCTCACACCACGTGATGTACGCCTTCTAGATCCTATAATAGATCTGCCTGGATACCGGCTTCCTGGCATTGATCATGGTAGATACCACAGGATTAGAGAGCCCTCTCTTTTTTAGAATTTGGGCTTCAATAGCCAGGCCGTCAAACCTAGGGCTGGTAAGGAAGGGTAGTATATCGGTCCCTGCGAAAGCAGGTCCGGACGATGTGGGAGGGTCCAAGGACTTCCCACTGACATTTTTACAATCTCCGCGTACCATGCCCTTTCGGGGCCACGCTGGAGCCACCAGAATCACTGGTTTCTTTTCTACCCTGATTCTGCGGATTAATCGCGGTGGGAATGCATATACCAGCTTGAACTGATCCCAAGGGAACACTAGGGCATCCGAACCGCAAGCTAGGGGATCCTTTGTGCGAGACACAAATCTGTCCACCTTTGCGTTGAATCTGGATGCTAGCAGATCTACATCCGGTGTTCCCCACCGCTGGCATATTGCCTGGAAAACCTCGGGGTGAAGAGACCATTCCCCGGGCATAATTGCTGGCGACTTAAAAAGTCCGCTCTCCAATTTTCCACTCCTGGGATGAAAACCGCGGATATGGCTGTGACATACCTTTCTGCCCATTCCAGGATGCAATTCGCTTCCCTCTGGGCTGCACGACTCCTGGTGCCACCCTGGTGATTGATATATGCCACTGCTGTGGCATTGTCTGATTGAATTCTGACAGGTGACCCTTGGAGTTTGGATGTCCATGCTACTAGGGCATACCGGGCTGCTCGTATCTCTAAGAGATTGGTGGGCAGGGCCTTCTCTGCTTCTGACCACTTGCCCTGGAGAGACCATTGCTCCAGTACTGCCCCCCCCCCAGCCTATGAGGCTGGCATCTGTAGTGACCACCTTCCAAGAAACCGGACTGAAGGGTTTCCCTTTTTCCAGATTCTGGTACCAACCACCAATGGAGGCTCTTGCGAACGGAAGGGGACAGGGACATTGGTAAGTCTAAAGCCTGAACTTTTTTGTTCCAGGCTGACAGTATGGCCCTCTGCAAGTTCCTTGAATGGAATTGACCGTAGGGTACCGCTTCGAATGAAGCCACCATTTTTCCCAGCAGCCTTATACACAGGCGTATGGATGGTTTTTCTTTTTTGTACCCACTAAGTGGGTCAAATCTTTCAAAGACGACACCTTCTCTGGAGGTAAGAAAATCTTTCTCTGATTTGAATCCAGTCTTAGCCCCCAAGTATTCCAGGCTTTTGACTGGTTTTAGGGCTGACTTGTCTCGGTTGATAATGCAACCGTGAGATTCCAGATACTTGATTGTCTTGTGAACGACCACTTCTAGTTTTTTTCACTGAGTGGTCTATCAGCAACAAGTCGTCTAGATATGCCATTATCGTTACACCTTGTGTTCCTAGTTTGGCCAATCGTAGGGCCAAAATTTTTGTGAACACTCGTGGTGCCGTGGCCAGACCGAAAGGTAAGGCTCTGAACTGAAAATGGCGCCCTTCTACTGCAAGGCGTAGAAATTTCTGGTGGGCCGGACAGATGGGAATATGCAAATAAGCATCCCTTATGTCGATCGAGGCTAACCATTCCTGCCCTTGTAGGGCGGTGGCCACCGATCGGATCGACTCCATCCGAAAAAGTCCTGATATGTAGGAACTTGTTTAGCCCTTTTATATTTAATATGGGCCTCATGTCCCCATTTGGTTTGGGGACTGTGACAAGGTTCGAGTAAAACCCGAACCCGTTTTCTTCCAAGGGAACCTTCATGATTACCCTTGGGGCAATAGTTGCTCTAGTGCCAGAAGGAGGGATCCACTCTTCTGGGGATCGCTTGGCACGTTTGACCTTATAAAATGGGCAGGAGGAATTCTTTTAACTCCAGCCTGTATCCCAGACTTACTGCGGAGATCACCCATCTCTGATGGTGTCCCGCCAGGTCTCTGTGAACAACTGAAGTCTTCCCCTCACCCGATTGAGTGGGGGCAACCCTTCATGACTTAGGGGGAGGTTTTGTACCTCTCTTGACCCAGGGTTTCTTGTTACCCTGTGATTGTCCCTGATTTCTGTCCCCTGGATTTGACCGCGGAGGCCGTCGGAACTGTTTCACAGCCGATGTGCCAGGGACTGGAGAAGTAGGCCTCCTAAAAGAAGGACTTCTACCCTTGTTCTTAACCGGTAAGAGTGAACTTTTACCGGCAGAAATTTTCTGGATATATTTGTCCAGATCTTCTCCAAATAAGCGTTCTCCATGAAATGGGAAGCTAACCAGCAGTTTTTTACAGGGAGCTTCAGCAGACCAGTTTTTGAGCCACAGAAGCCTACGCATATGTACTATAGACAGCGTAAAGCGGGAGGCCTGTTGGATTGTATCCTTTATGGCGTCCACCGCAAAACACAAGGCTCTAGGCAGGTCAGCTAGGGCAAGAGCCTGCTGATCTGGTAAGTCCCTTAAGACTTGTTTCAACTGATCTTTCACTGCTTGGCAGACTCCAATCGCTGCTACCACAGGTTGTGTCACCATGCTTGCTGTAGAGAAAGCAGATTTTAGTAAAGACTCCAATTTTTTATCTATTGGGTCTTTGAACATTGGAACATTATCTACTGTACATGTCAGTGATTTGTTAACAGAAGAGATGGCTGCGTCCACTGTAGGGACCCTCCATTTTTTTATGAACTTATCCTCCATGGGATAGATCACCGGAAATCTCTTGGGGGGAGCAAATATTTTATCAGGATGCTCCCAATCCTGATAAATAAACCCTTCTAATAAAGGGTGGATTGGGAAGGAACAGACAGCCTGGGGAGCTTTTAGCGACCCCAGCGAGGAAACCGTAGTGGATGGTGGTTCCGCCAGAGGCATTTTAAATGCTGATCGGACCATGTTAGTCAGAGACTGAACCCATAATCTTTCAGCCTGAGATGCTGAGAAAGGTTCTTCCACTGTTGATTCCTCCATAACTGAATCAACCTCATCCTGATCCCCTTCAGGTAGGTCGATCTCTGTGTGGGGCTGTTCCTCCACTAACAGGCACTCTGAAGGAGGAGACGGAGATCGGACGCGCTTTTCCTGTGACAGGGAAGCAGCGATCAATGCTGTTAATCTCTCTTCCAATCCTCCCAGAGTTGAGGATAAAACCTCCTCTGTTATATATACAGGAGCAGGTGGACTGGGGACAGCCGCAGCACCAGGCACTCCTGCGGGGTTTCTACGGCTACTGACCTCTGAATTCTCAGGGGAGATTGGTGCAGTACAAGCATGCCCAATATCCTCAGAGCCCGATGGAGACCCCTTTGGCTTCCTGGAAGACCTATTTCCGGAGCGTCTGGACGACATATCCTTTAAGCACAAAGCTGAGGTATTCCCGTCGTCATACACCAATTTTTGCTGGTAATAGTCTAACACAGTTGCTGCTATATACCAGCTGGTGTCCACTAAAGTGCCTTTCTATGGGGATGCCTGCATCAACCGCCTCTGTGTGCCACTGTTTGTTGCTAGCTCTGTTTGCATCCAGCTGACACTTGTACTGTGTCTTTTATCCATGCTGGGACGCCTGCACATGCGCAGAAGCGCCGCGGCGCGCATCGAGCGTCATCCACCCGCCCCGCCCCTTTTTTTCATAGGAGGCGCGTGCACGCGCCCGCGCGCGCGGCCGTGCGCCATTGGCGCCCTTTTCGAAATCAAACAGGGACTAGGAGCCAGGGCCCTTTTTGCCGGAGGGCCTGTGCGGTGGATGAGCGCAGCAACAGGGCAGAGGAAGTGGATTCCCACAGAGAAACTTACCAACTGCCTGGATCTTTTGACTTGAGAAAACCAAAGATCCACATGACAAGAAAAATGGACTACAGCGGCCTCTAGTGGTTTAACACAGGTACCGCGGTCCCTTTTTTTTTTTTCTTGACTACTATTAAAATGTTACATTTTCAGTAGTTACAGGCATACACAGATATTAGCGGGAATACCGTTAGGTAACAGACAGAAAGACAAATTAGGCTTGGGGGTCCCCCAATAGAACCAAGTTCCTGGGGGCCCCCACTTACCTGATACCCGCCGCAGGACTTTGTTTGGTCCACAGAAGTCCAAACTTCACCTATCACGGCAGGCATTGTAATTAAACCTTCAGGGACCGGGTTCCCAAGGATTCCACTCCCCTGGACCTGTATAGCACCCTGCACAGACAACATCTTGGTCGTGGGTATGACCAGAGCTCTGGATCCCAGGGTCCAGCCCTCCTAAGAGAGGCATTACAGGCAAAACCTTGCTCTTCTGCTGCAAGGCCCGGGTACCGACCGTTTAGCTATGAAGCTTTTTTGGTGGGATCCGGAACAGCTTACTAAGGCCCAAAAGAACCTGTACGAAAGCCCAGTGAAAACACATGTTACTCTTTGGCCAACACCTTAGACACTGGCAAAAAACTGAGGTGCTCCCGGATGGGAGGGGCTTATATAGGGGAGGGTACTTCCGGTTTGGAATTGGCCAGTGCCAACACCTGAAGGTAATCTATATAACCCATTAGTAATGACTAAGTCGCTCTGTGTCCCGTGATGTACGAAAAAGAAAACTTGGTTTCTGTAGGCATTCGCGGGGGTGGCTGGTGTTGGTGTCCTCCACACTGTAATGTACAGGGGACACTGTGATATAATGGGGACAGCACTGTAAAGTGGCACTGTAATGATTACAGTGCCCCTTTACAGGTAGGCCCCTTTATATTAGTGTCCCTGCAATTATCCCCCCCCCTTTTACTCTCTGCTAACTGTGCAGATCTCCAGCTTCTCCTGCCACCTTACATCAGAGCCTGTACAGACCCCCCTTTACATCAGAGCCCCTTACATCAGAGTCTGCACAGAGCCCCCCTTACATCAGAGCCCCCTTACATCAGAGTCCTCACAGAGCCCCCTTACATCAGAGTCCGCACAGAGCCCCCTTACATCAGAGTCCCCTTACATCAAAGTTCGCACAGAGCCCTACTTACATCAGAGCCCCCTTACATCACATGCCACACAGAGCCCCCTTACATCAGAGCCCCCTTACATCAGAGTCCACAAAGAGCCCCCCTTACATCAGAGTCCCCTTACATCTGAGGCCACACAGAGCCCCCCTTACATCAGAGCCCCCTTTAATCAGAGGCCACGCAGAGCCCCCTTACATCAGAGCCACCTTACATCAGAGTCCGCACAGAGGCCCCCTTACATCAGAGTCCCCTTACATCAGAGTCTGCACAGAGCCCCCCTTACATCAGAGTCCCTTACATGAGAGTCCGCACCGAGCCCCCCTTACATCAGAGCCCCACTTCCATCAGAGTCCGCAGAGAGCCCCACTTCCATCAGAGTCCGCAGAGAGCCCCACTTCCATCAGAGTCCGCAGAGAGCACCCCTTACATCAGAGTCTGCAGAGAGCCCCCCTTACATCAGAGTCTGCACTGAGCCCCCCTTACATCAGAGTCCCTTACATCAGAGTCCGCAGAGAGCCCCCCTTAGAGACTACAGAATTTCCACTTACTGTAAGGGGGAGCTCTGTGGACTCTAATGTAAAGGGGAACCCTTATTTAAGTGGGAATCTCATGTAAAGTGGTGTTCTGAGAACAATGATTTAAGGCCAGGTTCACACTGGTGCACTGTGCGATATCGCATGTGATTTGCACCTCACTGCAGTGCAAATCACATGCGATGTCCGTGCAATGTGATTTCAGCCATACAGGTAGTATGGCTGATATCGCATTGCATTCGGACAAAATGCGCACAGGACCCTTTTTTTGGTCCGCACCAGAATCGGATCACATGAGTGTTCACACTATGCGTTCCGATTCATGTCTGAAGTGTCAGTTTGCAGTGTGATATGCAAGCTGAAATGGGGGTGTCGTTAATGTTGTATAACACTCCCCAGCAGTTCGCATATGGCAGTGTGAACTGCTGTGCGAGTCAGGTGCAATGCGGGAACCTGCAGTGGATTTGCTGTGTTCCTGCATCGCACAAGTGTGAACCCAGCCTATAGGGGGAATTCTGTGGACTCTGGTGCAAAGGGGAACTCTGATGTAAGGGGGTCTCTGGTCATCAAAGCCCCCCTCTTGCATCAGAGTCCACAGAGAACCCCTTAAATTAGTTTCACACACTGGGAGGCAGGAGAGAGGGTGATCTTACTCACCCTAGGATGGAGGCTCAGGCACAGGCTGTCTGTAGCATTAAATCTTCCTTCACATCTCCCCGAGTGTGTGGGCGGGGCTAACACAGAAGTAGAGGGGTGGGAGGAGGAGGAGCAGTCAGTCCGAGGAGAGCTGAGAGCGGAACTGTTCGCTCGCTCGGAGGCTGAGCTGTGTGTGTGTGTGTGAGAGCTCAGCCCATGCAGCTGTCACTTGTAGTTCCGCCGGAGAAGACAGGCATGGCCGCATAGCGGTAGGTGAGCGGTGGCCGCGGCTTGTGTTAACCCTGTCCAGGCCGCGGTCTCCGCTTACCTCCCGCTGTGCCGCCTGGACATCAACAAGCCACAGGGCAGGCGGCCCCGGCCCACCGGGCAAATGCCCGGTCTGCCCTATGGCCAGTCCGGGCCTGACCGCAAGATTTGCTCGCATCTAGTCCTGGTCATGGAATCAGAGAACATGGCCATATGATAAATTGGATCAGCGGACCAATATGACCACAACTCACTCTTTTTAGTAATGCCCATGAGGAGAGATAGGCCCAGAAAGGTCTTAAATTTGGGAACCAAAATAGGTTTCCAGGCAAATTCTCTGGCAAGGGTCAAATGGGCATTTGCGCCGATAAATGGACCAGAGTATAAATTGCTTTGGTCCACAATAGATCTGTACAGATCTTCCATGAAAAACTGCAAATAAAATCAAGGGTGGTAAAATCTGCTGTTTCCACCTGAATTCCGGGTTGGCCAGTGAATGGGGGACGTACAGGAGCCGCAGAAGAGGTGGGCTGCCAATCAGGATTAGCAAATGCGGCGGGAAGGGCACTATGGGGCTTTATGGGCCTGTCTTTGAATTCTTGGTGGCTGTGGGGCACTACTTGTGCTAGCCACCGCACCAGCTTGAACTGCACTTATGGAACTTGCCATGTCACTGCAGTGCTGGTTTGTCTAGGACCAGGACGTACTAGGCCACTGGTGCTTGCCAGTTCACCAGAAGGTTGAGCGGCACTAGTACTAGCTCTCTGCTCCATACAAGAACTCTGCGGTTGTTGCACCTCAACAACAGAAGAATGGGTCGGGCATGGGCGTAGCATAAGGGGTTGCAGGGGTCACAATCACAACCCCGCCCCTAGCTCCAGGGGGCCCCTGCAGCCTCTGTGTCATATTATCATATCCTCCACAAAGTCCAGCTCCGATCTGCCCTAGAGCCCCACAGCCATGCTCCAGTTCTAGGCTTTCACTTTACCTTCCACAGTCCACACCCCTCTGTTCTCATTGGCTGGGGAGAATCTGTGAGCCATTTCCTGAATGGAGAGAAGCATGGGGTAAGAACAGCCCAGGATGGGGAATTGTCTGTGCTCTGTGCTGGCAACATGGAATGGTAACCAAACTCAGTGAGTTAAGAGGAGGAGAGTGCCGTCCTGCAAAAGCTGTGGGCCCAGGCTTTTGGCCTAGATGCTCCGGTAGCAGGCCTCACACAGACTACCTGCTTGATTGAGGGCGAAGTCCAGAGAGAGCGAGCGTAGCCCCTCCCTTCCTTTAAGTAACCTCCCCCAGAAAGCTGTGCGAGAATGCAATGCACTTTGGGAGTACAGCTGCACTGTGGGTACCATAGTCTAATAGATACCCATGGCAATGGAGTCCCTTTCTCCCTGTACCATAAGTTCCACAATGCATTGTTCGATAAGGTTAAACAACAGTTGCTGCAATATCTTAAAGACACTCTGGAGGGAGCTGAGGATATTCTCAAGATAACCATAGTCCTTTATAACAAACTGCAAATCGGCACCCCGATACACACTCCCCCCACTTTAAATCTTTGGTCCCCAAAGATATCCAAAATCTTAGTTCTGTAACACATTTTTGCCTCTAGACGACTACATAAGACTGAAAGAGGAGGCTCCCACCAATTGTCATATGATGGGGAGCTGTCCTGCCTACAGGCCACCCCAACGGGAATGGCCTGACCAGCTGTGCCAGGGGGTGAGCTAGGGTTGCCCTTCACCAAATTTACAGTGGAGGGACCAGGTATATCAACTGTCCTTCTTGCAGTGAAAACAGCTTCTTCAGAGCATTCACCCATTTGGTTGTAAGTCCGTCTTTTTGGAGGGTGAATGACTCTTCTCTTTCTCTGCTCCCGAGGTGTTGACATATCAAGGGCAATAGATTCTGCTGATTCTTCAGTTGCTCCCCCTTCTTGTGCGGGCATGCTGGGCTCCACGACTTCAGAAGCATCCACTTCATTTTCAGGAAGCGATAAAATTCCTCTATTGGCAAGGAACCCAGATCATCTTCCAAATCTTCGGTGAGCATGCTTTGTGGCACAAACTCAGGAGCCTCTGGGCGAAGAACTTCACTGTCAGCTACTTCGGATGGTGACAGGGAGGGGGTCATGGATTCTGGCATTTGAGATGACCACAACCAATCAAGTTCCAATCTCTTCATCCTCAGGATCCCTATTCTCCAAGTCTTCATTTTCTACAGCTGGATGTGCTGACTGAGATCTGGTAACTGGTCTGGATCCTTGAGAGTTACATAGTTACATAGTTAGCCAGGTTGAAAAAAGACAAAGTCCATCCAGTTCAACCATAAAAAAATAATAAAATAAAATAAAAAATATCGTACAATCCCATATACCCAATCAGGCCCGGACTGGGACAAAAAATAGGCCCGGGCATTTTAGACTGAGCAGCCCGGGGGGGGGGGGGGGCGCGGCGCCGGTGCTTTGCGGCGCCGGTTAATGATGGGATGTGGAGTTCCAGCACCTTGTACCTCTGGACCCCTTTACATTACACAGCACCCTGGACCCCTTTACATTACATAGCACTGCACCTCTGGACCCTTTTACATTACACAGCACCCTGCACCTCTTGGCCCCTTTATATTACACAGCACCCTGCACCTCTGGACCCCTTTACATTACACAGCACCGTGCACCTCTGGATCCCTTTACATTACATAGCACTGCACCTCTGGACCCCTTTACATTACACAGCCCCCCACAGTTTGTTACACGGACACCCCCCTAACAGTTCTGGACCCCCTGCATGTTACACAGACCTCCCTATAGTACAGACCCCCTCCCTACAGTACAGACCCCCCTACAGTACAGCCCCCCTCTACATTACAGAACCCCCTACGTTACAGACCCCTCTAGATTACAGACCCCCTCCCTACAGTACAGACCCCCCTACATTACAGACCCCCCCTACATTACAGACCCCCTCTACAATACAGACCCCCCTCTACAATACAGACCCCCCCACAATACAGAACCCCCCTACAATACAGACCCCCCTACATTACAGACCCCCTACATTACAGACCCCTCTACATTTCAGACCCCCCTAAAATACAGAACCCCCCTACATTACAGAACCCCCCCTACATTACAGACCCCCCTACAATATAGACCCCCCCTACAATACAGAACCCCCCCTACAATACATACCCCCCTACATTACAGACCCCCCTACAATACAGACCCCCCTACAATACAGACCCCCCCTACAATACAGAACCCACCTACATTTCAGGCCCCCTACAATACAGAACCCCCTACATTTCAGATCCCCATACAATACAGAACAACCCTACATTACAGACCCCCCTACAATACAGAACCCCCCCTACATTTCAGACCCCCCTACAATACAGAACCCCCCTACAATACAGACCCCCCTACATTACAGACCCCCTTACATTTCAGACCCCCCTAAAATACAGAACCCCCCTACATTTCAGACCCCCCTACAATACAGAACCCCCCTATATTTCAGACCCCCCTACAATACAGAACCCCCTACATTACAGACCCCCCTAAAATACAGAACCCCCCTACAATACAGAACCCCCCTACATTTCAGACCCCCCTACAATACAGAACCACCCTACATTACAGACCCCCCTACAATACAGAACGCACTACATTTCAGACCCCCCTACAATACAGAACCCCCCTACAATACAGACCCCCCTACAATACAGACCCCCCTTACATTTCAGACCCCCCTTACATTTCAGACCCCCCCTACAATACAGAACCACCCTACATTACAGACCCCCCTACAATACAGATCCCCCTTACATTTCAGACCCCCCCTACATTACAGAACCCCCTACATTACAGAACCCCCCTACAATACAGACCCCCCCTACATTACAGACCCCCCTACAATACAGAACCCCCCTATATTTCAGACCCCCCTACAATACAGAACCCCCCTACATTACAGACCCCCCTACAATACAGAACCCCCCTACATTTCAGACCCCCCTACAATACAGAACCCCCCTCTACATTTCTGACCCCCCTACAATACACACCCCCCTACATTACAGACCCCCCTTCAGACCCATAATGTACCTTAGATCAGTGCGCAACTGCATGTTGGGTCCCCTTCCCCTGTGTGGACATAAAGGAGGAGGGGGAGGCGGCTTCACTCTGATCATCAGTTCCGCGGCCACCTTGCCAGAGAGAAGGGGATCGTTGCGGGTCCAGGCCCCCTGATGTGCCGATGGGTGTCACTGTCACTCGAGTGCGGCTCCGACTCGCAGCTGAGAGTGCACTGGGGCAGTGGCGTCACTAGGGTTGGTGTCACCTGGTGAGGCAAAACATGGTGTCACCCCCTTCTTGTCTATCCTGCCCAGCGCCCTGCAGGCAGCACACGGTCACGAGGCGCACCCCCAAATGACCCCTGTAAATTAAAGTATAGGGTGGTATTGGGCCTGCTGGGGCGATATAGGGCAGGTTGGGGTAATATAGGGCAGGTTGCGGTGGTATAGTGCAGGTTGGGGTGATATAGGGCAGGCTGGGGTGGCATAGGGCAGGTTTGGGTTGTATAGGGCAGGCTGGGGTGGTATAGAGCAGGTTTGGGTGGTATAGGGCAGTTTGCGGTGGTATAAGGCAGGTTGGGGTGATATAGGGCAGGCTGGGGTGGCATAAGGCAGGTTGGGGTTGTATAGGGCAGGCTGGGGTGGTATAGAGCAGGTTTGGGTGGAATAGGGCAGTTTGCGGTGGTATAGGGCAGGTTGGGGTGGCATAGGGCAAGTTGGGGTGGTATAGAGCAGTTTGCGGTGGCATAGGGCAGGTTGCGGTGGCATAGGGCAGGTTGCGGTGGCATAAGGCAGGTTGCGGTGGCATAGGGCAGGTTGCAGTGGCATAGGGCAGGGTGCGGTGGCATAGGGCAGGGTGCGGTGGCATAAGGCAGGTTGCGGTGGCATAGGGCAGGGTGCGGTGGCATAAGGCAGGTTGCGGTGGCATAGGGCAGGTTGCAGGGGCATAGGGCAGGTTGCGGTGGCATAAGGCAGGTTGCGGTGGCATAAGGCAGGTATATAGATCTCTCCTCAATCTTCAACCGAGGATGAGGAGAGATCCATACATTTATATAATATATAATGGACCGGCACGATATTTCCAATATTGATTGATTTATATAAGGACATTATATGGAAAATGTGCACACTGCCCTTTATTATTAATTATATTGTTTGATTTATTTAACTACAGTAGTCAACCTCACTTCTGTGTTTCCTTCCCCCACCCTTGTTGTTTGCCTTTCCTCTCCCTTGTTTTTGTAAACTCAACTATCTCCTACAATGCCAATGCATGCTCACATTACTTTTTCTTGTATAATGTTTCACACTACCAATACGAGTTCAAGGTAATTATTTCCTATACAACCTTTTTATCTGAACAAACTCAACCATTTATGCATTGTATGTTTGTAAAATTGTATCCCGGTAAAATTGAATAAAAAATATTTTAAAAAAATTGAATAAAAAAAATTAAATAAAAAGTCAGTGCTAAAAAGTTTCTCCTAATAAATGTAATCAAACCTACCTTGTAAGTTTGAAAGCAGAGAGCGAGAGGAAGTCATGCACAATTCACTTAAGGAAGCACATTCCCAGTATACTTTAAGTAGACTGCAAGGAGGCTAGTTGTTAGGCTGCAAGGGAGCTAATTGACAGGCATGAAGGAGTCTGTGGGAGAAGTGGAGGGGGCAGCCACACCCCCAGTTCCGCCCACCAACTCCGGGCGAGACATTGGAGTTGTTACAGGCAGGCTGGAGACGTGACATGCGATCCGGCGGCCCGTCGAGGGCCACCGGCGGCCCACGGGCCGCCACGGCCCACCGGGCATATGCCCGGTATGGCCAGTCCGGGCCTGTACCCAATTCTATACCCACAGTTGATCCAGAGGAAGGCAAAAACCCCAGCAGAGCATGATCCAATTTGCTACAGCAGGGGAAGAAATTCCTTCCTGATCCCCCGAGAGGCAATCGGATTTACCCTGGATCAACTTTACCTATAAATGTTAGTACTCAGTTATATTATGTATGTAGCGGGCTCACCCCTCTTACCCCTTCTTCTCGGCTTGCTGTCTTGTCTAGGGGAACCTGGGAGGAGGGATGAGATCCACCACGGCCCATGTCCTCTTCTAGATAGAGGTGAAGGCCCGAACGTATTCTTCCTCAGGCCGTGTGTATAACCCAGGGTCAAGTCTTTTCACTAACTGACCCCCCTTTGCTCCTAGTAACCAGAGTTCCACACCAATGAAAAGGTCCAACTCTTATTTATTCTTTAGCAGCAATAAATCGTCACTTAGCACAGACAGGTTGTGACCAACGAACAGTTCAGTATAGGTGGGGAGTAGGTCAAGGCACAATCCTTAATCAAACTAAACCATTGAGATATCACCAATGGTTATAACGCACAGTGGCTGTGAATGTACTTCTTTCCTTTTCTGAGTCTCTACCAGCAACTCTGACGAACATGAAATAGGAGTTACCTTCTTCAAGCTGTGGCCCCAGTCAGAGGGAAGACACCCTTCCGAGAGAGTTACTGGAGGCCCCACCGTCACCGGCAAATGCTGCACCGGGCTGTTCGGAAGGGTTACACTCCCCGGCCTCCTCGTCTCAGATTCGGGCGACCAACACCTTAGGGCCCCTCGGACTCCTCCACCCTTGCGGAACCCAGTCGAAGGTACTGGGTCCCGGGCCTCCTCAATAGTACCTCACCCCAGGGCTAAAGGTGCCTGGGATGGACTCCATCTCCCGCTCCGGCCAGGTCAAGGGCACCTGGGCCCGGAACTCCGGAACGCCCGCACCCAGGTGGAAGGTGCCTGGGTGCGGCGGTATCCTCCCACTCTGAACCCCCGTGTTCAGGGCGTCCGCCCCTTTTATTTCCTCTCCCTTTGCGTCACAGCAGGTTCCCCGCCCCGCTGTACAAGCGCCGGAAAAGGACAAAAAGGGATGCAGTCTTGTGGTGAGGGTTCAACTCCGGCCCAGGGCAACAATGCCACCTGCAGGCCGCAGGGAACCTCACACCACCAGAGTCCTCCAAGAACCATAAAAGGGTCCCAGAATCCCTAACAATCAGTGCATCCGGGTTACACTACCACCCAGATACCTCCCCTAAATTCAAATACCCGCTACATGTACATTTAGGAAAGTATCCAGGCCTTTCTTAAAGCAATCTACTGAGCTGGCCAGAACCACCTCTGGAGGGAGTCTGTTCCACATTTTCACAGCTCTTATGCCCCGTACACACGATCGTTTTTCATGCCGTTAAAACTGCCATTTTAAAAAATGGCCCTGAAAAATGATCGTGTGTATGCTCCAGAGCATTTTTAACTACGTGAAAAACGGCCATTAAAAATTCCGGACATGCTCTCTTTTTTCACGTCGTTTTTCATGTCGTTTTTTTTAACGACGTGAAAAACGATAGTGTGTATGCTTTAACGACGTGAAAAAAACGCGCATGCTCAGAATCAAGTATGAGACGGGAGCGCTCGTTCTGGTAAAACTAGCGTTCGTAATGGAGATAGCACATTCATTACACAGTAACGGACTGAAAAGCGCGAATCGTCGCTCAACAAACTTTACTAGCATGAAGGGTGGCGCCATTCGAACGGAACTTCCCCTTTATAGTGCCGTCGTACGTGTTGAACGTCACTGCGCTTTGCTTGATCGTTTTTTTTAATGATGGTGTGTACGCAAGGCAGGCTTGAGAGGAAACATGAAAAAAAACGAGGAGAAAAACGTCGGTTTAAAAAATGACATTAAAAACGATCGTGTGTACGGGGCATTACTGTGAAGAAACATTTCCGTATTTGGAGATGAAATCTTTTTTCCTCTAGAAGTAAAGAGTGCCCCTTGTCTTTTGTGTTGACCGTAAAGTGAATAACTCAACACCAAGTTCACTATATGGACCCCTTATATATTTTTACATGTTAATCATATCCCCCCTTATTCTCCTCTTCTCAAGAGTGAATACTTTCAGTTCCTCTAATCTTTCCTCATAGCTGAGCTCCTCCATTCCTCTTATCAGTTTGGTTGCCCTTCTCTGCACTTTCTCCAGTTCCCCGATATCCTTTTTGAGAACTGGTGCCCAAAACTGAACTGCATATTCCAGATGAGGTCTTACTAATGATTTGAACAGGGGCAAAATTATATCTCTCTCTCTCTCTCTCTGGAGTCCATACCTCTCTTAATTCAAGAAAGGACTTTGCTTGCTTTGGAAACCGCAGCCTGGCATTGCATGCCATTATTGAGCTTATGATCTACCAAAACCCCCAGATCCTTCTCCACTACGGATCCCCCCAGGTAATTTGACACTGGTCCCCAGTGTCTGGTGCAAACCCATGTCTCCAAAGAGTGGTAACATAGATTCAACCCAGAGACCAACTACACGTAGGATCAAACCCCTACAACTTGACCATGAACTGTGCCAGGACCTAAAATGGGAAAGGGAAACAGAAATATAAAACAATGAACTCTTTTTTTTTAAAATACTTCAAGCATTTCACACATTGACATTCCATTCCCTCTTTCTATCTAACGACCACCCCATTCTCAGCAGCCTTGACAGATGAATCTCCTGCAGAGGGGAAGAAGAAAGAGAAAAACACATGCTATGATAATATATGTGCTTTCTTGGAAGGAATGGGTCTATCCGTAAAGAAACCCATTCGCTCCAATAAGTATAGTGCAGAGTGTAAAACAAACAATAGTTGTGCAACATCGCCACCTGGTGACAATGCCGCGGTAAAGACACTTGTCAGATCCAGATGAACTTTGCTTCTCTGTGCTGTGGCCCTATACTGGCTATGCCCCAAAGTCACTGAATCTTTTTTCCTTGATGGAAGGAGAAGGAGGGAGAACAAACAACAGCAACTTATCCCATTTCTCCGAAGAGTAAAACACCCCCCCGGAAAAAAAAAATGTTAGAGTACAGTCCCTGTATTCAGAAAAAAGAGAATATAAAGGAGTCTTTTTCTCCTATAAGTAAAACTTTGTGTGCGGCAGGAACAAAGGCTTTAAATGCTTGTCAAAAGTCTCCACATTATATTCAATGTTCTCTTCATCCTTGCGACAGATAATCACCCTGTCAGCATGGATGTGCTTCCCCAACATCCACTCCGCCTTACAGTCCTTGAATTTTCTGGTGACTGTAGGTGAACAAGAGTGGTATCTGCATGCGTGAGGTAGCTTAAGCTTTGTCCAGACGAACTCATTGTACCACCACTGCCTCAAGACTTCCACCTCATAGAGCAATTCTCGCGGCAAATATGGATATTCCCACCCATATTCACAAGCAACCTTCTGGCAAAAGAGACGCTACAGCCTGGCCAAAGGTGGCATCGTGGCACGGTCTCCCTCTCCAGGCAGAACGATGGATTCAGGGTGACGAGGTACTTTCACTATCTCTGTAGATTTGGGCTTAGGAGCCCGCAGTGATGCACGTTGCACTCCCACAACAGGAGCAGGTGAAACATCTGATGGTTCAAGAAGTAGACAGGTAGACAGGGGACCAGATTCCTCCCTAGGCTCCGAGGCCTCCACCCAGAGTGTACTATCCCCAATGGACATAGGTGGGTCCCTTGTTGCACGGGACAAGGGTAACGGCATCTTGTCCCATCCCTTCTTTTGAAAGATCTCATCGATCTCCCCGTCATCACCGGTGTCAGATAATGACTCCAGGTCGGAGGTGTCATAAAGCTCTGCGGGCAGATAATTCCCAGTAGACACAGAATCACTCCCCTGAACGGCCCCGACCAACTGTGGGCTGCCGACACCTCCAACCCCACACACAGTCCCAACCCCTGGCTCACCTGGGCCTTTAGTAGAACAAGGACGTCCAGGGCTCTTCCCTCCGGATCCATCCAGGCCAGGCAAGCAACGGGGCGAAGCTCTTCCACGTCCATAGGATGCCTTCACTAGGCCAACTTTCCTCTTTGGCGGTGGGAGCAGGGAGCTTGTGGTGACCGAGGCAGAATCCTCGGATTTCTCTCTTTCATTCTCCTCTGGGGCCTTCACTTCGCCCTGGTCAGTGCGCACAGGAATGCCCGCATAGGCTTCGATCTCTCCCTCCGGAGTGGCAGTACCTGTGAGGTAGTTGAGGTGGTAGGCGCGAGGCCTTTCTGTGGATGGCTCCACCTCAAAAAGGAATTTCTTGCAGGCCTCACATCGCCTGAACGGCTTCAAGTGGACCACCAGTCCCGAACAGTCGGGACAGATCACACAGAGGGCCTCTATGTCTCTGTATGTGTACAGAAAATAAATGATGAGCAGATATCAGCATAAAAAACTATATAAGTAAAGGCACCACCATCCCTATGTGATAGATAAACAGAGGGGAATAGAATGTGGGACTTTAAGGGTGCTTATGACAATGAGAAAAATAGATTGCCAAACATGGATTTTATAAAAATAGAAAAAGTATTTATTAACATATATATATAAAAAAATAATACATATACAGTGGGGATCGAAAGTTTGGGCACCCCAGGTAAAAATGTGTATTAATGTGCATAACGAAGCCAAGGAAAGATGGAAAAATCTCCAAATGGCATCAAATTACAGATTAGACATTCTTATAATATGTCAAAAAAAGTTAGATTTTATTTCCATCATTTACACTTTCAAAATTACAGAAAACAAAAAAATGGCGTCTGCAAAAGTTTGGGCACCCTGCAGAATTTATAGCATGCACTGCCCCCTTTGGCAAGTATCACAGCTTGTAAACGCTTTTTGTAGCCAGCCAAGAGTCTTTCAATTCTTGTTTGAGGTATCTTTGCCCATTCTTCCTTACAAAAGTCTTCCAGTTCTTTGAGATTTCTGGGCTGTCTGTCACGCACTGCTCTTTTAAGGTCTATCCATAGGTTTTCAATAATGTTGAGGTCAGGAGATTGTGAAGGCCATGGCAAAACCTTCAGTTTACGCCTCTTGATGTAATCCCCCGTGGATTTTGAGGTGTGTTTAGGATCATTATCCATTTGTAGAAGCCATCCTCTCTTTAACTTCAGCTTTTTCACTGATGGCATCAAGTTACCATCCAAAATTTGCTGAAATTTTATTGAATCCATTTTTCCTTCTACTCGTGAAATGTTCCCTGTGCCACTGGCTGCAATACAACCCCAAAGCATGATTGATCCACCCCCATGCTTAACAGTTGGACAGAGGTTCTTTTCATTAAATTCTGTGCCCTTTCTTCTCCAAACGTACCTTTGCTCATTCCGGCCAAAAAGTTATATTTTAACCTCATCGGTCCACAGAACTTGTTTCCAAAATGCCTCAGGCTTGTCTATATGTTCATTTGCAAAGTTCAAACGCTGATTTTTGTGGTGAGGACGTAGAAGAGGTTTTCTTCTGATGACTCTTCCATGAAGACCATATTTGTACAAGTATCTCTTTATAGTGGAATAGTGTACCACAACTCCAGTGTCTGCCAGATCTTTCTGGAGGGATCGTGCAGTCAAACGTGGGTTTTGAATTGCTTTTATCACAATCCTGCGAGCTGTTCTGTCTGATATTTTTCTTAATCTTCCAGATCTTGCTTTAACTTCCACTGTTCCTGATGACTGCCATTTCTGCATTACATTCCGAATAGAGGATATTGACATCTGAAAACGCTTTGCTATCTTCTTATAGCCTTCTCCAGCTTTGTGAGCGTCAACTATTTTCAGTTTAAGTTTTCTAGACAACTGCTTAGAAGAACCCATGGTGCTGATTGTTGGGGCAAGGTCAGATGAGTCTGGCCATTTAAAACCTTTGAGATTGACATCACCTGGTCTTCCCAGACGATGATTGAGAACAATCCATGACACTGGCAGGTCTCAGCTTTGCAAAGGGGGCAGTGCATGCTATAAATTCTGCAGGGTGCCCAAACTTTTGCAGACGCCATTTTTTTGTTTTCTGTAATTATGAAAGTGTAAATGATGGAAATAAAATCTAACTTTTTTTGACATATTATAAGAATGTCTAATCTGTAATTTGATGCCATTTGGAGATTTTTCCATCTTTCCTTGGCTTCGTTATGCACATTAATACACATTTTTACCTGGGGTGCCCAAACTTTCGATCCCCACTGTACATGCCTATGACCATCACCGGTATATACCTAATACCAAAATCTAAAACAGTCATGCAGACATGTATAGTTGAAGTCAAGCGTCCATAGATTTCCTACAGTTTCGCCTATTAGGCTTCATCAGGGAATAGACGCTTATACGGTTTTTAACACATTGAAACGAAAAACTAGTAGGTATAAAGAAAAAGAGAAAACATATTAATAACATATCACAGACATAAACATCACTTTAAATGCGTTTGAAACAATACATGGGCACATCCCCAAATGACACGAGAAGCATACATTGGAGATGTCCCTTCTAATCAATAAATCCCCCATTCTGTACCTCCAACACAACCTGGTCAGAAGATGGTCATGACCACCATCATGGATTGCCCCGGAAATGGCTGTCGAATGCTGTCTCTAACGGTCACAATCCCGTAAGAGAGGGTAGGTTTTAAAGTTGCAGAACAAGGTTTTTATTTGTTAGTGCAAATACCTATAGGTAAACAAAAAAGAAAAAAGAGGACACAATCACATTTCAATATCCAGCAACAGAGGGTGAGGGGGATTGCACTCCCATTAATAAATGAGAAACCCACTCACCAACCCGCTGTTTATTGATCGGTTTAGTTGAATTACAAGGTTCAAAATACGGCGGCAAAGTATATGTATATATTCCTTCTATAAAGGGCAAATTCCCAACAGGGACCCATCTGAAAAATCAGAGGCAGCCAGACTTATTATTAATGAATGTATATAATGCATACACATTAATCAAGGAACTATAAAATAAATTGGATGCTCACCAACAAGATAAAGAACTAAATCTTGAAGTGTATGCTTCTCCTGATTGAACATGAAGGTATACTCTGCTTGTATATTGATATCAACAGGGTCTATCTTAGAAATGTCATATTCATGAATTGTCCCACAGAAAGACACGAGCCACAGGGAGCTATATGAGTGGAATAAAAGCATCAATTATTATGCTCCATCCATAGAAAACCGCCAAAAAATACTGAAGTATTAAAAGATTTACCTGCCTTAAGCCTCGTACACACGAATGAGTTTCTCTGCAAAAACCAGCAAGAAACTTGCTGGCAGATATTTTTTGCCGAGAAATTCGTTCGTGTGTATGGTTTCTCGTCAAGAAAAGCGACAAGAATCTCGACGAGAAAATAGAGATCCTGCTCTCTATTTTCTCGTCGAGATTCTCGTTGGCATGTTTCTCGACGAGAAAAGTGAGTGTGTGTACACTTACCTGTCCTCCCGGAAGCCCGCGCATGTTCGAAATGAATTTGACGCATGCACGGTAGCTTCCTAGGCAAAGGTAGGGTATACCAAGATGGCGGCGATGGCATCGAATGTGACGAGCGCATGCTCGTCGTAGTCGATGACGTCACCGCGCGTACGCTCCATTCAAAGAACCGCGGGTTCTTTGAATCGAGCGTGTGTACACTCGGCCGGGACAAGTTTCTTGTCCAAGAATCTCGTGGAAAAAAACGACATGTTTTTTCCGACGAGAATCTCGGCCGTGTGTACGAGGCTTTATACTGACGCCGCCGGTTGAAACCTCCACCAATATTCCTGGACAATTCAATGTGAATGTCCGGATTATATATATCCTCCACTGACCCGCCAGAATCCGGCGTGTGATGTCACACCACATGGTGTGCGACGTCAGGCCGCCAATGGAGAGTACACGGACGTCAATGAGGAAGATGTGAGTACGCCGGCTAACGTCCGCTAACAGGAAGTGATAACACTTCCTGTGGAGAATCAAGCACAGAAACATCCCGTGCTGACACTGCCAAACTCGATAGAAATCAAGGGGCGTGTAGATTTAAAGATGTTTGCAGAGCAGTCTATGCCATGTACCACAGAGCCTCCGGTATGGGCGGACATCGGGCCGGAACCAAGCCAGTCTAATGTACACCCTTGGGCGTCCGTACGGGATGAAAACCGGACACAACGTAGACAGCCAAGTCAGGGGCAAAGCCATGAGTGAAAGGAACGGAACATAGGGGGGAAGGGGAAGACAATAACATAAGATGGAATTTTGTTTATCATACCCATGCATTCTCCAAACACATTCAAAGAAAAAACATAAATATACAATAAGTATAAATGTGAGTCACATAGGCAATTACATACATGTTGCCTAATGTGATTAAAAACAAAAACAACAATATAGCTTATACATAATAGCACAAACATCAATTAATGTACATTATAATCTTAATCCCTCCAAAATATTGAGGGAAAGAACATTGGCATAAAGTTTGTGACGCAACCCCTAGGAAATACAAATCCCTCCCCCCACCCCCCAAGAGAACGTTCTCCATGGATCAAACTACCCTCTAAAGGCTGAATCCCACATGAGGTGTAACTACACACAAAATAGGGGGTGACCAGGACACAATCAGGCACCTGGTCCCTGTGATGTAATTGTAGGTTGGGAGGGGGCCAGCAATGGGACAGTTCTACAACTGGATAGAAATCATTGTAGGAACGGTTTGAAGCTAATGCCTTCATTCAGGCCAGGGAATCGAGTGGCTTGTAAAAGATAGATCCACCTGCTCTCCAACTGGAGGAGTTTTGTGTCAATCTCCCCCCCTCTTTCGTGCTGGGGTATATGTTCCAAAGCAAAAAAAATTATGAACTTTAGATCAAAATTATGATAGAGGCATACATGGCGGCTGATTGGAGTTTCCATTTTATGTTTGGCAATTAACTACTTCCCACCCGGCCACTGTATATATACGGCCGGGTGGGCACTCTCTCCTTCTGAGTGGACGTTCAGGAACGTCCTTCAGAAAGAGGGGGATCCCGCGCGCGCGTTCCCGTGCAGCGGCGCGATCCCGATGCACGCGTGTCACCCGGACACAGCGCATCTCGATTCGGCAGGAGGGCTCTGTGATTGGCCCTCCTGATCACATGACGGCCGTGTCCAATCACAGCCGTCATGTGATGTAAACAGAGAGCCGGTTGCTAGGCAATCAGCTCTCCTCTCCTCACACAGAAGTCGTCGGTGAGGAGAGGAGAGCGGATCGCTGCAGCTGGCTGGTGATCAGTGAGTATGAGCTGTTTTTTTCAGCTTTTTACTCACTGATCACCAGCCTAGTGTCCCCACATAGTGTAAAACACAAACATGTCCCCAAAATACATGTCCCCAAAATACATGTCCCCACACACACACATGTCCCCACATAGTAAAAACACCTGTCCCCCACATATGTGACAGTAAAATCATATGTCCCAATGATCATTTGCACACATATGTCCGTGATCACCTGCGCACATCTGTACATGATCATTTGCGTACATATGTCCGTGATCACACGAACCAATTATTATACACTTAATGGAATTTTTTTTACCAAAAACATGTAGTAGAATACATTTTGGCCTAAATTTATAACAAAATTCGATTTTATTGGATTTTTTTTAAAATAGAAAGACGAAAATATATATTTTTTTCCAAATTTCCGCTCTTTTTTCGCGTATATCGCAAAAAATTTAAAACGTAGTCGTGAATAAATACCACCAATAGAAAGCTCTATTTGTGTGAACAAAATGATAAAAATTTCATTTGGGTACAGTGTAGCATGACCGCGCAATTGTCATTGAAAATGCGAGAGCGCTGAAAGCTGAAAATTGGTCTGGGAAGGAAGGGGGCTAAAGTGCCCAGTATTGATGTGGTTAAAGAGACATGGTCCCTTATGCGACAAAAGAATGGTCATTTTGTTTTGCCTACATAGAATGCGCCGCACAAACATTTCATGAAGTAAACAGCCCCAATGGTTTGACAGTTGCACCTGTGTTTGGGTGTCCAGATGTTATCATTGGGAAGAGTTAAATTTTTACCTGTCAAAATATACATACAAAAATTACATTTCCCACAGGGATATGTGCCCGGGGATGATTTTTTGAAAGTTGTTGTTTGGGCAAAATGACTGGACACCAAGATATCTTTCAATGATTGTGATCTCTTATACGTAATCTCCGGGAAAGGTTTAATAAATCGCGATATTCTCTGGTCTGCTGCAAGCAAATACCAGAATTTCTTGTAGACATTGCGGATCTTAGAGTGCTGTCGATTGAACTTTGTAAAAATTCTGGTTGATGTGCACGACCTAGTTTCTCTAGATTTATAAATGAGTGATTGTCTATTGAGGCATTTGACCCTGTTGAATGCCTTTCTAAGACAAGTTTTACTGTATCCTCTAGCCCGAAGACGTATATTAAGGTAATCGGATTCTCGTTGAAAGTCTGCATCCAAAGTGCAGTTTCTCTTGATTCTCAAGAATTGACTGTATGGAATACTTTTCTTTAATGGTTCAGGATGAGAGCTGTCAGCATGCAATAAACTATTGCCCGCTGATGGTTTCCTATAAAGAGTAGAGCATAATTCTCTCTTATCATTTATAAAGATCTCTACATCCAAGAATGTAATTTTGAATCGATTAAATGTATACGTAAATTTCAAATTATACATATTCAATTGTAAACCTTCCAGGAAATCAGTCAATTCACTCTCAAGTCCCGCCCACACCATGAAAACGTTGTCAATATAACGATTCCATGACATGATCTTACTTATGTGGGTTTTGGAATCGTCCGCAAAGAGATCACGCTCCCACCCCCCCCAGATACAGGTTCGCGTATGATGGTGCGCACTTGGCGCCCATAGCGACCCCCTGTATCTGGAGGTAGTGGGAGCCTCCAAAAACAAAAATATTGTGTGTCAACACAAAAATCAAAAGTTCGATAACAAATTCATTGTATTTACGAGAATCCAGGTCCCGTTCACAGAGAAAGCCCTTTACCACTTCTACACCCCTATCATGGGGTATAGAGTTGTAAAGTGCCTCTATGTCAATGGCTACAAGCCAAGCATCATGGGGTACTTGCAAGCCATCAATAACTTTCAAAAGTTCAATTGTATTCCCAACATGGGAGAACAAGCCCTTAACATGAGGGTATAGATATTCATCTATTAGTTCACTAGCACGTTCCGTTAATGAACCACATCCTGAGATAATTGGTCTCCCAGGAGGTTTCATAAAATTCTTATGCACTTTTGGAAGTGCATAAAAAGTAGGTACTGTGAGATTCTCTATGTTCAGATATTTGTAGGTATTCTGATCTATAATGCCAGTATGTTGTGCTTTTAGGATTATTTCTTTGTATTTCCTGGAATAGTACTGGACATGGGATCTGGGGACCGGACGATACCATTCGCGATTGCGAAGGATATCGTGACACATTTCCCCATATTGCCCCACATCCATCACCACCAGGTTTCCACCCTTATCAGATGGTTTGATCACCAAAGACTTATTGCATCTAAGAGTTTTAAGGGCTTTCCTTAGATTTGGGGGCAGATTGTTCTGCGGTCCAGTCTTCCAATTAATAGCCTCTATCTCCTTAGTGACCTGGATCACAAAGGCCCAGATATTGGAATTACCCTGTAGAACCGGAAAGGACCTAGAACGAGATTTGTAAGATTTAGGTGCGCCAAAGATGACATTAGGCGTGGATGAGCCTGGGGTGAGGGGAACAGGGAGTTGAGACATGGAAGTCATGTCCCCTGTTCCAGTGGAACTGTAAACCCACCCCTCCTCCTCCGGATTGCTTTCATCCCATAGGTCCATCAAGTCCTGCAAGGCCCTAAGGTCTTCGAACATGACTGACTCAATTATGGGGTGAAGAGATTCTTTATTTTGAGTAACATTACTGTCTTTGTCAAATAATACTTTATACATCAGTCGTCTCGCAAAGAGATGAAGATCTTTAATTAACGCAAATTTATCCACGTTTTCGTCCGGACAAAATGTTAATCCTAACTTCAAAAGCTCAGTTTCGTCTATAGAAAGGGGATAAGAAGATAAGTTGATAATATCCAAGGGGTCCCGACTACCGGATACAATAGAGTCGGGACCTCCTAATTTAAAGGCTGGCTAGATTTTCGTGCCGGAATAGGGGTTGCCTGTGGGTTTTTCCTATTTTCATTAGAATTTGTAAATATTGGGGCCGTACGTACGTCATTGGATGATCCTACCCCAGCATGATGACTATCAATGGGCTGATACAACATGGGACCTGCAGGTAAAGAAACTGCATTCAATTTCAATGCAGGTGTAGTCAGTGTCATCAATGAATGATTTAATGCATCCCCTAAAGAGGATGAACCTTGTAATTCAACTAAACAGCGGGTTGGTGAGTGGGTTTCTCATCTATTAATGTATTAATGGGAGTGCAATCCCCCTTACCCTCTGTTGCTGGATATTGAAATGTGATTGTGTCTTCTTTTTTCTTTTTTGTTTACCTATAGGTATTTGCACTAACAAATAAAAACCTTGTTCTGCAACTTTAAAACCTACCCTCCCTTACGGGATTGTGACCGTTAGAGACAGCAATCGACGGCCATTTCCGGGGCAATCCATGATGGTGGTCATGAACATCTTCTGACCAGGTTGTGTTGGAGGTACAGAATGGGGGATTTATTGATTAGAAGGGACATCTCCAATGTATGCTTCTCGTGTCATTTGGGGATGTGCCCATGTATTGTTTCAAACGCATTTAAAGTGATGTTTATGTCTGTGATATGTTAATATGTTTTCTCTTTTTCTTTATACCTACTAGTTTTTCGTTTCAATGTGTTAAAAACCGTATAAGCGTCTATTCCCTGATGAAGCCTTATAGGCGAAACTGTAGGAAATCTATGGATGCTTGACTTCAACTATACATATCTGCATGACTGTTTTAGATTTTGGTATTAGGTATATACCGGTGATGGTCATAGGCATGTATATGTATTAGTTTTTTATATATATATGTTAATAAATACTTTTTCTATTTTTATAAAATCTATGTTTGGCAATCTATTTTTCTCATTGTCATAAGCACCCTTAAAGTGGAAGTAAACCCATTGATTTAACAGTTTAAAAAAACTGTTAAATTCCCGGCATGCCGGAAATGCTAACTGCCACATTGGTTGTGCTCTCAACCAAACTGTCAAACCATCCAATGGCTGGTGTCATAACTGGTCACATGTGCAGCATCATGGCAGTTGAAGATTAAACAAAGGTCAAGATGGCAGCTTCCTTGGCTGAAAATGATAGTAGGGTTTACTTCCACTTTAAAGTCCCACCTTCTATTCCCCTCTGTTTATGTATGTGTGCAGAGCCAAACGTCCTCGGGGCCTTAGCCTTATTCCTGTGTCCATAATCGGAGCAGCAAAAGAAGTCATCTCCGTTGTAGGAGGAACAGAAATCCATGGAGTATTTGAGGTCATCTTGACTGTCTTCTGCTCCATTGCGCACTGCCCAATCCACGCCGGAATCTCCATGTGTGTCCTTCCACATGGCCAGACTCCTCCCATACGATGCATTTGTTCGCGGGCTTTCTCTTCTCCCCGCCCACAAACTGAGCAGCTATGGTGTGCCTCGTGGCGCATTGGCCAATATGGCCGACCTACTCGGAACTCCTCCGGGCAGCAAAGTTCAAATTCAGACGGTATAACACACATCCCGGACACGATGCCCCCACATGTAGCGGGCTCACCCCTCTCACCCCTTCTTCTTCTCGGCTTGCTGTCTTGTCTAGGGGAACCTGGGAGGAGGGATGAGATCCACCACGGCCCATGTCCTCTTCTAGATAGAGGTGAAGGCCCGAACGTATTTTTCCTCAGGCCGTGTGTATAACCCAGGGTCAAGTCTTTTCACTAACTGACCCCCCTTTGCTCCTAGTAACTAGAGTTCCACACCACTGAAAAGGTCAAACTCTTATTTATTCTTTAGCAGCAATAAATCGTCACTTAGCACAGACAGGTTGTGACCAACGAACAGTTCAGTATAGGTGGGGAGTAGGTCAAGGCACAATCCTTAATCAAACTAGTTACCTTCTTCAAGCTGTGGCCCCAGTCAGAGGGAAGACATCCTTCCGAGAGAGTTACTGGAGGCCCCACCGTCACCGGAAAATGCTGCACCGGGCTGTTCGGAAGGGTTAAACTCCCCGGCCTCCTCGTCTCAGATTCGGGCGCCCAACACCTTAGGGCCCCTCGAACTCCTCCACGCTTGCGGAACCCAGTCGAAGGTACTGGGTCCCAGGCCTCCTCAATAGTACCTCACCCCAGGGCTAAAGGTGCCTGGGATGGACTCCATCTCCCGCTTCGGCCAGGTCAAGGGCACCTGGGCCCGGAACTCCGGAATGCCCGCACCCAGGCGGAAGGTGCCTGGGCGCGGCGGTGTCCTCCGACTCTGAACCCTGTGTTCAGGGCATCCGCCCCTTTTATCTCCTCTCCCTTTGCGTCACAGCATGTTCCCCGCCCCGCTGTACAAGCGCCGGAAAAGAACAAAAAGGGATGCAGTCTTGTGGTGAGGGCAAGGGCCCTCTGGCCCAGGGCAACAACGCCACCTGCAGGCCGCAGGGAACCTCACACCACCAGAGTCCTCCAAGAACCATAAAAGGGTCCCAGATTCCCTAACAATCAGTGCATCCGGGTTACACTACCACCCAGATACCTCCCCTAAATTCAAATACCCGCTACATGTACATTTAGGAAAGTATCCAGGCCTTTCTTAAAGCAATCTACTGAGCTGGCCAGAACCACCTCTGGAGGGAGTCTGTTCCACATTTTCACAGCTCTTACTGTGAAGAAACCTTTCCGTATTTGGAGATGAAATCTTTTTTCCTCTAGATGTAAAGAGTGCCCCTTGTCTTTTGTGTTGACCGTAAAGTGAATAACTCAACACCAAGTTCACTATATGGACCCCTTATATATTTGTACATGTTAATCATATCCCCCCTTATTCTCCTCTTCTCAAGAGTGAATAAATTCAGTTCCTCTAATCTTTCCTCATAGCTGAGCTCCTCCATGCCTCTTATCAGTTTGGTTGCCCTTCTCTGCACTTTCTCCAGTTCCCCAATATCCTTTTTGAGAACTGGGGCCCAAAACTGAACTGCATATTCCAGATGAGGTCTTACTAATGATTTGAACAGGGGCAAAATGATATCTCTCTCTCTCTCTCTCTCTCTCTCTCTGGAGTCCACACCTCTCTTAATACAAGAAAGGACTTTGCTCGCTTTGGAAACCGCAGCTTGGCATTGCATGCCATTATTGAGCTTATGATCTACCAAAACCCCCAGATCCTTCTCCACTACGGATCCCCCCAGTTGTACTCCCCCTAGTATGTATGATGCATTCATATTCTTAGCCCCCATGTGCATAACTTTTACATTTATCAACATTAAACCTCATCTGCCACATAGTCGCCCAATTAGACAGAGCATTGAGGTCGATTTGTAAATTGGCGACATCATGTAAGGACGTTATTCCACTGCATAGCTTGGTGTCATCTGCAAAGACAGAAATTTTACTTTTGATCCTAGACCCAATATCATTTATAAAGATATTAAAAAGTAAGGGTCCCAACACTGAACCTTGGGGTACACCACTGATAACCTTAGACCATTCAGAGTAAGGTTGAAGGGAGCTCTTGTGAGTCTGAAGAGGGGGGTAGGCGAACTGCTTCAGAAAGGGGCAACAGATGTTTCCTATGCCAAGTCTTTAATGGGCCTACACTTCCCTCTGGCCTTACTTGATATACTGGAAGGCCTGGCAGTTGCTTGCAGATGATGTACGTCTGGGATCTCCATCAGTCAGCCAACTTGTGTTTCCCAGGGATACCCAGATTCCCCAATAGTACCCTCTCCCCTGGCTGTAAGTCCTGTATTCTGACTTTGAGGTCGAAGTTTCTTTTGTTCCTCAATCCCCTTAGGTCAGATGTAGCTTGAGCCTTTACATAGGCCATTTCCAGACTCTTTCGTAGCCGATCCACATACCCCTTGTGGGATGTTGCCGAGGTGTGATCCAGTGATGTGCCAAAGGCCAGGTCCACTGGTAGCCGAGCCTCATGCCCAAACATCAATTGGTACGGGGAGTATCCAGTTACATCACCGTTGGTGCTGTTGTAGGCATGCACAATGGCAGCCACATGCTTGCTCCAGTGTTGTTTCTTTTCTGAGCTCAGGGTCCCTAGCATGTCTAAGAGAGTCCCGGTTAAACCGTTCAGGCTGAGCATCCCCCTGTGGGCGGTATGGGGTTGTTCTAGTCTTTTTAATGCCTAATAAATCCAACAGCTTCCTTATCAGCCTGCTTTCAAAGTCTCTCCCTTGATCTGAGTGAAGGCGTTGGGGCAGACCATAATGCACAAAGAACTTCTCCACAAGTACTTTTGCTACTGTCGAGGCCTTCTGGTCCTTTGTTGGGAATGCTTGAGCATATCTGGTGAAATGGTCTGTTACCACTAAGACATTCCCTTGTCCACTTAGATCAGGCTCTAGGCAGAGGAAATCAATGCACACCAGTTCCATGGGTCCCTGACTTTGTAGATGGCCCATTGGGGTGGCTTGATGGGGCAGGGCCTTCCTCTGAACTTCGGCCCGCATACAGGGCCAATAGAACCTGTCTATTACAAGGTGGAAAGTTCTTTCAGATCCCAGGTGACCATGATCATCATGGAGAGCAGTTAGGACCCCCTTCCTGTGTTTAGCGGGCAGGAATAGCTGACATTTTTCCTCCAGATCATCAGAGGGGCCCCTTCGGTAGACCACCCCTTGATGTATCTGCAGCCGGTCCCACTCTCTGTGTAACAGTCGGGCTTCTTTAGTAGAATATTTTAGAAGCATCTCAGAGAACTGGTTCTCGAAGGCCTTCAATACCAGCTTCCCCAGGGGGTCTTCCAATTGATCCCTTCTTAAGTCTTTCTTGGACAGTTTAGGCAGCCCCTCCTCTCCGACTAAAGTCACATTACAGTAACATCCAGGTACTCCAACAGCCGAAACTCCAATTTCTTCGGCTCTTGATCCTCCTCTGGCCTAAAGTTCCGCTCCCTGGTATAGGGCTCTCACTCCTTCCGGGGTCAACTGAGTCCATTCTTCAGTAGGGTCACTGGGGGCATGGGACCTTCTGGAAAGGGCATCTGCATCCCTATTTCCAATTCCAGGTGAAACCTGAGAGGGCAGCCAACCATCTGTGTCCTGTGGCATCCAGTTTGGCGGTGGTCAGAAGATAGGTGAGAGGATTGTTATCCGTCTTGACCACAAACTCAGCCCCGTACAAATAGTCTTTCAACTTATCCACTATTGCCCACTTTAAGGCCAATTTGAGCTTGTGGGTGGGGTAATTCTTCTCAGCGGGTGCCAGACTTCTACTCACATAGGCAACAGGCCGCAAGTGGCCACCATGTTCTTGGTAGAGTACTCCGCCTAGCCCATCTCTACTGGCATCAACATGCAACTCATAGGGTTTAGTGGTATCTGCATAGGCCAAGATGGGAGCAGTGGTTAGACTTTCCTTCAACTGGATGAAGGCCTCTTCACACTGAGTGGTTCACTGGTCCTGGATAGACTCTTTAGGTTTCCTGGGTCCTGTGGTGAGTTTCACTGGGTCGACCGGTTCTTGGGCTTCATCTTCCCCTTCACTCTTCAGTAGTTCATTTAAGGGCCTTGCAATCTTGGCAAACCCCTCCACAAATCTTCTATAATAGGAGCAGCTCAGTCACGTTGGTGGGCCTTGGCCAAGAGGTGACAGTATCCAGCTTCTCGGGGTCTGTAGCTACCCCTTCAGCAGACACGATATGGCCCAGGTAATGGACTGAGGACTGATAGAATTGGCACTTCTCTAAAGAGAGTTTTAGGCCTTCTTCATGGAGCCTCTTCAAGACCTTTTCCAACCTCTCTTCGTGTTCTTCCAGAGTTTTACCGAACACAATAATGTCGTCTAGGTACACCAGCAATTCAATGAGGTTCATGTCTCCCACTGTTTTATCCATTAGCCCTGGTTCACACTGGTGCGATTTGACATGCGATTGACATGTCAAATCGCATGTCAAATCAGCGATATTTGCCGCAAATTGCGGGCAATGGCACCGTCCTAATCGGTGCGACACCGCATTTGCGGCGCTGCACCGATTTCAAAAAGTAGTTTATGTACTACTTTTTGCGATTTCGGGCCGCGATTTACATTGACATCTGTGTAGAAGCATGCACAGATGTCCCTGTAATCACGAACGAAATCGGGACTGACAGGCAGGAGTGAAATCGTGCGACTTCAGCTGAACTCGCACGGCTTCACTCCCGCAAGCCCCAGTGTGAACCTGGGCTTAGCCTTTGGAAAGTGGCTGGGGCTCCCGACAAACCCTGGGGCATGCGATTGAACTCAAAGTAACCCACTGGGGTGATGAAAGCCGTTTTCTCCTGTTCTTCCGCGTGCATGGGGATTTGATAGTACCCACTCTTCAAGTCCATTACATTTAACCACTTAGCCCCTGACAAGCTCTGTAAAGCATCTTCTATTCAGGGATTGGTGTACTGATCAGGTATAGTCCTTCTGTTCAGTGTTCGGTAGTCGATACACAGCCTCAAGGACCCATTTTTCTTTCGGACTACCACTATTGGAGAGGCGTAGGGACTTCGGGACTCTCGGATAATGCCCGTCCTCTTAAGCTCTGCTAGTTGCTCATGAATATCTTCTAGGTCAGCCAAGGGAACCCGTCGAACTCTTTCCCTAAACGGCTTATCTTTCTGTAGGCGAATCTTGTGGGTGGCACTTTTGGCGCATCCCACATCAAATTCATTCTTGGAGAAGATCTTCTGCCATCGAGCAAGTTGGGCCTTAGCCCTCTCTTTCCATACTGGTGGGAGGTCCGTGTCTTCAGAGCAGAGCTTCTCCACAGTAACTTCACCCTTTTCTTCCTTCTCCAAGTCAGATAGGGCAACTGGGGTGGCTGGGTTCACTTGGCCCAATAGCATTCTGGCTGGTACCCTCAGTGGTGTGGTAGCAGTATTCCTAATGCTCACTGAGATTTTCCCATGACTCTTCCTAAGGGCCTTCAAGGGAACCCCTTCGGGAATCACTTCCAGTCCCCTCCTTTTCTCCTGTGGATCTGGTTCAAGAATGACAAAGGGGCGGGCTGCTCCCAGGTAAGCTTCACGGAGGCCCTCATACAAGTCATCTCTCCGGGCTGTAATACCTTCTCTGCCTTGTCCAGCTTCCAGATCTTCCCTACCCCTTCTGCTGGGGCATTTTGCTCCAACACCAGCCGCTGGTATACTCACTGCAGCATAGGATGGACCCTTGTGGTGGAGGTCTCCTGTTCTTGGGCCACAGGTGTCAACAGCCTCCTGACCAGGTCAGTGTTGGTTCCTATGATGAGGGAACTCTTTCTGGCTCCTGGCAGTCGGGGACAAACTACAGCCAGGGTGTCGAAGGTCTTGGCTTCTCTCGCCACTGAGGGGTCAAAGGTCAGTTTGATTGGAAGGTATCCATCATAATGGAAACTCTGGGTTCCTATGCCCCATATCTCCAGGTCTTCAAGCTTTTTTAGCTGTCGGAGGTGCTTGTTGTAAATGTCTCTATATAACAGAGTTACTTGGGCGCCAGTATCCAGGAGGGCATTGGTATAGATTCCTTCTACCTGAATGGAGACTACTGGGGAGGGCCCCACTAATTTAGCAGGGAGTTTCCTTGGAGAAACCTTCTTGCTTGATTTGGTAATCTGGACCTTCTTTCCTCTTCTCTTGAGCCTCTTTCTGGATCTCAATCCTGGTTGGGCCTGGTATGCACTGATCTCCCGTCCTTTAGCATTTTTGGACAGGGAGCGGGAAGTATCAAGTCGCTCAGGGACGACAACAGGGGTGCTTGGTATAGAACGATTTCCCCTCTTTTGTCTCCCTGTGTTGTTGATCTTTTTGGAGTTGGCTGGGACTGGTGGGCACCCGGTTGACTCCTTCACCGGGGCCCTCTGAAGTTTTCCGCCGGCTTGCGGTATAGTGCTGCAGCTTTCTTCGGGCTGGGACACACTTGTCTGTAGTGCCCAGTCCCTCCACAATTGAAGCAGACAACCTCATCCTTTGGGCGTTGAGATGGAGAAGTGAATGCAGTCTGGACCACTTCGGTGGTGGTTTCTCCTTTCTTACTTATTCCCGAAGCCTTTGTCATCAAATTAATCAGCATCTCCATCATTTGTGTCATCTGAGACTTTAGGATAGCTACTTCAGATTCCCATTCTATAGTCATTGCAGATCTGACTCCGGCCGCAGGGGTAGAGATGGGTTGAACGGTCGCTTGTTGATCATTCAGCATGGCTTCTTCATCTCTCACCACTCTAATAAGGTCAGGATAACTTAGTGACATGACACCCACTGAGGTTTTCAAGTGGAGCCAAACTGGATCAGAACGTATAGCCCCTCTCAGAATTTGTTGCATCCTAGGTTGATCTATAGCAGATGGCACCATTCCTTTCTTCAGGACTATTTGGCATAACATTTTTGTTCAGTCTTCTAATGTACTCAGAAAGGCGCTCTCCTGGTTGTTGGGGAGTGTGTTCAAATCGGTAGATGAGGTCAACAGCCTTCTCTAATTGTCTGAACTCTTCCTGTAGCATGACCAAATAGTTGTAGGCAGGGCCGCTGATAGAAATCATGGGGCTCCGTACAGCCTACCTGACGGGGCCCCTTCAGCTCCACCCCTGGTCCCTCCTTCGGTTCCACACCTGGCTCCGCCCCTGACCCCTCCCCAGATCCCACCTTGAAACAAAGTGCAGGTTTGTCTACAAGTAATATTTATTTTTCTCCAGCCAGTTATAAGTTTGATTATCCAAAAGAAATACTGTTTTCAGATGAGAACAGACCGCTTTAATATCTATATGTAATAAAAACCATTAATGAATGAATGAAGTGGTATTCTGAAATAATTAGGGAGATTAAACAAATGATAAAAGGTGGAAAAAAAACAACAAGCCAGGTTCCATTAAAGATAGTTTACTGTAGATAGTTTTCAGGTGTTTTTCAAAGTAGGCAACAACTGGGTAAACATAACTGTGCCAACAGGCCCAAAAACAACAGGAGTCAAACAACCCAGTTTGACTAGTCCTTTCCCACTTTGCCAAAACAACAGGAGTCAAACTAACCCAGTTTGACTAGTCCTTTCCCACTTTGCCAAACGTGTTACAGATTTGTAGCTGACATTCTTCGTACCTTTGCTTCAGCAAATTCATTTATAAGGTCTCGAAAGTTCAGCTGTCTTGCAAGTTCATGCTCAATGGACAGAATAGCCAGACTGTTCAGGCGCTGCTCACTCATTGTTGAACGGAGATAGTTTTTTATTAAGGCTAACTTGCTGAATGCTCTCTCTCCTTCTGCAACTGAGAGTGGAAGGGTAGCAAAAATTCTATGGGCAATACAATCCTCTCCAAAAATCCCTTCAAGCTGCAGCTCATAAATTGAATTTAGTAATTCCAAGGGACCCAGCTGATTGGCAAATGTTTCTGCATAGATTTTCCGCAGGTGTTGTAGCTCTGTTAATAGGGATTCAGTAAAGTCATCACGATATGTGGAAATCAGCATTTCTGTTGAACTTTTCAGTTCTTCTTCTGAAAGAGTCCTCAGATTCAAGATGGGAGCAAAGAGCTTGCAGACTTCTTCCATTGATTTAAATCTTTGATCCAGGTCTGAAATTATGACATCCATTGCTGGGAAGAACATATTGACTTTGAAAAAATTTTCAACATCCAGATCTTTAACATTTTTATCAGCCTTCTTTTTACGAAGCTGGTGAGCATTCAGTAGATCCTTGGGAATCTCCATGGAATCAGCAACAACTTTAGACTCCGAGAGTAGAGCTGGCCACTTATCCCGTAGAATCTTCATTTCTTCACACAAAGCCCTGATGTTGGCTGCACCTATGTCAATAGATACAGACCTTGACTGAAGGATTTTATTCCGTTCCTCAAAACTTTGCAGGACCTTGACCCAGAATGTAGCCAGAACAATTGCACAGAAAGAGGAGAAATAATCTAGCAGCCCTTCTGCTTCAGAGTGTGCAGCACTTGTCAGTTTTTTACTTTCCAGCACTCTTTCCAAAGCTTTCAGAATACTTGGAAGCTTTTGTGCGATTGGCCTTACTGCTTCAATCCTGGAACTCCATCTGGTGTCACTAAGGCCATGTAAAGAACCACCAACTTCATCTAACAAAGAGCTCCATCTCTCGGGACTGCTGCTGAATAGAACATAAAGCCTATTTACACTCCCAAAGAAGGTCTTCATTTCAGGGGAACTTGAAGCTGCATGTACACCAACCAGATTTAATGAGTGTGCTGCACATGGACTAAACAAGGCTGCTGGATACTTTTGTTGGATTCTGGATCTTACACCTTTAATTTTTCCTGACATGTTGGCTCCATTATCATATCCTTGACCTCTACAGTCTTTGACATCAATGCCATGTTCACGCAATCTTGATAGCATCATTTCAGCAATTTCTTCACCAGTCTTCTCAAAGAAATCAAAGAATTCCAGGAACCTTTCTTGAATGCCCCATTTTCTTTTCACAATATCTCTGTGAACATATCGCAGAATAATAACATTCTGTTCCATATGCGAAATATCTGGTGTTGCATCACAAATCACTGAGAAATAAATTGATTGTTGCCTTTCAGAAAGCATGACATTCAAAACACGCCTTCCACATACATCGATTAATTCGTTTTGTGTGGCTGATGACAGATAATGTGCAGGTAGACGCTTTCCTTTTTCCTGGCTTTGTTTCACTTTTTCCAAATGCTCCCTAAGTACACTATCATATTTGGCAACCAGTTCAAGAGTTCCAAGGAAATTACCATTTTGAATGTCTCCAATTTTTTGAGAACATCCTCTAAAAGCCAGATTCCGTGAGGCCAAAAATAAGGTAACATGAAGAAGCCTTTCCAACAGAGCTGCAAACTTTTCTGCTTCTCTTGCCAAATTTCTTTGCATCTCAAAGTCCACACCTTGTCCGCCTATGGACCTCTGTAAAGTTCGCCAACTTAAGTAGTGCTTTCGGTGTTGAGCAGAACGTTCATGCTCTGGCAATCGTGTATAAAGTCGATGCCATGTGTTTTTGGAAGGGTCAAAGCCTTCTCTCCTACATAGTATACTTCCATCCTTCCTATGGAAATAATTTGAAGAAAAAGCTCTGCAAGTGATGCAGTATAAAACATGTTTGGAATCACTCCAACGAAGCCAGTCTCTTAAAATCTTCTCACGTCCATTTGAGGATTTTGCATACAAAAGATACTCCGTAAATGAACGTCCATCGCTGTCCAAAGTCATACGACATGCCATTTTTTTCAGCTCCTCTTCAGTCATCAATGCAGAAAGCACAATTTGCTCTCTTTCTTTGTCTTGAAGATTTTCTGGCCACAGTGCTGGATCTTTCCAATCTATTTCACACAAATCCATAGGAACAGGACCTGTAGAACTTGAGGCAAAAGAGGAGCTGCATGAAGTTTCTAAATCGCTCAAAATTTCAAAGGGATATGCAATGGAGGAGGTATCTTCTATACTTGCAGCAGACTGGGTGCATGAGGACACACTTTCCTGAGGTAAAACACTCTCAGTGGAGCAGTTTTGAATTTCAAAGGCAGGCATACCCTCTTCTTCCAAATCTTCAGATATAGTGAGCAGCTCACAATGTTGAGAATGGCCCTCAACTGTGTCTGACCTAACATCCATATCTCGTTCTGAGGATGCTTCCGGTTCAACATTATGTTCCTGGGTAGTTTCTGGCTTCTTAAAATAGTGAAATATTAGATTTTTCTTCTTTATTTTTTCTTGTTCTTCCTCTTGCTCTTTCCTCTCCTTGCACTTCAGAGATCCAGACTTGTGTGGATACATTTTTGGATTGACCTATAACAGGGAGATAGGATTCTTGTTCTCAACAAATGCAGCCAGAATCCCAAATTTGGGTCATATCTAAGTAAGATTGCCCAAAGGCACTTGTCACTCACTCCACCTCAATGTGATCATGGGCTCCATTCACTAAAGCATATTGCATGCGGTATAGGGCGACGACACATTTTCCTAAAAATTGCATGCAATAATAAAATAGCAATTGGTTCCATGAGATAAATACAGGCAGTCCCCGAGTTATGAACGGGCTAGGGACTGTAGGTTTGTTCTTAAGTCGAATATGTTCGGAAGTCGGAATAGCATGTGCAGAACGGCAGATACGTTGTTTTCCGATGTTCCGTCGAATGTGCCTGCCGTCGAAAAGATTCCGTTGAATGTGCCCGCCGTCAAAAAGATTCCGTTGAATGTGCCCGTCGTCAAAAAGTGGCCACGCAGCCTCCCGTTCATAAGTAGGAATCGTTCGCAAGTCGGATGTTCGTAACTCGGGGACTTCCTGTACCACATATTTCAATGGAATAACGCAGGCCATGTTTTAATAAAAATTTTTGCTGAATGGTAAAAAAAAAATTGAAAAATGCTATGAGCTTTTTTACCACTGCTCTTAGACCACTTTCACACTGAGGCACTTTTCAGGCGCTTTCACGCAAAAAAAAGCGCCTGAAAACTTATTTCCATTAAAATCAATGAATCCTTTCACACTGGGGCAGTGCGCTGAAAAAACGCCCCTCTCCATTGAAATGAATTGAAAGCGCTTCAAAAGCGCCTGAAAAGCGCTTCAAAAGCGCTCAGTGTTTTACTGGCAGTTTTTCAAGCGCCTCAGTGTGAAAGTGGCCTTAAAGCGGTAGATATTTTTTTCAGGAATGGAGCCCAGTGTCTTAAGATACTATCAGCTCAAAAACACTCACGGTCGCTCAAAAGCATACATATCCACTACTTAATGGACCTGTAATCTATTTTTCCTGAAATTGTTTCTTACTGTGGTTTTCTGCCTCTTTGTAACGTCCTCTGCAAGCTCCCGAACCTCTCCTATTCACTTTTGCTGTAAGAGGAAGACGGGACTTTAAGTTAAGAATACATACTTGAATAGAACTAGAGTTTAGTGTCACTTTAACTTGTGACCACACTCTATGGGCTTGTTCACACCAGCAGTAGCTCCTTCAAAAATAGATCCTTCATGCCGCGTACACACGACCGTTTTTCATGACGTGAAAAATGCCATTTTTTAAATTGGTCATTAAAAACGATTGTGTGTAGGCTCCAGACGTGAAAAATGGCCTAAAAAAATTAGAACCTGCTCTATTTTTTCACGTCGTTCTTTTTAACGTCGTGAAAAACGGTAGTGTGTATGCTTTTACGAGGGGAAAAAAAATGTGCATGCTCAGAATCAAGTATGAGACGGGAGCGCTCCTTCTGGTAAAACTAACGTTCGTAATGGAGATAGCACATTCGTCACGCTGTAACGGACTGAAGAGCATGAGGCTGAAAAGCGCGAATCGTCTCTCACCAAACTTTACTAATACGAGGATCAGCAAAAGCAGCCCAAAGGGTGGCGCCATCCGAATAGAGCTTTCCCTTTATAGTGCCGTCGTACGTGTTGTACGTCACCGCGCTTTAATCAAGCATTTTTTTTCACGATAGTGTGTAGGCAGGGCAGGCTTGAGAGCAAACACGAAAAATCACGTAGAGAAAAACGTTGTTTTTTTCAATGACATTAAAAACGGCCGTGTGTTCGCGGCATTACTCAGATCGCTTTTCTGAGGCAATTCACAGAAATTTGGAAATTTTAATCCCCTCAATGCCACACCACTAGGGTCGCCACTGTAGCGGCCTCACCCCTCTCCCTTGCTTTATCGGTTATATGGTTGTTGTCTAGGGGTACCTGGGAGAGAGATATGAGACACACCACGGCCCATGTCCTCCGTGACTAAGAGATGAAGGCCAGAAGATTGGGCTTTTGTGTAGGTGTCCTAGAGTCAAGTCTAGTCCTTCGTCCGTGACTCCTTTGCTTTAGTAACCCAAGTTCCACACAGTGAATAGGTACAACTCAGTTTTATTCTTCTTGCCAAGCAATAAAACAATCTTTCTCCTTTGGTAAATGGGAACAGATCGAGGCACAATCCTTTCCCTTCTTGCTGCTGCCCACTGTGCTGTCACCAGTAGTGAATAGTCACTGCCACTGACTAGGTAATATAGAACGTGAATTACCTTCGCTCACTTTGCCTCTGTCAGAGGAAGAAATCCATCCAAGGGAGAAGTGGAGGCCTCTCCGTCACCAGCGATGCTGCGCCAGACTCTTCGGAGAAGTTACTGCGCACCAGTCCTCACGAACTCAGACACGGGCACCCAAGGAGTTAGGGCCCCCTCGGATTCCTCCACCCTCGCGGAACTCAGTCGAAGGTACTGAGCCCCAGGCATCCGCCATAGTACCTCACCCCAGGCTAAAGGTGCCTGAGATGGACTCCATATCCGCTCCAGCTAGGCCAAGGGCGCCTAGGCCTGGAACACCGGAACGCCAGCACCCAAGCTGAAGGTGCTTGGGTGCGGCCGCGTCCTCCGACTCTCTCCTCCAAGGTCAGGGCATCCGCCCCTTTTATGACCTCTCCCTTTGCGTCACAGCGGGTTCCCCGCCCCGCTGTACCAGCTCCAGGGGAGGACAAAAAGGCACAGTTTGCGGTGTGAGTCCAGGGCAACAGCGCCACCCGCGGACCCCAAGGAACCTCACACCACCAGAGTCCTCACATAAATTCAAATACCCGCTACACCACTTTTTCTTCAAGCCAAACCCAAACACTTTAGCGGCGCACAGAAAATTGTTTTATTAATATACATTATATAGGATTGTAACAGACCTGGGACACCTATGGGTAGAATAGTAATGTGGCACGCATAGTGCCCCCTCACCCTCCACCACTATGCCTTGCCGCAACAGGGTGCACTGCAGGATGGTTGAACAGCATTCAAATTCAATTGAATGGGCAGTGTTTCACCAGTGGTTGTGCTCGTTAGACGCAAAACGAGGTATAATTCCTGCCATGGCTGCTACTTATGTAGATGCTGGCCATCGCTTCTACATCTAAAGGGGGAGGGGTTGGAGGGCATTATAAAGCATGGTTTAACAACGTCGTTTTACCGCCTCCCCCAAGCCACGAGTATGAACAAGGTGTAGAACTGCTGTAGTGCAATGATGCATTTTTGTAAGCAAAGTAAACCATTTCATTTCCTATAAATAAGCAAATATATTTAAAGCAGTATTAAACCCAAAAACAAACCTTTATTATATTGCAGCTTACCAATTCTTAGATGTGGTATCTGCATTAGTTTTCTTTTTAAGCCTCTCTTTCCTTTATTTTCATTTGGTGATCTAGCTAGTAAGTCTTTTGTCTTTCAAAAGAACAAGCTCTGATGCAGACGTATCAGTTTACAGAGATGATAAACCATTTACCACTGATTACCACTATTCATATAAAACCGTCACAGATCCCAGGAGGCTACAGAAGCTGGGACACACAGTGGTCTGCTACAGGCACTTCTATGCAATGCTGTGTAGCACAATTTGAGGCACAGGAAAAAATAATTCAGCTTCTGGGCTTAGTGTTAGATCCTGGCTTTTACAGAAAGCCAGCGATTCTAGCACTAAATCCAAATGGGAAACAAAGTAAAAAAAGTCTGAGGCTAAGCTAGCTGTTTTGAAATGGCACTTGGGTAGAATAAATTGCTGCCAGTGCTATTCCTACCCCATTTTAAAACAGTGGTGGTGGAAACTCAAGCCTCATACACTAACCAGTGACAGAGTGGGTTAGTAGCAGGCGCATTCATGTGCGCCCCTAACCCAGAACAGGAAGGATGGCGCACATGTGATCCAGCCTGCATGTGTGTGTCACCCTGCCGCAGTAAATGTACTGCGGTTAAAGGAAAAAGGTTGGGGGTTGGTTCACATGACTGGCCTGATCACGTCCGACTGTCTATTTTTCAGGCAGACCTGATTTGATCCTTCATTGACTACTATAGAGGGATGGATCTAAACAGACTTGTGTCCATTTACACCCACCTACCTTCAATCTGATCCCTCTATCTAGTGGATTGGAGGGCAATCGGGTGTGAACGGATAGCCGGTTTGTTTACACCAGCTGCCCTTAGAGCAGAGCAGGCTGTGTCCGAGTCCGCTCTGCATAAGCTGAGTGGACACGGACCTGTCATTTGCCCACTCCGCTCAGTGGGGGATCAGCGGATAGATCCCCTGCTGAACAAGCAGATTCCACCCCATGTGAAAGAAGCCTTGATAACAAACAGCAACACAGGCAGGCCACTTCCCCTCTGGATAATTTACCCCCCTTCATGACCAGGCCATTTTTTTGCGATACAGCACTGCATTATTTAACTGACAATTGCTTGGTCGTGCAACATTGTACCCAAATAAAATGTATGTAATTTTTTCCCCCACAAATAGAGCTTTCTTTTGGTGGTATTTGGTCAACTCTGCAGTTTTTACTTTTTGCCTTTTTTAAACAAAAAATAAAAAATAAAAATTTGAAAAAAAATATATATATTTTTTACTTTCTGCAATAAAACATATCCAATAAAAAATGTAACAAATCAAATTTCTTCAATAGTTTAGGCCAATATGTATTCTGCAACATCTTTTTTGTAGAAAAAAATCCCAAAAAGCATTTATTGATTGGTTTGCGCAAAAGTTATAGCATCTACAAACTATGTGATGTATTTATTATTTATTTTTAATAGTAATGGTGGCGATCAGCGACTTGACAGCGGGACATGTCAATGCCATAATGTACTGCAGACAGTGCCACCCATGCCATGCCGTTAGTGCCATATTGTGCTGCAGACAGTGCCACCCATACCGCCATTGGCAGCATGGTTGGCACTGTCTGCAGCACATTACGGCATTGGTGGCACGGGTGGCACTGTCTCTGCAGCACATTACGGCATTGGCAGCATGGGTGGCACTGTGCCTGCAGGCAGCATATGCGTTATGGGCCATAACGCATGTGCTACCTGCAGACAGTGAAACCCATGCGGCCAATGCCATATTTTGCTGCTGACAGTGCCACCAATGCCGCCAATGCCATATTGTGCTGCAGACAGGTAGCACATGCGTTATGGCATTAGCGCCATAGGTGGCACTGTCTGCAGCACAATATGGCATTGGGTAGGCTGCGGCAGCACTGTCTGCAGATAGTACATGCGTTATGAGCCATAACGCATGTGCTACCTGCAGACAGTGCCACCCATGCCGCCAATGCCATGTATAGATGCTGCTGCTGTAGATCTTGAATCCCCCCCCCCCAAGCATGTTGTACACACCTGTTAGCCGGGCCCCAGCCAGGAGTCACTTCCTCCCTGATCCTGCAGACTGGTGCTGGACTTGCTGGGCTGAAGTGTCACAGTCCAGTCTGACACACTGTCACACAATAGTCAGCCTAGTCGCCCTCTTGTGCCGAAGCCGCCGCTTGCTCTGCTTCTTCTCTCTGCCCCGTGAAGAACAGAGCAGAGCGCCAAGTGCGGAGGGAGAGGAATCACTCCGCGGCGCCACGCCAGGGATGGACACGCTGGCCGGGACTTGATCCAGCATTAGGTGCGGGCGCGGAAGAGAAGAGATATTCTTCCGCGCCCGAAAAAGGAAAAAGAGTCCCCTCCTGCTGCCACCCTGCTGAACGGAACACCGAAGGTATTCTGTTGGAAAAAAAAAACGCAATGAGGGGGGGGGGGTCTGGGGGTTTGCTGGCGGGTCTAAAGATGTTAGGTCAGGGCTGCTGTGGTGTTTTTTTTCCCCTACATTAACTAGTTCTCTTTGGAGGTTGCCGGGCCCCCCTGCTGGCTGGGCCCAGTACAACAGGGCCAGTTGTACTGGCCTATCAGCGGCCCTGGTTGTAGGCTGTACAGGCGGCGTTACTGAATCTTAAGTTCCTGACAGCTTCCGCAGCAGCTCCTCTCAAGCTCTCGTTTATGCGCTGCTTCTTTTGGGCCTCTGGCAGTTCCCATCCTTCTAGAGCTTTGTTATGCTTTTGCGTCTATCTATTAAAGTTCTTGTGGTAAAATCAAGGAAACTTAAACTTCTGTAGTGTATCAATGCTTTAGTAAACAAGGAAAAAATCTGCACATACAACTGTAGGATGCACAATACAACACAACTTATAGCTTACAAAATATATGCCTACAAATATATATACCATATATACTCGAGTATAAGCCGACTCGAGTATAAGCCGAGGTACCTAATGTTGCCCAAAAAACTGGGAAACCTTACTGACTCGAGTATAAGCCGATGCCCCACTGTTCCCCAGCTCGCTGTTCCCTATTTTACATTGTAAATATTACCTGTAAAGAAGTTGCGGCTGCGGCGTCCATCGTTCAAATTCCGCGGCGTCCATCGTTCAAATTCCGCGGTCTCTTCCTGTTCCTTCCTTGATAGGCGAGTCTCAGCAGACACTCTCCGCCTATCACGATCATTCTCTCATCCTTAGTTTTCCCAGCAGACACTGTGTTGGGTGTTCCGCCAATCACAGACGTCTGCTGGAAAACTGAGGATGAGAGAACGTTCGTGATAGGCGGAGAGTGTCTGCTGAGACTCGCCTATCAAGGAAGGAACAGGAAGAGACCGCGGAATTTGAACGATGGACGCCGCGGAATTTGAACGATGGACGCCGCAGCCGCAACTTCTTTACAGGTAATATTTACAATGTAAAGATTTCTATGACTCGAGTATAAGCCGAGGGGGGGACTTTCAGCCCCCAAAAAAGGCCTGAAAATCTCGGCTTATACTCGAGTATATACGGTAAGCATGTACAACATGTACCGTATACATTAAGTAAACTAAATAATTACTCAACTTAGAGGTCAAGATGTAATGTCCATAGTTCCTTGCTCAGTCCAACTCCCAAAAGCGTCTTCAAAGTTATCCAGCTTCAGGCAGGCATGTCTTCTTCCTTTCTCCCTCCAAACACCAACTCCTTCCTTTGTCCTTCCCAAACACCAACTGTTGCTCAAAACATGTCTCTCCACCAAACACCTTTTCAAACCCCCCCTTTCCTGTTTCCTGATCAATGGAGGGGGAGGGGCCCCTCCCACCCATTTCCAGCAAAGAACTTCCAGTCAATGGAGGGGGAGGGAAGGGGCTCTTTACACATCCTGTTACTACCTAAACTCTATATTATAAAGTCACCATAGAAATTGCCATAGCAACACAAGCTTGCATGGCTTGCTCTATCCAGGTGTCAAATTCTTCTTCTCCAGCCGGCACTGGCTGTCTCCCTGAGAAGATCCAAATTTTTCTGTACCCAGTTTCCACACATACTGTGTTGCTCTTCTGGCACTTTGACACAAGGTCTCCCAGAGCATTAAGGAGTTCTGGACCAATCGTGGTCAGGGGGTCACGGGAGGTTGCAATTCCTCCTTGTTTTTCCAGACTAGTACTTGAGGACTCTTTACTTGTAGCCCTTGGGTGGACCAGGCACAACTTGGTTTTGCCTCCCAAGTGCACACTCTTTCCTCTGAAGCTCTCTGGTATTCATTCTTTCCATTCCAATAGTGCATGGGTGCTGGAAGTCCCTTCATTTGGCCTGAGACCAAGTACCCATGCTCTCCTATGCGGGGATAATGTCTCTATAATTCGGACAACTTCTTCCCTTCTCCAGCCCTCGCCAGGGAGTTCAATCGTCATACTCACGTCCGAGCGGGCGCCTACTGATTCGCACCACTGGTCCACAATGAAAGGGTCCATGCTGGCACCAATGGTTTGGGGCTTGATTGCAGAGTACTTTAGATCCCGGACGAGCCCCTACGTGTAGCACTACCCTCCAGTTAAGAGAGCTGCTGGTTTGTTTGGGTCTATACCCTAGCTATCAACCCCAAGAATCTGTCTCGAGTCCCCCCTAGGCACAACTGGTCTGTAAAAGATTGTGGAACCCACTGGCAATGGGATGCACAATAATACTATACAACAACAAATTGGCACATAAATATTGTTACCTTGTATAGCCACAATATAGAGAACTCCAAACAGTATTCTGCTTAACCAAAAATTCAAGTTTACTTAGTTGGTGAAAATAGCAGAATTAAACAGATGTACATTTGACTTATGCAGGGCCCTGCAAAGTCAATGATATATGACAATACTATAACACAATCTAAATGCGCACTTTCTAAATAAGTAAAAAGGCCTATGCTCGCGAGCTCCCCCTAATGGGCAATACTGTGCCCGTGTCCCGTCACTATCAATTCTAGTCAGGCCTGACTAGTTCAGTGTCCAGTTCCTTCAGTGGTAGGAGTCTTCGCTAGCAAACGTTGGTGCACATAGCATTTGTAATCCACAGGGGTATTAAAGGAAAGCATACTAAACTTCCACAATGTTTGTGAATGAAACTCTATGGCGGTGCAAACGCCAACTTTAAACTGCGCGGCCTCCGTGAGATGCGCTATGTCCTGTCATGTGGCGCACTACTAATAATGGTGGGCCTTAACAAAGTCACAGGCCTACACAAACAGTTAATGAAGTCCGGGCAGGTGCCCTCTCACCAAAGTAGGCCTTGTCCCTCCGGTATGCCCCGCTGTCTGTACCTCGATCCATGGCCTCTCCGCAACTTGCAGTCTCCGTTTCCTCTCACAGCTGCAGTGGATGTCGGTTGATGGATGACTCCAGTCTCTGAAAAGCGCGAGCTGGTCACACAGAAGAGGATCCCTCCTTTAGCAGAGTGATCCTCCGCAAAAGCTGTGGGCCCAGTCTTTTGGCCTAGACGCTCCGGCAGCAGGCCTCACAAGACTTCCTGCTTGATTGAGGGAGAAGTCCAGAGAGAGCGAGCGTAGCCCCTCCCTTCCTTTAAGTAACCTACCCCAGAAAGCTGTGCGAGAATGCAATGCACTTTGGGAGTACAGCTGCACTGTGGGTACCATAGTCTATTAGATACCCATGGCAATGGAGTCCCTTTCTCCATGTACCATAAGTTCCACAATGCATTGTTCGATAAGGTTAAACAACAGTTGCTGCAATATCTTAAAGAGACTCCGGAAGGGAGGTGAGGATATTCTCAAGAAAACCATAGTCCTTTATAACACACTGCAAATCGGCACCCTGCTACACATATATATACTGTATACAGTTTAGCTAGATCTCACTGAGGAGCATTCCTGGTGTACTGTTCTTAATATATTACAGACAGGCAGTTGATTCAGTTAGCTGCAGTATATTCAGTACTGTATCCTGTGAACAGCGTGCAGCTAGGCCTCACTGCAGACCATTCCTGTTGTTATCTTCCTAATATACTACAGGCAGGCAGTTGATTCAGTTAGCTGAAGTATATTCAGTACTGTATCCTGTGAACAGTGTGCAGCTAGGTCTCACTGCAGACCATTCCTGTTGTTCTCTTCCTAATATACTACAGGCAGGCAGTTGATTCAGTTAGCTGCAGTATATTCAGTACTGTATCCTGTGCACAGTGTGCAGCTAGACCTCACTGCAGACCATTCATGTTGTTCTCTTCCTAATATACTACAGGCAGGCAGTTGATTCAGTTAGCTGCAGTATATTCAGTGTGCATATATATACATCCCAGCTTTGTGCAGCTACATCTCACTGCAGGCCATTCCTGGTGTACCTATTCAAATACATTACAAATATATCAAATACAATATGTCTGGAAGGTCAACAAGGACAGGCAGACGCTCACAGGCCACTAAAAGAGGGCAAGCAGGCTCTGTGTCTACAGCCAACAGTGCTGGTCATGGACACGGTGCATCCTCAGCAGGTGGCCTCGGGGCATGCTTGTAGTTTTTTTCGGAAGCTGGCCGTGTTGAGCCACAACATGCAGAAGAGTTGGTTGAGTGGATGACCAAGCCGTCCTCATCCTCCTCATCCTCTGTCACCCAGGCTCAGAGTACTTTGGCTGCCAATGCAGCTGCCAAAGCGGCCTATTCTATCGGCTCCAGGTCATCAGTTACTTCTTCCCTAGCCCCGCCATCATGCACGGAGGAATCCCCCGAACTGTTCGACCACAGTGTTGGGTACATGCTGCAGGAGGATGCGCAGCGTTTTGAAGGCTCCGATGATGGTACCCAGCTTGAGGAAGGCAGTAACGTGAGCCCAGAGAGAGGGGGTGCCCAAGAAGGACAACAAACTGTCAGTCATGTTCCCCCAGCTGCAGCATGCTGCCAGGTTTGCTCCAGTGACGAGGAGGGAGAGGATGATGAGGTCACTGACTCTACGTGGGTGCCTGATAGGAGAGAGGAGGAGGAGGCATATCTCCAATGAGGCAGGATGCCCTCCAGGGGCCAGCTTAAGGGAAGCCAACTGACTGCATCACACCGCAGAGCTCCGCATGTGCAGGGCGCTGCTGACTCCGCGCATTTTTCCAAAAGTTCTTTGGTGTGGGCCTTTTTTGAGACGTGTGCAGCAGATCGAACCGTTGCTGTTTGCAAGATATGTCTGAAGCGTATAAAGCGTGGCCAAAACAGCAGCCGCTTGGGCACCACATGCTTGACCAGACATATGTCGAACTCCCATGCAGTCCATTGGCAAGCGTACTTAAAAGACCCACACCAAAGACCAAGGCGGAACTCTCCTTGCTCCTCATCAGCTGGGATCTCCAACCCCACTATACCTTCAGTTCTCTGAGAAACCTGCACTGAGAGGAATGAAGGTGTAGAATTAGGTGTGGCAAGTACTTGCGAGCAATCTGCTATCGCTACAACAACGTCCGATTGTAGCAGGCAAATTTCCTTACCCCAGTTGCTAAACCAGCAAAAGAAATTTGCTCCCAGCCATCCACATGCCCAGCGGTTGAATACTAGCTTGGCTAAATTGCTAGCACTCCAACTGCTGCCTTTTCAGCTGGTAGACTCTGCCCCCTTTTGTGAATTTGTGGAATGTGCGGTACCTCAGTGGCAGGTTCCCAAACGTCATTTCTTTTCACGGAAGGCCATTCCGGCTCTCTACCGGCAATGTCTTGGCCTTGTTGGACAAGGCGGTCAGCGGTAAGGTGCATATTACCGCTGACACATGGTCCAGCAGGCATGGACAGGGACGTTACCTTTCTTTCACGGCGCACTGGGTAACTCTGCTTGCAGCTGGGAAGGATGCAGGACAGGGTGCAGTATTGTTGGAGCTTGTTCCGCCACCACGCCTCCAAAATGCTAGTTGTGGTGATTCTGCCACACCTCTCTCCTCCATCCCCTCCTCTTCTTCTTCCTCCATGGCCTCTTCCTCTATAGATTTGTCCTCGAAACCAGCGGTGCTCCGTAGATGTTCAAAGGTGCTACGCAAGCAGATGCCATGCGTGCTTGAGCTGGTGTGCTTAGGGGACAGGTGTCACACTGCGGCAGAGATTCTGTCAGCTCTGCAGGGGCAGGCTCAGAGGTGGTTGATGCCACGCCAGCTTCAGCTAGGAATGGTGGTTTGCAACAATGGCACCAACCTCCTCTCCGCCCTCCGACAGGGACACTTGACCCATGTGCCCTGTTTGGCTCATGACCCTAATTTAGTGGTGCAGCGGTTCTTGTGCAGGTACTCGGGCTTACAGGATCTCCTGAGGCAGGCCAGGAAAGTCTGTGTGCATTTCGGCCGGTCATATAATGCCAGTGCTCGGCTGGCTGACCTCCAAAAGGAATACAACCTGCCCAAGAACCACCTAATCTGTGACATGCCCACCAGGTGGAACTCAACATTGGCCATGCTGCAGCGGCTGCACACGCAGCAGAGGGCCATCAGTAAGTACCTGTGCGACTATGGCACCAGGACAGGGTCAGGGGAGCTTGGCTTTTTTTCGCCACGCCAGTGGCTCATGATCAAGAATGCATACACTGTCCTGTTACCATTTGAGGAGGCCACGAGGATGGTGAGCAGTGACAGTGCATGCATCAGTGATACTGTCCCTCTTGTCTATCTGTTGGAGCACACGCTGCATGGAATAATGAACAGGGCACTTGAGGCAGAATAGAGGGAGGAAGAGGAGGACTTCCTTACCTTTCAAGGCCCCCTTTATCCCGCCAATCACACAGAAAGAGGAGGAGGAGGATTGTGTCAGCATGGAGGTGGAGCCTAGCACTCAGCATCAGTCTTCAAGGAATCGTTTACAGTCCCCAGAAACCCATGGACTTGTACGTGGCTGGGAGGAGTTGGCTGCGTATCATGTTGTCCTTAGTGACCCAGAGGACTCCGGATCGAATGCAATAGCAAACCTACGCTGCATGGCCTCTCTGATCCTGCAAAGCCTGCAAAAGGACCCTCGGATTCGTGGTATCAAGGAGAGAGATCATTACTGACTGGCAACCCTCCTTGATCCACGTTACAAGGGTAAGGTTGCGGAACTTACCCAGCTGTCGCAGAGGGAGTAGAGGATGAAACATCTTCGGGAGGCCTTGCAGAAAGGTTTGTGCAACGCGTTTCCAGAGCCTGGGAGGTTACAAATTCCTGGTCCGGGACAACGTGTTGCTGAGGCTTCAGTCAGTCACAGAAGGAGTGGTGGAGAAGGTGGCCGTCTGACCGATGCGTTCAGACAATTTTTTAGTCCACAGCCCCAAGGTCTGTTTGGTTCCAGCAACCATCGCCAGCGTCTGATTTACATGGTGCAGGAATACCTAGGGGCAAGATCAGACTTGGAGAACTTTCCAACCGAAAATCCTCTGGGTTATTGGGTCTTGAAGATGGATCACTGGCCAGAGCTTGCACAGTATGCAATTGAGCTACTGGCCTGTCCTGCATCCAGCGTTCTTTCGGAACGCACATTCAGTGCTGCTGGAGGCTTTGTAACTGATCACAGAGTGTGCCTGTCCACAGACTCGGTTGATCGTCTCACCTTCATAAAAATGAATCAGTCTTGGATCACCAGCTACCAAGCACCTGATGCTGATGCAACCGAATAATTTTTTTATGAATGTGAGATCCCTTCAAGACTGCCTATGCTGATGCTGAGTGACTATCCTGTTATGCTGAGTGACTATCCTATTCTTCCTCAATGTTCATGTTGATAGCTTCTAATAACAATTTTGGTTCTGGGCACCACCACCAGTGGCTAAGGCCCAATTTTTCTGCCCCTGTTTAACAGGGGCGTGTATAATTAACATTTTTGCTGTAATATTTTGCAGCAGGATCATTCCTGTGCTCAAATAGAGTATCTGTGAGGGGTTGCAGTGTTGTGGCACCAGCACCAGTGCCTAAACCCCAATTTTTCTGCCCCTGTTTAACAGGGGCGTGTATAATTTAAAATTTTGCTGTAATATTTAGCAGCAGGGCTCGTTCCTGCACTCAACTAGCGTATCTGTGGACTGGGATAAAAATTTGGCCCTGGACTTCATCCAGACCGGCCCACTTTAATTCAATAAAATGCTGCCCCCCACCCCCCAAAAAAATCACGCCCACCAAAAGGCCCCTACATCCATTATTGTATATCATGAGAGGGTGAGAGAGAGGGGAATGAGAGGGAGGGTTGAGGGAAAGGGGGTGAGAGGGGGTGGGTGAGAGAGGGGGGTGAGTGTAAGAGAGAGGGAGTGAGTGTAAAAGAGAGGGGGTGAGTTCAGGACCCCTTTCACACTGAGGCACTTTTCAGGTGCTTTTAGGCTAAAAATAGCGCCAGTAAAGCGCCTGAAAAATGCGTCCGCTGCAGTCCCAGTGTGAAAGTCCGAGTGCTTTCACACTGGGGCGCTGCCAGGGCATTAAAAAAAGTCCTCCAAGCAGCATCTTTGGGGCGGTGGAGGAGCGGTGTACACACCGCTTGTGCCCATTGAATGGCCACCGCTGCTGAAGAGCCTGCAAAGCACTTCGGCAGCAGCGCTACACGGGCGCATTTAACCTTTAATTTGGCTGCCAGCGGGGGTTAAAAGCGCCTGCTAGAAGCCGAATAGCGCAGCTAAAACGACAGTAAAGTGCTACTAAAACTAGCAGCGTTTTACCGTCAATGCCCGCCCCAGTGTAAACGCAGCCTAAGAGTCAGGGAGTGAATGACACAGAGGATGGGGCAGAGAGACAGAGGGGGGAGCTGAGAGACAGAGGGGGGTGCTTATGAGAGACAGAGGGGGGTGCTGAGAGATAGAGGGGGGGATCTGAGAGACAGAGGGGGAATCTGAGAGACAGAGGGGGAATCTGAGAGACAGAGGGGGGAGCTAAGAGACAGAGGGGGGAGCTAAGAGACAGAGGGGGGAGCTAAGAGACAGAGGGGGGAGCTAAGAGACAGAGGGAGCTGAGAGACAGAGGGGGGAGCTTTGAGACAGAGGGGGGGAGCTTTGAGACAGAGGGGGGGAGCTTTGAGACAGAGGGGGGGAGCTTTGAGACAGAGGGGGAGAGCTGGGAGACAGAGGGGGAGAGCTGAGAGACAGAGGGGGAGAGCTGAGAGACAGAGGAGGAGAGCTGAGAGACAGAGGAGGAGAGCTGAGAGACAGAGGAGGAGAGCTGAGAGACAGAGGGGGAGCTGAGAGACAGAGAGGGGAGCTGAGAGACAGAGGAGGGCTGAGAGATAGGGGGCTGAGAGACAGGGGGAGCAGGGAGACAGAAGGAGGGAGCTGAGAGACAGAGGGGGGAGCTGAGAGACAGAGGGGGGAGCTGAGAGACAGAGGGGGGAGCTGAAAGACAGAGGAGGGGCTAAAAGAGGGAGGGACTGAGAGACACAGGAACTGAGAGACAGAGGGGGGACTGAGAGACAGAGGGGGGACTGAGAGACAGAGGGGGGTCTAAGAGACAGAGGGGGGTCTAAGAGACAGAGGGGGGTCTGAGAGACAGAGGGGGGAGCTGAGAGACAGAGGGGGCTGAGAGACAGGGGACTGAGAGACAGGGGGAGCTGAGAGATAGAGGAGGGGTCTGAGAGACAGAGGAGGAGAGCTGAGAGACAGAGGAGGAGAGCTGAGAGACAGAGGAGGAGAGCTGAGAGACAAAGGAGGAGAGCTGAGAGACAGAGGAGGAGAGCTGAGAGACAGAGGAGGAGAGCTGAGAGATAGAGGAGGAGAGCTGAGAGACAGAGGAGGAGAGCTGAGAGACAGAGGAGGAGAGCTGAGAGACAGAGGAGGGGTCTGAGAGACAGAGGGGGGTCTGAGAGACCGAGGGGGGCTGAGAGACAGAGGAGGGGGCTGAAAGAGGGGGGGTCTGAGAGACAGAGGGGGGGTCTGAGAGACAGAGGAGGGGTCTGAGAAACAGAGGAGGGGTCTGAGAAACAGAGGAGGGGTCTGAGAGACAGAGGAGGGGTCTGAAAGAGGGGGGACTGAGAGACAGAGGGGGGGACTGAGAGACAGAGGGGGGAACTGAGAGACAGAGGGGGGGACTGAGAGACAGAGGGTAGGGCTGAGACAGACCACATAGCACTGTCCCTTTCTGCAGTCCCTCCTCTGCTCACCTCCCCACTGTCTCAGTGTTCTTGCATGTTTTTGTAGGATGCCTGGTACCTGATGGCCAGCAGCGGCAGCGCCGAGTCTCCCTCTTGATCCGGGGGGTGCTCTCGCTGCTCTGCGCCTTACAGCGGCGCATGTTCTCTTCCTTCGGGCTCCCAGTCAGCCTGCCCTCCGGCCCAGACCGCATGGTTCCTGGAGCAGAAAGGAGGTGGAGGAATTCGAGGTTCTGGGAGCGCCGGGGTGGCCGCGCTCGCTCCTGTTCTCCTCTTCGGTGGTCAGGGAGGGAGTGGAGCTCTTCTCCCTCCTCGGCTTTTACATCCAACTGCCCTCCTCGCTGGCCACTAGGCTTGTGCAATTCGTTTCGTAACGAATCGAAATTCGTCCGAATTTAGCAACTTTCGGACATTCGGAAGCATTCGAATTTCCGAACAGAGCAATTACGAATAAAACCGAATCCGAAATAAATTATACCGCAAAATAGCGAATGCCCGAAGGTCTTCGGCATAATTCGTTATGAAAAAAGTTACGAATGTACGAATCCATTCGAAACACAATAACACTCACTCTGCTTACTGCTTCTCCCTCACCATGCTGAACTCCCTCTCAAAATGGTGTACAGGGGGCGGAGGCTATAGCCGCATGAAAAAACTAAAGTAAAATACGAGATTTCGAATCCATTCGAAGCACAATAACACTCACTCTGCTCTGCTCTCTGCTTCTCCCTCACCGTGCTGAACCCTCTCAAAATGGTGTACAGGGGCGGAGCCTATAGCCGCATGTAAAAAACGAAAGTAAAATACGACATTTCGAATCGTTACAAATAACCGCTATGTATTTAGAAAAGTACAAATCCATTCGAAGCACATTAGGCATAATAGGCAGCGTCGTTGTGAGAGAGACACGGAAAATTACGAATCAACGAACCCAAAAAAAGTTACGAAAGTAGGAGTTGTGTCCAGAATCAACGAAAAACAACGTACTCTACCGAAAGTACGAATTATAAAGCAACAAAAAATTCAACGAAAAATGTCGCTTGCAAAAATACGAATGAGTCCGAACACGAAAAATCCCGTCTAACAAAATTACGAATGATTACGAATCAACAGGACCGGAAAGAAACGAACCGAAACGGAACGAATTTTTCCGTTGTGCACAAGCCTACTGGCCACCTTCCCCTAATCCCGCTGCTGTTTGCTGCCACGCTCCCGCTGCCGCTGAACTGCATAAAAAAACGGCCCACAAAAAAAATGGAATTATATATTTTTTTTAAACGGCCCACTGAGCCATCAGCCCACCGCGAAAATCCCGGTAGTCCCGAAGGCCAGTCCATCCCTGTCTATGAGGAGTTGCAGTGTTGTGGAACCAGCACCAGTGCCTAAGGCCCAATTTTTGTGCCCCTGTTTAACAGGGGCATGTAATTAAAAATGTTGATCTAACATTTCACAGCAGGGCCCATTCCAGCGCCCACCAAGAGTAACTGTGAGGACTTACGGTGTTGTGGCACCACCACCACCAAAGGCCCAATTTTTCTGCCCCTGTTCAACAGGGGCATGTAATTACAATTCTTGATATAATATTTCATAGCAGGGCCCGTTCCAGCGCCCACCAAGAGTAACTGTGAGGACTTACAGTGTTGTGGCACCACCACCACCACCAAAGGCCCAATTTTTCTGCCCCTGTTCAACAGGGACATGTAATTACAATTCTTGATATAATAGTTCACAGCAGGGCCTGTTTCAGCGCCCACCAAGAGTAACTGTGAGGGCTTACAGTGTTCTGGTACCACCAACACCTAAGGCCCAATTGTCTGCAGAGTATATAGGGCAGGCCGTATAGTATATACAGGCGGTCCCCTATTTTCAAACATCCGACTTACAAACGACTTCTACTTACAAACGGAGGTAGACAACAAGAAGTGAGAGAACATCTACCCCTAGGAAGGGAAATTTTCTCCTGTAAAGCCTCGTACACACGACCGTTCGTGTGTATGGTTTCTCATCGAGAAAACTGCCGGGAATCTCAACGAGAAAAATAGAGAACCTGCTCTCTATTTTATCGTTTTTCTCGTCGGGATTCTCGGCGGTCTGTTTCCCGACGAGAAAACCGGTCGTGTGTATGCTTTTCCGAGTCTTAAAAAACGCGCATGCTCAGAATCAAGTATGAGACGGGAGCGCTCCTTCTGGTAAAACTAGCGTTCGTAATGGAGATAGCACATTCGTCATGCTGTAAATTATTGCATAGTTTAAATGTTGCGCATTTAACCACTTCGCGCCTGGGCAATGCTCAAAAGACGTCTGCATTGCGGCGCCGAAGTGCTGACAGGACGTCCATGGACGTCCACCTCTTTCCTCTCCCCCCCGCGCGCCCCCGCGAGCGTGCATCGGGGAAAATCTGTGTTGGCCGTGTCCCTTGGACACAGCCAATCACAGATCGTGCTGAATGGCCAATCACAGAGGCCATTCAGCACTCGATCTCACTGTCCAATGAGAGATGATCTCAAATGTAAACATATGAGATCATCTCTCATTGTCGGCTTTCTCTCCTCACACTAGAGACAGTGTGTGAGGAGAGAGAGAGATCTGTGCTGCAGCTTGTCATTGTGAGTGATAAAACACATACACACACAAGTAAAAAACAGTGCCCACAGTCCCTGCCAGTGCCACCTGCCGCCAGTGCCACCTGCCAGTGCCTTCTGCCAGTGCCATCTGCTGCCAGTGCCACCTGCCAGTGCCACCTGCCGCCAGTGCCATCTGCCGCCAGTGCCATCTGCCACCAGTCCCATCTGCCACCAGTGCCACCTGCCAGTGCCACCTGTCAGTGCCATCTGCCATCAGTGCTACCTGCCAGTGCCATCTGCCACCAGTCCCATCTGCCACCAGTGCCATCTGCCAGTGCCACCTGCCAGTGCCACTTGCCAGTGCCATCTGCCAGTGCCATCTGCCACCAGTGCCACCTCATCAAATGGCTAAAAGAGTATTCTCAGCCGAGGAGGCGTACAAAATTCTTGCGGCTGACGGGAGCAATGGGGAGCTCTCCGATTCGGATTCCTCCGCATATTCAGATGAGTCTGACGTGGACTACGAGCCTGTCATAAGCAGTGGATCAATGACGGAGGAGACGGAGGAGGAGGAAGAAGAAGAGGAAGAGGGCCCGCCCGCCGGACGAAGGCGTTCTGCTGAGGAGGCAGTGCCATCCACCAGCACCGCAGTGCCATCCACCACCACCACTGCAGTACCATCCACCAGCACCGCAGTACCTCAGGAAGCAAGGCCACGTACCAGTGGGGTGTCACCTCAGCCCCAAAGGGTTAGGTTCCATGCCAGCCTTCCCTATTCCCTTCAGTACCCCTTGTGGCTTCCTCCTAATTCAGGAGAAGCCAACATTCCCCCTTTCACTGCCCAGCCAGGAGTCCAGGTGGATACAGAAAACTTTTCCCCAATAGATTTTTTTTATTTAATTTTTACTGAGGACATGCTGGCAACAATTGTGGCCCAGTGCAACTTATATGCCCAACAGTTTATAACCAGCAACCCAACGTCCTCTTATGCCCGTCCCTACCTGTGGAGAGCCCTTACAGTGGAGGAGTTTAGAATTTTTTTGGGTCTCACATTCTGCGTGGGACTAAATGGAAAAAATCAATTGCGTTCCTATTGGTCATCCCGCCACATCTATCACATGCCCATCTTTTCCTCAGTAATGCCCAGAACCAGATATCTAATGATTATGAGATTCCTACACTACAATGATAATACCCAGTGCCCTCCCCGAAATGACCCAAAATTTGATAAGCTATATAAAATTCGGCCGCTACTAAATTATTTTTCTGAAACCTTCCCCCAATTGTTTACCCCAGACCAACATATATGCGTGGATGAGTCCCTTATCAAATTTTCTGGCAGGCTGGGCATAAAACAATTTTTACCCAGCAAAAGGGCCCGCTATGGGGTGAAGCTGTATAAATTGTGCGAACGAGCAACTGGGTATGTGTATGCCTTTATTGTGTATGAAGGGAAGGACACCGAACTGCACCCCCCTAATTGCCCAGACTATATAGGAACCAGTGGGAAAGTAGTTTGGGAACTCATAAACCCACTCCTGGAGAAAGGATACCACTTGTATGTGAACAATTTTTATACAAGTTTTCCCCTGTTCCGAAACCTACATAGAATGAAGACTCCAGCATGCGGCACCGTACGGACGAACCGGAAGGACTTTCCTCAAAGCCTGGTCACCAAAAAATTGAGAAGAGGGGAGACGGCAAGTTTACGTAATGAGGAAATTTTGGCTGTGAAGTGGAGGGACAGAAGAGATGTCTACGTACTTTCTTCCATCCATAACAATGAATTTGTTGAGATCACCAGGAGGAATGGCCGGACCCAAAAACCCAAATGCATCTACGAGTACAATAAGTTCATGGGGGGTGTCGACTTCAACGACCAGATGCTCGAACCCTACCTTTCCACAAGAAGATCATACCAGTGGTATAAGAAAGTTTCCATTTACAGTAGGTGCCGCCGATATTGTGTCAATTTCGTCGCTTCTAGCGGCGATATTGACACCCTATGAGCTCCGTCGCGAGAGCCAGCGCCGAGCTGTCTCGTCATCGGGAAAGGAAAAATGTTCCTTTCACGATGAGCGACACGCATTGCCGATAGGCGGGGATCCGACGCGGATTCCCGCCAATGCCAGGCACTGCGTTTGGTATGAATCCTGAGCGGAAACTTCACGCCAATTTTTAAATAAAAAAACGGCATGGGTTCCCCCTCCAGGAGCATACCAGGCCCTTGGGTCTGGTCTGGATTTGAAGGGGAACCCTACGCCGAAAAAACGGCGTGGGGATCCCCCTCAAGATCCAAACCAGACCCTTATCCGAGCACGCAACCTGGCAGGCCGCAGGGGAAGAGGGGGGATGAGAGCGGCCCCCCCTCCCTCCTGAACCGTACCAGGCCACATGCCCTCAACATGGGGGATTTGGTGCTCTGGGGCAGGGGGGCGACCTGCGGCCCCCCCACCCCAGAGCACCCTGCCCCCATGTTGATGAGGACAGGGCCTCTTCCCGACAACCCTGGCCGTTGGTTGTCGGGGTCTGCGGGCGGGGGGCTTATCGGAATCCGGGAGCCCCCTTTAATAAGGGGGCCCCCAGATCCCGGCCCCACCACCCTATGTGAATGAGTATGGGGTACATCGTACCCCTACCCATTCACCTGGTGGAAAATAAATGGAAATAAAAACACAACACAGTTTTTAAAAGTATTTTATTGCACCGCTCCGGAGGTCTTCTTCCGACTTCGGGGGTCTCCGGTGTCGCCGCGTTCTCCGGTTCTTTCTTCTGCCGGGCCTCCGCTAACTTCTTTTTAGCTCTTTTGCTAACGGAGGCCCGGTCTTCTCCGTCGTCTTCTTCTTCTTCTCCCGCTCTCCGGTTCTTCTCCCGCTCTCCGGTTCTTTCTTCCGCCGGGCCTCCGCTAACTTCTTTTTAGCTCTTTTGCTAGCAGAGGCCCGGTCTTCTCCGTCGCCTCGTCCGGCTCTCCGTTGTCCTTCTGTCGGCCCCTCCACTAACTTCTTGTAGCTCTTTTGCTAGTGGAGGAGCCGGTCTTCGCCGTCGGCGTCTTCTTCCCTCTTCTCCTCCTCGATGTTGACTCGTCGCTTCCTCTCGCAGTAATGGTAAATCTTCGGTCTGCAGAGATTAATATAGGCTTCACATGACGTCACAGTCACATGGTCCGGGGCACATGTGCACATGACGTCACAGTCACATGCTCCAGGGCACATGTGCACATGTGCCCCGGAGCATGTGACTGTGACGTCATGGGACCATGTGACTGTGACGTCATGTGAAGCCTATATTAATCTCTGCGGACCGAAGATTTACCATTACTGCGAGAGGAAGCGACGAGTCAACATCGAGGAGGAGAAGAGGGAAGAAGACGCCGACGGCGACGACGGAGAAGACCGGCTCCTCCACTAGCAAAAGAGCTACAAGAAGTTAGTGGAGGGGCCGGCAGAAGGGCAACGGAGAGCCGGACGAGGCGACGGAGAAGACCAGGCCTCTGCTAGCAAAAGAGCTAAAAAGAGGTTAGCGGAGGCCCGGCGGAAGAAAGAACCGGAGAGCGGGAGAAGAACCGGAGAGCGGGAGAAGAAGAAGACGACGGAGAAGACCGGGCCTCCGTTAGCAAAAGAGCTAAAAAGAAGTTAGCGGAGGCCCGGCAGAAGAAAGAACCGGAGAACGCGGCGACGACACCGGAGACCCCCGAAGTTGGAAGAAGACCTCCGGAGTGGTGCAATAAAATACTTTTAAAAACTGTGTTGTGTTTTTATTTCCATTTATTTTCCACCAGGTGAATGGGTAGGGGTACGATGTACCCCATACTCATTCACATAGGGTGGGGGGGCCGGGATCTGGGGGCCCCCTTATTAAAGGGGGCTCCCGGATTCTGATAAGCCCCCCGCCCGCAGACCCCGACAACTCATCAACATGGGGGCAGGGTGCACTGGGGTGGGGGGGCCGCAGGTCGCCCCCCTGCCTCAGAGCACCAAACCCCCCATGTTGAGGGCATGTGGCCTGGTACAGTTCAGGAGGGAGGGGGGCCGCTCTCGTCCCCCCCTCTTCCCCTGCGGCCTGCCAGGTTGCGTGCTAGGATAAGGGTCTGGTTTGGATCTTGAGGGGGATCCCCACGCCGTTTTTTCGGCGTAGGGTTCCCCTTCAAATCCAGACCAAACCCAAGGGCCTGGTATGCTCCTGGAGGGGGAACCCACGCCGGTTTTTTCTTTAAAAATTGGCGTGGAGTTCCCGCTCAGGATTCATACCAAACGCAGTGCCTGGTATTGGCGGGAATCCGCGTCGGATCCCCGCTCAATACAGTGTCGCGTCTCCTCGCCATTGCAGCGAGCGCGACACGTGTCGCCACCCTGCTGCCGACATCTCGGCACTCCTGTCGCCGAGAATCTCTGCGATGAGAGCGCGATAGAAACACAATATCGGCGGCACCTACTGTATTTATTTAATTTGCCCATGTACAACTCCTATGTCATCTATCGGAAATCCACTATAAGACCCAAATCCTTCCTTTTCTTCCAGGAGGAAATCACCACTGCCCTTTTATACCCGAACAGCCCACCAGTAAACATTAGATCCGATGTCGTTAGCCGACTCTCCGAGCGCCACTTCCCAGATAAAATCTCTCCCAGACCAACAGGCCAAAAATGCCAGAAAAAATGCTGGGAGTGCACCAAAAGAGGAGAGCGAAAAGACACCATTTATTATTGTGCCCAATGTCCTTCAGAACCAGGCCTCTGCATAGGCGACTTCTTCTGCCATTACCATACCAAAATAAATTATTAGTTCACTTCCAGCCATTTATCTTCATACCCCTTATGCCTCTGCTTTCTCTGTAACTGACCCTGGCTTGTTATTCGACCACGCTTCTGCCTAACGATTCTGTTTATACCTCTGCCTGATCTGGAACTGACCCTGGACTGTTATTTGACCACGCTTCTGCCTACCGATTCTGTACATACCTCTGCCTGATCTGGAACTGACCCTGGACTGTTTGACCATGCTTTTTGCCTGCCTCTTGGACTGATCTTGTACCCTGCCAGTGGACTAGTGGGTTTCATAACACAGGGGTCTCACATATGTGTCATGGAGATCCTGCCAGAAACAGGCGCCCCGGACTTCCTGGTCTCCGTTCACGCGTGCGTCCAGCGGATGGCGCCAGAGAGACTATTTAAACCTGCCATTTACAGACAGTCCCTGCTGTCTGCTCTACAGCGTAGTACCTGTGTAACCCGATCTGAGAAACCCATCTGCATCTGACCTGGCTTTCCTGTGACCTTCCTGTTATCCGCCTGCACATGATCTCTGGCTTGTTTCTGACCACCGCTCTGCTTTGTCCTTTTGTACCTCGCTGTCTGCCAGTGTATCCGACCCGGCTTGTCCGACTACCCTGCCTGACCCAGGCTCCGGTCCGGTCCGTTCAGCTATTCCAGAACCTGCTGTGCTTCCTGGCTTCCTGGTTCCAGAACCTGCTGTGCTTCCTGGCTTCCTGGTTCCTGTCAACCTGCTGTGCTTCCTGGCTTCCTGGTTCCAGAACCTGCTGTGCTTCCTGGCTTCCTGGTTCCTGTCAACCTGCTGTGCTTCCTGGCTTCCTGGTTCCTGTCAACCTGCTGTGCTTCCTGGCTTCCTGGTTCCAGAACCTGCTGTGCTTCCTGGCTTCCTGGTTCCTGTCAACCTGCTGTGCTTCCTGGTTCCTGTCAACCTGCTGTGCTGCCTGGCTTCCTGGTTCCTGTCAACTCGCCTCACCTCGGTGTACCCGGATCCAGCCCGGACCACCCAGCCACTTGCTCTGTGTTGATCCTGCCAGGCACTCGTACCCCTTCTACCTCCATGCCTCCTGTTTCACTACCAGGGGCCGCTGGTGGGAGCCGTAAGGGAGGCCTCCCTCTGCTAAACCGGGCTCATCACCGTCAGGTACGTGACAGCAGCAGACAGCCATGTCTGAGCCCGAGCAGGGAGCCTCACCTATGGAGGAACTATGTCGGCACCTGGCGGGGTTGACTGAAGCAGTCAAAAGCCTCCAGCAAGGCTACACCCACCTGGAAGGACAAGTGCGGGCCCTCACCAACCCTTCTGGAGGCCAAGGGGGTCCACTTGCCTCTACGTCCTCTGCCGGTACAGGGTCCACACCCACGGTGGTCATGCTCCCCCCTGAACCCAGGGTCCCTACACCTGAAAGGTTCTCCGGGGACCGGAGCAAGTTCAGAGCCTTCCGTAACTCCTGTGAGCTGTACTTTGCCTTACAGCCCCGCACCTTCTGCCGTCACAGTCACATGGTCCGGGGCACATGTGCACATGACGTCACAGTCACATGCTCCAGAGCACATGTGCACATGTGCCCCGGAGCATGTGACTGTGACGTCATGGGACCATGTGACTGTGACGTCATGTGAAGCCTATATTAATCTCTGCGGACCGAAGATTTACCATTACTGCGAGAGGAAGCAACGAGTCAACATCGAGGAGGAGAAGAGGGAAGAAGACGCCGACGACGGAGAAGACCGGCTCCTCCACTAGCAAAAGAGCTACAAGAAGTTAGTGGAGGGGCCGGCAGAAGTGGAGGCGACGGAGAAGACCGGGCCTCTGCTAGCAAAAGAGCTAAAAAGAAGTTAGCGGAGGCCCGGCGGAAGAAAGAACCGGAGAGCGGGAGAAGAACCGGAGAGCGGGAGAAGAAGAAGAAGACGACGGAGAAGACCGGGTCTCCGTTAGCAAAAGAGCTAAAAAGAAGTTAGCGGAGGCCCGGCAGAAGAAAGAACCGGAGAACGCGGCGACGACACCGGAGACCCCCGAAGTCGGAAGAAGACCTCCGGAGCGGTGCAATAAAATACTTTTAAAAACTGTGTTGTGTTTTTATTTCCATTTATTTTCCACCAGGTGAATGGGTAGGGGTACGATGTACCCCATACCCATTCACATAGGGTGGGGGGGCCGGGATCTGGGGGCCCCCTTATTAAAGGGGGCTCCCGGATTCCGATAAGCCCCCCGCCCGCAGACCCCGACAACCAACGGCCAGGGTTGTCGGGAAGAGGCCCTGTCCTCATCAACATGGGGGCAGAGTGCACTGGGGTGGGGGGGCCGCAGGTCGCCCCCCTGCCTCAGAGCACCAAACCCCCATGTTGAGGGCATGTGGCCTGGTACGGTTCAGGAGGGAGGGGGGCCGCTCTCGTCCCCCCCTCTTCCCCTGCGGCCTGCCAGGTTGCGTGCTCGGATAAGGGTCTGGTTTGGATCTTGAGGGGGATCCCCACGCCGTTTTTTCGGCATAGGGTTCCCCTTCAAATCCAGACCAGACCCAAGGGCCTGGTATGCTCCTGGAGGGGGAACCCACGCCGGTTTTTTCTTTAAAAATTGGCGTGGAGTTCCCGCTCAGGATTCATACCAAACGCAGTGCCTGGTATTGGCGGGAATCCACGTCGGATCCCCGCTCAATACAGTGTCGCGTCTCCTCGCCATTGCAGCGAGCGCGACACGTGTCGCCACCCTGCTGCCGACATCTCGGCACTCCTGTCACCGAGAATCTCGGCGATGAGAGCGCGATAGAAACACAATATCGGCGGCACCTACTGTATTTATTTAACCACTTCAATACAGGGCTTTTTGTACCTATTCAATACCGGGCCTATTTTGGCACTTCTCCTACATGTACAAATCATCATTCTTTTGCTAGAAAATTACTCAGAACCCCCAAACATTATACATGTTTTTTTAGCAGACACCTTAGGGAATAAAATGACGGTCATTGCAACATTTTTTCTTGCACAATATTTGCGCAATAATTTTTCAAACGCCTTTTTTTTTAAAAAAAAATGGTTTCATGAATTAAAAAATAACAAAACAGTAAAGTTAGCCCAATTTTTTGGGAAAATATGAAAGATAATGTTACGCCGAGTAAATAAATACCTAACATGTCACGCTTTAAAATTGCGCACACTCATGGAATGGCGCCAAACTTCGGTACTTAAAAATCTCCATAGGCGACGCTTTAATTTTTTTTACAGGTTACCAGGTTAGAATTACAGAGGAGGTCTAGTTCTAGAATTTTTGCACGCGCTCTAACGCACGCGGCGATACCTCACATGCGTGGTTTGAACGGCGTTTACATATGTGGGCGACTTACGTGTGCATTCGCTTCTGATCGCGAGCTACCGGGGACAGGGGCGTTTTAATTTTTTTTTTTATTATTTTTTTTTTTTTTTACTTATTTTTTTTTTTACAATGATTTTACTTTTTTTTTTTTTTGATCACTTTTATTCCTATTACAAGGAATGTAAACATCCCTTGTAATAGGAATGTGTGTGACAGGTTCTCTTTATTGAGAGATGCGGGGTCAATAAGACCCCACATCTCTCCTCCAGGCTGGAAAGCATGAGATCAGTGAAAAAATTTTCACTGATTTCATACTTACAGCCGCAATGGCGGCTTTGTTTACATTTGAGACCCGGGCGTGACATCATCACATCGCGCCCGGGCCTCCGACGATCATAGAGATGACTGGTGACCATCTGGTCACCAGTCATCTCTATGCTCATCACGTGACTCCACCAACGATGCCGGAAGATTCGCTCCGGGTCCCCGATCGCACGGGGGAGCCCGGAGAAGCACCGGATGGCGGCGGGAGGGGGGGTGTCCCCTCCCGCCGCCTATAAGAACGATCAAGCGGCGGAACCGCCGCTATGATCGTTCTTATGGTGCACAGAATCGCCGGCACTTCAAAAGGATATCTGAATGATGCCTCTAGCTGCAGGCATCATTCAGATATCCCCCTACAAAACCGAGGACGTCATATGACGTCCACCCAGGATGGGAGATCCCATCTGTGGACGTCATTTGTCTATGGCTGGGTAGGGAAGTGGTTAATTTGCCCATGTACAACTCCTATGTCATCTATCGGAAATCCACTATAAGACCCAAATCCTTCCTTTTCTTCCAGGAGGAAATCACCACTGCCCTTTTATACCCGAACAGCCCACCAGTAAACATTAGATCCGATGTCGTTAGCCGACTCTCCGAGCGCCACTTCCCAGATAAAATCTCTCCCAGACCAACAGGCCAAAAATGCCAGAAAAAATGCTGGGAGTGCACCAAAAGAGGAGAGAGAAAAGACACCATTTATTATTGTGCCCAATGTCCTTCAGAACCAGGCCTCTGCATAGGCGACTTCTTCTGCCATTACCATACCAAAATAAATTATTAGTTCACTTCCAGCCATTTATCTTCATACCCCTTATGCCTCTGCTTTCTCTGTAACTGACCCTGGCTTGTTATTCGACCACGCTTCTGCCTAACGATTCTGTTTATACCTCTGCCTGATCTGGAACTGACCCTGGACTGTTATTTGACCACGCTTCTGCCTACCGATTCTGTACATACCTCTGCCTGATCTGGAACTGACCCTGGACTGTTTGACCATGCTTTTTGCCTGCCTCTTGGACTGATCTTGTACCCTGCCAGTGGACTAGTGGGTTTCATAACACAGGGGTCTCACATATGTGTCATGGAGATCCTGCCAGAAACAGGCGCCCCGGACTTCCTGGTCTCCGTTCACGCGTGCGTCCAGCGGGTGGCGCCAGAGAGACTATTTAAACCTGCCATTTACAGACAGTCCCTGCTGTCTGCTCTACAGCGTAGTACCTGTGTAACCCGATCTGAGAAACCCATCTGCATCTGACCCGGCTTTCCTGTGACCTTCCTGTCATCTGCCTGCACATGATCTCTGGCTTGTTTCTGACCACCGCTCTGCTTTGTCCTTTTGTACCTCGCTGTCTGCCAGTGTATCCGACCCGGCTTGTCCGACTACCCTGCCTGACCCAGGCTCCGGTCCGGTCCGTTCAGCTGTTCCAGAACCTGCTGTGCTTCCTGGCTTCCTGGTTCCAGAACCTGCTGTGCTTCCTGGCTTCCTGGTTCCTGTCAACCTGCTGTGCTTCCTGGCTTCCTGGTTCCAGAACCTGCTGTGCTTCCTTGTTTCCTGGTTCCTGTCAACCTGCTGTGCTTCCTGGCTTCCTGGTTCCTGTCAACCTGCTGTGCTTCCTGGCTTCCTGGTTCCAGAACCTGCTGTGCTTCCTGGCTTCCTGGTTCCTGTCAACCTGCTGTGCTTCCTGGCTTCCTGGTTCCTGTCAACCTGCTGTGCTGCCTGGCTTCCTGGTTCCTGTCAACTCGCCTCACCTCGGTGTACCCGGATCCAGCCCGGACCACCCAGCCACTTGCTCTTTGTTGATCCTGCCAGGCACTCGTACCCCTTCTACCTCCATGCCTCCTGTTTCACTACCAGGGGCCGCTGGTGGGAGCCGTAAGGGAGGCCTCCCTCTGCTAAACCGGGCTCGTCACCGTCAGGTACGTGACAGCAGCAGACAGCCATGTCTGAGCCCGAGCAGGGAGCCTCACCTATGGAGGAACTATGTCGGCACCTGGCGGGGTTGACTGAAGCAGTCAAAAGCCTCCAGCAAGGCTACACCCACCTGGAAGGACAAGTGCGGGCCCTCACCAACCCTTCTGGAGGCCAAGGGGGTCCACTTGCCTCTACGTCCTCTGCCGGTACAGGGTCCACACCCACGGTGGTCATGCTCCCCCCTGAACCCAGGGTCCCTACACCTGAAAGGTTCTCCGGGGACCGGAGCAAGTTCAGAGCCTTCCGTAACTCCTGTGAGCTGTACTTTGCCTTACAGCCCCGCACCTTCTGCCGTCACAGTCACATGGTCCGGGGCACATGTGCACATGACGTCACAGTCACATGCTCCAGGGCACATGTGCACATGTGCCCCGGAGCATGTGACTGTGACGTCATGGGACCATGTGACTGTGACGTCATGTGAAGCCTATATTAATCTCTGCGGACCGAAGATTTACCATTACTGCGAGAGGAAGCGACGAGTCAACATCGAGGAGGAGAAGAGGGAAGAAGACGCCGATGGCGACGACGGAGAAGACCGGCTCCTCCACTAGCAAAAGAGCTACAAGAAGTTAGTGGAGGGGCCGGCAGAAGGACAACAGAGAGCCGGACGAGGCGACGGAGAAGACCGGGCCTCTGCTAGCAAAAGAGCTAAAAAGAAGTTAGCGGAGGCCCGGCGGATGAAAGAACCGGAGAGCGGGAGAAGAACCGGAGAGCGGGAGAAGAAGAAGAAGACGACGGAGAAGACCGGGCCTCCGTTAGCAAAAGAGCTAAAAAGAAGTTAGCGGAGGCCCGGCAGAAGAAAGAACCGGAGAACGCGGCGACGACACCGGAGACCCCCGAAGTCGGAAGAAGACCTCCGGAGCGGTGCAATAAAATACTTTTAAAAACTGTGTTGTGTTTTTATTTCCATTTATTTTCCACCAGGTGAATGGGTAGGGGTACGATGTACCCCATACTCATTCACATAGGGTGGGGGGCCGGGATCTGGGGGCCCCCTTATTAAAGGGGGCTCCCGGATTCCGATAAGCCCCCCGCCCGCAGACCCCGACAACCAACGGCCAGGGTTGTCGGGAAGAGGCCCTGTCCTCATCAACATGGGGGCAGGGTGCACTGGGGTGGGGGGGCCGCAGGTCGCCCCCCTGCCTCAGAGCACCAAACCCCCCATGTTGAGGGCATGTGGCCTGGTACGGTTCAGGAGGGAGGGGGGCCCGCTCTCGTCCCCCCCTCTTCCCCTGCGGCCTGCCAGGTTGCATGCTCGGATAAGGGTCTGGTTTGGACCTTGAGGGGGATCCCCACGCCGTTTTTTGGGCGTAGGGTTCCCCTTCAAATCCAGACCAGACCCAAGGGCCTGGTATGCTCCTGGAGGGGGAACCCACGCCGTTTTTTTCTTTAAAAATTGGCGTGGAGTTCCCGCTCAGGATTCATACCAAACGCAGTGCCTGGTATTGGCGGGAATCCACGTCGGATCCCAGCTCAATACAGTGTCGCGTCTCCTCGCCATTGCAGCGAGCGCGACACGTGTCGCCACCCTGCTGCCGACATCTCGGCACTCCTGTCGCCGAGAATCTCGGCGATGAGAGCGCGATAGAAACACAATATCGGCGGCACCTACTGTATTTATTTAATTTGCCCATGTACAACTCCTATGTCATCTATCGGAAATCCACTATAAGACCCAAATCCTTCCTTTTCTTCCAGGAGGAAATCACCACTGCCCTTTTATACCCGAACAGCCCACCAGTAAACATTAGATCCGATGTCGTTAGCCGACTCTCCGAGCGCCACTTCCCAGATAAACTCTCTCCCAGACCAACAGGCCAAAAATGCCAGAAAAAATGCTGGGAGTGCACCAAAAGAGGAGAGAGAAAAGACACCATTTATTATTGTGCCCAATGTCCTTCAGAACCAGGCCTCTGCATAGGCGACTTCTTCTGCCATTACCATACCAAAATAAATTATTAGTTCACTTCCAGCCATTTATCTTCATACCCCTTATGCCTCTGCTTTCTCTGTAACTGACCCTGGCTTGTTATTCGACCACGCTTCTGCCTAACGATTCTGTTTATACCTCTGCCTGATCTGGAACTGACCCTGGACTGTTATTTGACCACGCTTCTGCCTACCGATTCTGTACATACCTCTGCCTGATCTGGAACTGACCCTGGACTGTTTGACCATGCTTTTTGCCTGCCTCTTGGACTGATCTTGTTCCCTGCCAGTGGACTAGTGGGTTTCATAACACAGGGGTCTCACATATGTGTCATGGAGATCCTGCCAGAAACAGGCGCCCCGGACTTCCTGGTCTCCGTTTACGCGTGCGTCCAGCGGGTGGCGCCAGAGAGACTATTTAAACCTGCCATTTACAGACAGTCCCTGCTGTCTGCTCTACAGCGTAGTACCTGTGTAACCCGATCTGAGAAACCCATCTGCATCTGACCCGGCTTTCCTGTGACCTTCCTGTTATCCGCCTGCACATGATCTCTGGCTTGTTTCTGACCACCGCTCTGCTTTGTCCTTTTGTACCTCGCTGTCTGCCAGTGTATCCGACCCGGCTTGTCCGACTACCCTGCCTGACCCAGGCTCCGGTCTGGTCCGTTCAGCTGTTCCAGAACCTGCTGTGCTTCCTGGCTTCCTGGTTCCAGAACCTGCTGTGCTTCCTGGCTTCCTGGTTCCTGTCAACCTGCTGTGCTTCCTGGCTTCCTGGTTCCAGAACCTGCTGTGCTTCCTGGCTTCCTGGTTCCTGTCAACCTGCTGTGCTTCCTGGCTTCCTGGTTCCTGTCAACCTGCTGTGCTTCCTGGCTTCCTGGTTCCAGAACCTGCTGTGCTTCCTGGCTTCCTGGTTCCTGTCAACCTGCTGTGCTTCCTGGCTTCCTGGTTCCTGTCAACCTGCTGTGCTGCCTGGCTTCCTGGTTCCTGTCAACTCGCCTCACCTCGGTGTACCCGGATCCAGCCCGGACCACCCAGCCACTTGCTCTGTGTTGATCCTGCCAGGCACTCGTACCCCTTCTACCTCCGTGCCTCCTGTTTCACTACCAGGGGCCGCTGGTGGGAGCCGTAAGGGAGGCCTCCCTCTGCTAAACCGGGCTTGTCACCGTCAGGTACGTGACAGCAGCAGACAGCCATGTCTGAGCCCGAGCAGGGAGCCTCACCTATGGAGGAACTATGTCGGCACCTGGCGGGGTTGACTGAAGCAGTCAAAAGCCTCCAGCAAGGCTACACCCACCTGGAAGGACAAGTGCGGGCCCTCACCAACCCTTCTGGAGGCCAAGGGGGTCCACTTGCCTCTACGTCCTCTGCCGGTACAGGGTCCACACCCACGGTGGTCATGCTCCCCCCTGAACCCAGGGTCCCTACACCTGAAAGGTTCTCCGGGGACCGGAGCAAGTTCAGAGCCTTCCGTAACTCCTGTGAGCTGTACTTTGCCTTACAGCCCCGCACCTTCTCCTTGGAAGCCACCAAGGTGGGCTTTGTGATCTCTTTGCTCTCTGGAGACCCCCAGAACTGGGCCTGCTGGAACATAAGGACGTGGCCTTGGACAGCCTTACAGTTTTCTTCAATGCCATGGCCCAACTGTATGAGGACCCTCAGCTTTCAGTTACCGCAGAAAACGCTTTGCGGACCCTTCAGCAGGGACGCAGAGAGGCAGAGGACTATGCAGCTGAATTTAGGCGCTGGAGCGCAGATACCAGGTGGAATGACGCCGCCCTCCGTCACCAGTTCCGCATAGGTCTTTCAGACCCCCTGAAGGACGAACTGGCTAGGGTCGGAATACCAGAGACTCTGAATCTGTTGATCGAGTTAACTATTCAGATTGACCGACGTTTGAGGGAACGGAGGGCTAAGAGGGCCACAGGCTTCTCCCGTCCGACCTGGATGCTTCCTCGGGTCCCCAGTCACCTGCACCCAGCTCCTGTCGCACCCCTGACCCCCTCACACGATGCACCTGAACCCATGCAGCTTGGAGTCCTTCGTCCCTCCCTCACTCCGGAGAAACGCCAGCGCCGGCGAGCGCATAACCTGTGCCTGTATTGTGGGGAACCCGGACATTTCGTTAGAAGTTGTCCCCTGAAAGCCCGTAAGTGTTTCTCAGTTTAACCAACCCTCAGGCCAAGCCTTCATCTCACCTTGCCCTTTCTATCTCCCTACAGCTCCCAGGAAGGACTCTGCAAGTGTCCGCTATCATTGACTCTGGGGCTTGTAGTTGCTTTATGGACTCAACTTTTGCCCGCACACAGCTGATCCCTCTCCTTACCAAGACTCATGGATTATGTGTTCACCTGGCTGACGGGTCCGTTATCAAGTCGGGACCCGTGGTCCAAGAAACGGTCCCTTTACCTGTCACCATCCTCACCACTACCGGGGTTCACCGAGAGTACCTACGTCTGGACATTATTTCTTCTCCACTGTTCCCTATGATTCTCGGTATGCCCTGGTTGTAAGCCCACAACCCCACCATCAACTGGGTCATGGGGGTAGTTACCTTTCCTTCCTCCTACTGCCAACAGTCCTGCGGCTCACACAAGCTCCCTGGGCCGGCCGCTCTACTGTGTACCGACACTGATGCTGGTACACGTCAGATCATCCCTGATGCCTACCTGGACTTCCTTGATGTGTTCAGCAGACAGGGGGCAGAGACACTACCACCCCATCGGGCCTATGATTGCCCCATCGACCTGCTACCCGGAGCAGCTATTCCATTCGGTAGGATCTTCCCATTAACGGAGGTAGAACAGGGGGCACTAAAGAACTATATCGACGAGAACCTACAAAAGGGGTTCATTCGCCCCTTTACGTCGCCAGCAGGCGCAGGCATCTTCTTCGTGGAAAAAAAGGAGCATACCCTCCGACCCTGTGTGGATTACCGTGAACTAAATAAGGTCACCATTAAGAATCGCTACCCGCTTCCCCTGGTACCAGAGTTATTCCAAAGATTGGGAGCTGCCACCATTTTTACTAAACTTGACCTCCGTGGAGCTTACAATCTGGTCCGAATCAAGGAGGGTGATGAATGGAAGACTGCCTTCCGCTCCCGGTTTGGACATTTTGAGTACTTAGTGATGCCCTTCGAGTTGTGCAACGCACCTGCCACCTTCCAGTACTTTATTAATGATGTACTTCGGGACTTTCTAGACCTTTTTGTTATTGTCTACTTGGATGACATACTAATCTTTTCTTCCTCCCTTGACTCTCATCGCAGGCACGTCAGAAGTGTGTTGGATCGGCTTCGCCAGCATAGCCTATATGCGAAGGCTGAGAAATGTGAGTTTGAGCAAGAGAGCATAGCATTCCTGGGGTTAATCATCTCCGGTGAAGGCATCAGGATGGATCCACAGAAGATTGCTGCAATCCTGGACTGGCCAGTGCCAATGGATAAAAAGGGAATCCAACGGTTCGTTGGGTTCGCTAATTTTTATCGTAAATTCATCCGGTGGTTCTCCGCAATCATTGCGCCCATCACCCAGTTAACCAAGCAGGGAACCCGCTTCCACTGGTCCCCAGCGGCCCAGAAGGCCTTCGAAGTCCTGAAGGGTCTCTTCACCTCTGCTTCTATTTTGAAACACCCAGATTCCTCACTGCCATTTGTACTTGAGGTAGATGCCTCTGAAGTCGCGGTAGGAGCAATACTGTCACAGAGACAAGGAACCAGGGCTTTGCTTCACCCAGTAGCCTTCTTTTCTCGCAAACTATCTGCGGCGGAGAGAAACTATGATGTAGGGGACCGGGAACTACTGGCGATCAAGTCTACCTTGGAAGAATGGCGATACTTACTTGAAGGAGCTGCTCACCCGATTCTAATATTCACTGACCATAAGAATCTGGAGTACCTGAAAGCAGCAAAAAGATTAAAACCACGACAAGCCAGATGGGCGCTGTTCTTTTCCCGGTTTTCCTTTCATGTCACTTATCGCCCTGGTGCCAAGAACACTAAACCCGACGCCTTGTCCCGAATGTTTCATGGATCAAAGGAAACCCCCTTGCCCGATACCATCCTCGCCCCTGGAAATTTTCTTCTTCTTCAGGAAGATTTACTTACTCGGATCAGACAAGCCACCACTGGACAGGAACCCTCCTCTGAGCTGGACTTGCAGGCTAAGGATGGGCTACTATGGCACCAGAACAGGATATTCGTACCAGAAGAACTAAGAATAACCGTGTTAGAGCTCTGCCACGATCATGCCCTTGCCGGGCGCTTTGGTGTTGCCAAGACCACTGATTTGGTACAACGTACCTTCTGGTGGCCCCGATTACGCGAGGATTGCAGGAAGTTCGTGGAGTCCTGTATTACTTGTACCCGAAACAAAGGGTTCCAGATCCAAGGCCTGGGGACTACTGAGGCCTTTACCTGTTCCGGACAGGCCTTGGAAGATGCTTTCCATCGACTTTATAGTTGAACTGCCTCCAGCGGAAAACCATACCACTATCTTTGTGATAGTGGACCGTCTGTCCAAAATGGCACATTTTGTCCCTATGAAGGGGACCCCCTCAGCCCCGGAAACGGCACAAATATTCATCAGAGAGGTCGTCAGGCTCCACGGGGTGCCTGCCAATATTGTCTCTGATCGGGGGGTACAATTTACCTCCCGGTTCTGGAGATCCCTCTGCAAGACCCTAGGGATAGAACTATCGTTTTCTTCGCCTTATCACCCTCAGACCAATGGACAGACGGAGAGGACTAATCAGACCCTCGAGCAATACCTGCGTTGTTTCTCCTCTTTTGCTCAGAATGACTGTCTCTCCCTGCTCCCGTTGGCTGAGTTCGCCTATAATAACTCCATCCACTCCGCAACTAACCAGACCCCATTCTTCGCGAACTATGGTTTTCACCCTGCATTCCTGCCCAACTCCCTCCCGGAGTGTTCGGTGCCTGCAGTTCAGGAAAGGGTGAACTTCTTCTCATCAAACAATCAGCTTTTACGCAAAACCATGGCGAAGACTCAGGAGTATAACAAGATGGTCTACGACAGGAGAAGGCGGGGTGAATTAGTGCTGGTACCCGGCGACCAAGTATGGCTCTCTACCATTAACCTAAGGTTGGCGTGCCCTTCCAAGAAGTTGGGCCCCAAGTTCTTAGGGCCATTTCCTGTCAAGAGGAAGATTAACAAAGTGACCTACGAGCTGGAGCTCCCCGACTCCCTTAGAGTCCACCCTGTCTTTCATGTTTCCCTGTTGAAACCATCAGTCTCCAACCCATTCCCAGGCCGGACTCCGGCTCGCCCTGATCCCGTCATCATAGATGGGGAGCAGGAATTCGAAGTAGAGGCTATTCTGGACGTGAGGAGAAGAGGTAACCGGAACCAATTCTTAATTAAATGGAAGGGTTACGGACCCGAAGAGAACTCTTGGGAACCGGAGGAGAACATTCATGCCAGGAATCTGATACAGGCCTTCAGAAGATCTCACCCCGAAAGATGTATCCGTATGGGCATCCGGAGGCTGCCCCTTGGGGGGGGGGCAATGTCATGGAGATCCTGCCAGAAACAGGCGCCCCGGACTTCCTGGTCTCCGTTTACGCGTGCGTCCAGCGGGTGGCGCCAGAGAGACTATTTAAACCTGCCATTTACAGACAGTCCCTGCTGTCTGCTCTACAGCGTAGTACCTGTGTAACCCGATCTGAGAAACCCATCTGCATCTGACCCGGCTTTCCTGTGACCTTCCTGTTATCCGCCTGCACATGATCTCTGGCTTGTTTCTGACCACCGCTCTGCTTTGTCCTTTTGTACCTCGCTGTCTGCCAGTGTATCCGACCCGGCTTGTCCGACTACCCTGCCTGACCCAGGCTCCGGTCCGGTCCATTCAGCTGTTCCAGAACCTGCTGTGCTTCCTGGCTTCCTGGTTCCAGAACCTGCTGTGCTTCCTGGCTTCCTGGTTCCTGTCAACCTGCTGTGCTTCCTGGCTTCCTGGTTCCAGAACCTGCTGTGCTTCCTGGCTTCCTGGTTCCTGTCAACCTGCTGTGCTTCCTGGCTTCCTGGTTCCTGTCAACCTGCTGTGCTTCCTGGCTTCCTGGTTCCAGAACCTGCTGTGCTTCCTGGCTTCCTGGTTCCTGTCAACCTGCTGTGCTTCCTGGCTTCCTGGTTCCTGTCAACTCGCCTCACCTCGGTGTACCCGGATCCACCCCGGACCACCCAGCCACTTGCTCTGTGTTGATCCTGCCAGGCACTCGTACCCCTTCTACCTCCGTGCCTCCTGTTTCACTACCAGGGGCCGCTGGTGGGAGCCGTAAGGGAGGCCTCCCTCTGCTAAACCGGGCTCGTCACCGTCAGGTACGTGACAATATGTGAGGGGCTCCAGAATTGTTTTTCTGGATGAAGAAAACAATTGTTTTTGTTTTTCTCATTCCCAGATTAGGGTCTGGAGACTCGGAGGCTTCAAAGAGATTTGGGTGGGAGAAGCCTCTACCCCTGTCCCCATTCAGTCCTGAACGAGGCCCTACTTCTGCCAACTGCCTGTAGGACCTATGCCATCATGCCTCTGCCTGTCGCATGAACTGACCACACCACATGGACCTGCCTACTACCAGGACCAATATTTTGGCACTGCTGACAATCTCTGCCTGCACTGACCCAGCACAATCAGCTGTTATCCCGTGGACTTCCTGGAAGCTTTACCATCACAGACTGGGACTGCCCTGCCACTGGAACATCTCCTGGACGCACTTACCTGCTACATGCCTGTTTCATCCACTATCTTGTAAGTGTTTTTAACCCTTTTAGGGGATATTAAAAGTTTTATACTTTTGCACTTAGAGGCGCCTTGTTTGTTTTTCTACTGACCCTGGACTGTATATGGACAGTATCCCTGCCTGCTGCCTGTACTGACTATGGACAGTATTCCTGCCTGTTGCCTGGACAATTGCATTCGCTTTTGCTGACCAAGTCCCTGCCTGCTGCCTGGACCAGTGCTATCCTCCTGTGAAAAACTGCGCTACTAAAACCACAGGTAATCTTTTGTTTACCATTTGCTCAGCAGAATGTATTTTGGGGTGTAATTCTTGGTATGTTCATGCTATGTGTCCCTAGAACACCTGATAGTCTCACACATTTGGTATCGCCATACTCAGGAGGAGTAGCAGAATGTATTTTGGGGTGTCATTTTTGCTATGTACACGCTATGTGTTGGCAATATCTTATAAATGGACAACTTTGCGTAAACAAATTGCGTTTACATTTTTTTCCCGCATTTTCCAAAAACTTCAGGAAAAAAATGAACCGTTCAAAAGACTCATTATGCCTTATAGATTATACGTTGGGGTGTTAGCTTTCCAAAATGGGGTCACTTTGTGGGCGTTTCCATTGTCCTGGTGCTCCAGGGCCTTCAAAATTGTAATAGGTAGTCAACTAGTGTGTAATTTATGCTCCTAGAATACCTGATGGTGCTCCCTGCATGTTGGGCCTCTGTTTGTGGCCAGGCTGTGAAAAATTCCCACACATGTGGTATCGCCATACTCAGGAGGAGTAGCAGAATGTATTTTGGGGCATCATTTGTGGTATACACATGCCATGTGAGAGAAATAACCTATTACAATGACAATTTTGTGGAAAAAATAAAAAAATAAAAAATCTTAATTTTGCAATGAATTGTGGGAAAAAAATTACAACATCAAAAACCTCACCATGCATCTTACTAAATACCTTGGAATGTCTACTTTCAAAAAAGGGGTCATTTGGGGGGTATTTTGTGCTTTGCTGGCTTGTTCGGGTCGTAAGAAATGAGATAGGCCACCAGTACATTAGGTGTGATCAATTGTTTATGATCCGCAGCTTGTAGACTCTATAACTTTCACAAAGACCAAATAATATCCACAAATTTGGGTTATTTTTACCAAAGATATGTAGCAGTATAAATTGTGGCCAAAATTTATGAAGAAAAATTACTAATTTGCAAAATTTTATCACATAAACAAAAAAAAATCGTTTTTTTTTCCAAATTTTCCGTATTTTTTTCATTTATAGCGCAAAAAATAAAAAACCCAGAGGTGATCAAATACCACCAAAAGAAAGCTCTATTTGTATGAAAAAAAGGACAAAATAATCATTTCGGTACAGTATTACATGACTGAGTAATTGTCATTCAAAGTGTGAGAGCGATGAAAGCTGAAAATTGGTCCGGCACGAAGGGGGTTTAGTGCCCAGTTGTCAAGTGGTTAAATCTTCTTTAGAATGGTACAATAATGAAAAATAATGAACTTGTTTTGCTGCAGATATTCACACAGAGTTTTGACTAACTTTTTGAAACATTTTTCATGCTGATCTCATGAATATTTTTTTGTATTATATAGAGCAAGATCTCCTCCTTAATATTTAATTAATAATTTTTATTTATTTTTTAATTTTGAATACAGATCTTCATTTTAAATGATTATTTAATTTCTAGTGATCTCCATGATTAGAATTTTTATTTTGTTGTGTCAAGTTTAACAAATGAATAATATTATCTTGTATTTTTTGACCTTCAAAGAGATTGTTTTGTGTTATCTGTCCCTTTTATTTTATTATTTTTTATAAATGTATCTGCCTACTCCAAAGCTAATTGTTTTATTTTTAGAAAAACACATAGTCAAGTATTAACAGTAAAAAAAAATCTATATATTTTGGTATATAACAAAATAAATAGAAGGCAGCGCTGGAGAACCTGCTGCAATTTGTGCATCCTTGGGACCCCAGAGCACACATCAAAACCCTGTGTGGACAATAAAATTGGGACCTTGAGAAGCACATCAGTTGTGAGCACAATCTGGTCCTGAACTCCCAGAGGTCAGGAACAGCAGCAGGTGAGATATATATGTCCAAAGTCTGTGGTACTACAACAGGCTGCCTTCTGTCAGACCACATTGAAGCAAGGCCATCACTTCTTGGTCTTCTTGGTAGCCTTCCCTGCAGCCTTCCTTCTGCGTGTGGCTGGAGGCTGTGCCACTGGAGGTGTACTCGTGTCAGGAGGAGGAGAAGGAGGTGGAGAAGAAGAAGGAGGAGGAGGAGGAGGAGGAGGAGGAGCAGGAGAAGGTTGAGGTTGTGTAAGCTGGGCGACCTCACATATGGCCATATTGGGGGTAATTCTCCCCATCACCCCCTTGTTTAGTAAGCTGAGCAGCAGGGGATCACATAGGAGGTGTTGTTCCATGCTCATTGCTTTAAATTTTGCCCCAACTAGGCTGGCATAGGCCTCTTCTGTAGTTGTTGGCTCCTGGAGGGTGGCATGTGCCTCTCTTATCAGGGCCATTGCTGCCTGGCTGGTGCTCCTCTCCCTCCTGATCCTTTTTGTAAGGTGGATGGGAGGCACCTGCGATCTGGTCCTGCTACTTGGCCCGGCCACCTCCTGTGTGCCACTGGGCCCTGCCTCCTCCTGTGTGCCACTGGGCTCTGCCTCCTCCTGGCTCACAGTGGGCCCTCCCTCCTCCTGGCTCACAGTGGGCCCTGCCTCCTCCTGCCTGACACTTTCCTGACCCTCATCCTGGTTGATGTCATCCTGTGTATGAAAAAGGGACATAGTTTGAGTTTTTGGTTCATCAATCACACACAATTTTCAGCTCATGACTGTTGCAAATTGAATGTAAAGAAATAGAAAAGACTATCATTATGACCCCAGCAGTTTTCATTCTTCTCCCCCACTTTTTGGGCCACTACTGTCTATTGATAATTAAAACACTTTTTGATCAAACATTTTTTTTTTTTCCATATTAACATCTTCTTTGATGCATTAATTTTATCACAATAAATGTTTATAAAATACTATGCCTGGCTTCAGATGTCCAAATCCGGTTCTTCCAGGATGGCATCCTCCTCTTGCTCCAGAGAAGGCTCAGGTTGGCTGCAGGGAAGGCTGGAGGGAAGACTGGACAGTGATGGCCTTGCCTCAAGGTGGTCGTTCAGCTGTAGTACCACAACTTCGGGACATATAAATCTTTGCTGCTGCTTCTGACCTCTAAGAAGCCAGGACAAGGGTTGAGCGAACCCGAACTGTAAAGTTCGGGTTCGTACCGGACTTTGGGTTTTTGGTACCCGGACCCGAACCCGAACAATTTACTGTATGTTCGGGTTCAGTGTTCGGCAATGTAATGGCGCGCTGCAGGGCAGCCAATCAACATTTGTTTAACTCGTGTGCTCTTAGAAGCCATCACAGCCATGCCTACTAATGGCATGGCTGTGATTGGCCAGTGCAGCATGTGACCCAGCCTCTATATAAGCTAGAGGCACATAGCACAGCACGTCACTCTGCTTTAGATAGTGTAGGGAAAGGTTGCTGCTGCTGCTGCTTTGAGGGAGAGAATTATCCTAGGAGTCCTGATTCAGAAATCAAATTACTCAGCGAACTACATAGCACAGCACGTCACTCTGCTTTAGATAGTGTAGAGAAAGGTTGCTGCTGCTGCTTTGAGGGAGAGAATTAGATAGTCCTGATTCAGAAATCAAATTACTCAGCGATCTACCTTGATTTTGTTGTGTGGGTGCAGTGCACAATCTTTTTACCCTGCCCTGAGCCCAGTGCCAGAGAAAAGATAACCGTCTGTTAGGTTGGCGTCGGCGGGCATTTTATGCAACTTATGTTACTGTGAGATACACCCTTTAGATACTGTTGCTCTATTCTGCTATTCAAAAAACACCCATTTAGGGCAAAAAAATATATTTTGCAGTGTTTCCTGCATATCTGTACATGTGAGATTAGATAGTGTTCTTCTATTCTGCTATTCAATTTTTTTTTTTTTTAGGGCAAATAATTTTTTTGTGGTGCGTTTCCTGCATATCTGTACATGTGAGATATACACTTTAGATACTGTTCTTCTATTCTGCTATTCAAAAAAAAAATATTTAGGGCAAATAAAAAAAAATGGTGCGTTTCCTGCATATCTGTACGTGTGAGATGCACCCTTTAGATACTGTTGCTCTATTCTGCTATTCAAAAAACACCCATTTAGGGCAAGATCCTAAATTTGAGAAATATGAGGAGAACGTCAAATAAGGGACGTGGCCCCGGTCGTGGTGCTGCTGGTGGAGCTCCTGTTGCAGGGAGAGGATGTGGTCGATCTGTGCCAGCTACACGCACAAGTGAAACACCTTCCCCAGGTGCGAGTAGGCGACAGAGCCTGCAGGGGTATTTGGTCGGGCCTAATGCGGCTCTACGAATATTGAGGCCAGGATAAGTACAGGCAATAGTAGATTGGGTTGCTGACAGTGCCTCCAGTTCCTTCACATTGTCTCCCACCCAGTCTCCTGCTGAAAGATCAGAGTTGGCACCTGCAGCCGATGTCCATCAGTCTTTCACCTCACCCCCTTGCAAATCAGCCAAGCAGTCTGAGCCCCAAATCATGCAGCAGTCTTTTCTGCTTTTTGATTACTCTGTTAGCAGGGTTTCCCAGGGCCATCCACCTAGCCCTGCCCCAGAAGTGGAAGAGATTGAGTGCACTGATGCCCAACCACTTATGTTTCAAGATGAGTACATGGGAGGACCATCGCAGCACGTCTCGGATGATGAAGAAACACAGGTGCCAACTGCTGCTGCTTTCGCAATTGTGCAGACCGACAAGGAGGGCAGCTGTGAAGACTGGGTGGAAGATGATGTGGAGGACAATGAGGTCCTCGACCCCACATGGAATCAACGTCATGCAGGTGACCTGTGTGTTTTAAAAGCCTGATGGCATTGGCTGTCCCACAGTACGTCGTGCCCAGCCGCCACTACTTTTCCAGGCGAGCCATCCATTCCCTGCAAAACCAAGTGGGGGACAAAATCAGGTCTGCACTGCGCAACGCCATCTGTGGCAAGGTCCACCTAACTACGGATACGTGGACCAGTAAGCACGGTCAGGGATGTTATATCTCCCTAACAGCACACTGGGTAATTGCAGTGGCGGCTGGGCCTGAGGCGGATAGCAGTTTGGCGCATGTCCTTCCACCACCGAGGATTGCAGGGCGCTTCAGTTTGCCTCCTGTTGCTAACTCCTCCTACTCCACTTCCTCATCCTCTATCGCCTCCTCATCCGGTCAGCGTAACACCTTCACCACCAACTTCAGCACAGCCAGGGGGAAACGACAGCAGGCAGTTTTAAAACTTTCCTGTTTGGGGGAAAAACGCCACACCGTGCAGGAGTTGTGGAGGGACATGGAACAACAGACCGATGAGTGGTTGGTGGCAGTGAGCCTCAAGCCCGGCCTGGTGGTGTGCGATAATGGGCGAAATCTCGTAGCAGCTTTGGGCCTAGCCGGTTTGACGCACATCCCTTGCCTGGCGCATGTGCTGAATTTGGTGGTGCAGAGGTTCCTTAAAAATTACCCCGATATGCCAGAGCTGCTGCAGAAAGTGCGGGCCGTCTATGCGCACTTTCGGCGTTCTCACCCTGCTGCTGCTCGCCTGTCAGCGCTGCAGCACTACAGCGATAGTGGAGTTTCAGCTGCAGCATGCACGCGTGAGTCACTCTGCGGAACAGCACCACTTCACCACCAATAACTGGGCCTCCATGCGAGACCTGTGTGCCTTGTTGCGCTGTTTCGAGTACTCCACCAACATGGCAAGTGCCGATGACGCTGTTCTCAGTGTTACTATCCCAGTTCTATGCCTCCTTGAAAAAATGCTTTGGGCGATGATGGAAGAGGATGTGGCACACGAGGAGGAGGAGGAGGAGGAGGAAAAGGGATCATTTTCAAGGCTTTCAGGGCAGTCATTCACAAGTGGCTCCGAGGGTGGGTTCCTGCACCAACAAACGCCAGGTACACAATTGTCCAGCAAGGGCACCGTTTTGGAGGCTGATGAGGAGGAGGAGATGGAGGAGGAGGAACCATGTTCACAGCAGGGTGGCACCCAGACCAGCTCATGGCCATCACTGGTGCGTGGCTGGGGGGATACAGAGGACACAGACGATACACCTCCCACAGAGGACAGCTTTTCGTTGCCTCTGGGCAGCCTGGCACATATGAGCGATTACATGCTGCAGTGTCTCCGCAACGACCGCCGAGTTGCCCATTCTAACAGGTGCTGATTACTGGGTGGCCAGTAATTCCCTCACTGGAGCGTGAACGTAAGATGCGTGAGTACAAGCGCACGCTGGTAGATGCGCTGCTGGTGGCATTCCCACCTGACAGCGGGGGGACAGTGGAAGCACAAGGCGAAGGCAAAGGAGGAGGAAGAGGTCACCAACGCAGCCGGGGCACCGCCAGCACCTCAGAAGGCAGGGTTAGCATGGCCGAAATGTGGAAAAGCTGTCAGCACGCCACAACAACCAGCACCACCAGCTGATATGGAACGTCTTAGCAGGAGGCAGCATTTCACCAACATGGTGGAGCAGTATGTGTCCACACGCCTACACGTACTGAATACCCCCTTCAACTTCTGGGTCTTCAAATTGGGCACATGGCCTGAGCTTGCCCTTTACGCCTTGGAGGTGCTGGCCTGCCCTGCAGCCAGTGTATTATCTGAACGTGTATTTAGCACGGCAGGGGGCGTTATCCCAGCAAAGCGCAGCCGCCTGTCCAGAGCCACTGTGGACAAGCTCACGTTCATTAAAATGAACCAGGCATGGATCCCACAGGACTTGTCCGTACCTTGTGCAGAATAGACATGTATACCGGCCTTACCCAGCCATTGTTGTATTTTTGATCTTTCTCACTCTTTTGGGGTGTACCCTAATTTAAAAAAAAGATAATTAAAAACCAGTGTTGGCTACCTCGTCCTTCTCCACCGCCGCTTCCACCTACACTGCCACATCCACCGCCACCTCAACCTCCTACTCCATATGGACCTCGTCCTCCTCAGGCAAAATAGCCAGGGGGCACTTAAGTTATTTCCCTATCCACATTTGTTTGCAGAGCACTTGCCATGCTCTTAACAACATTTTGCTGCCATTTGCAGCCCTCTAGCCATTTCCATTACTTTTTTAGAGCCATTTTAGTCCTCAAAAGTTCGGGTCCCATTGACTTCAATGGGGTTCGGGTTTGGGCTCAAGTTCGGGTCCCGAACTCAAACTTTTTTGCGAAGTTCGGCCGAACCTGTCAAACCCGAACATCCAGGTGTCCACTCAACTCTAGCCAGGACCCTAAAGCGTTCAGTCCTGTATGTGCCTCTCAAGGTCCCAATTTTATATCCACCTGTTGGATGGTTGCTGTGGGTATCCTTGTCTGCACAAATGGGAGCAGGGTCTCCAGCACTGCTGCCCTTACTCCTCTTTTTCGGTGAATGGGGTTTTTGGTCTCCCACAGAGCGGGTAGCTCCCTTACCCGATCAATAAATTCCCCAAGGAAGTCTTTATCCAAAAAAGCATTATTTTGTCTGCAAGACAAAACACAAGACAAAATTAGTAATGTCAGTCAGTCTAAACTCAAGTAAATCTTTATCCCCATATATCCTCAAACAATCTCTATGCAGTATAGGCCACCGATTTCACAAAGTATAAAAATCATACCTTCGGTCTGACGTTCGTCACTTTTCCTCCTCTCTTCGCACACAGAATGTAGCAACGTCACATGTGTGTTTGCTTTATATACACTACGCATGCGTGAAACTCCGCACATGTCGCTCGCCCATGACGTTCACGTTATCGACTTTTCCCCGCCCCTTCTCTTTCGGCACTCAGACGATATGGCGGAGTCACAGCAGGTGTCTGCTAATTCCTCAAATAACGATGAAACAAGCCCGGAGCGTGAAACGTCACGATCAAGGAGGAGATTCAAGGCATCTAATATGTCCTTCGCGGAGATGGTGGAGATGGTGGATAGTGATGTCGCGAACATAAAATTTTCCGTTCGCGAACGGCGAACGCGAATTTCCGCAAATGTTTGCGAACTGGCGAACCGGGCGAACCGCCATAGACTTCAATAGGCAGGCAAATTTTAAAACCCACAGGGACTTCACAGTGACAGACCAAACTCCCTGTTTAACGCACCGCAAACAACCGCAAACAGTCCATTTGCACAACCGCAAGGCTTTAATGATCACCTTAGATGATCACAAAGAAAATTAATGTTTTTTCTATGCAAAATTATCCAGCCGATCGCTTTTGGTCTGTTCACAATGAAGCAACGACCTTATCATCTGGGGTGTGCCAACATTGCCATTGCCAACACACTCATAGAGGTGGTCGCTTCATTGTGATACGCAAGCCCCTTCACCACAACAAGGTAACAATCACAAAGGGGAATTGACACATGTATGTGCTTTTTTTTTGTTTTGTTTTTGCAGCCACAGTGCAGCACCAGAGGCCAGAAAAATTAGGCATGTACACATGCCTGAAAAACTAGGTATTGTTGCAGCCACTGCTGTAGCAGCGGGCAGAAAAATTTATGTTTTCCAGGCAGGAAGTGCCCTAAAACATTGCAGCTTGAACCCTAGTTGGTGACGGATTAGTCACGCAAGTCATCTGGCATGCAGAGATAAAATACAGTGACGGATTAGTCACGCAAGTCATCCGGCATGCAGAGATAAAATACAGCAGCGTGTGGACCATTTTTAGCCCAAGGCAGCTCACCTCATCAGGCCTTTTTTAATCAAATGTATCGCCCACTGTCAGTCCCTTCGGTATCCATGCCTCATTCATCTTAATAAAGGTGAGGTAATCTAGACTTTTTTGACCTAGGCGACTTCTCTTCTCAGTGACAATACCTCCTGCTGCACTGAAGGTCCTTTCTGAAAGGACACTTGAAGCGGGGCAGGCCAGAAGTTCTATCGAAAATTGGGATAGCTCAGGCCACAGGTCAAGCCTGCACACCCAGTAGTCAAGGGGTTCATCGCTCCTCAGAGTGTCGATATCTGCAGTTAAGGCGAGGTAGTCTGCTACCTGTCGGTCGAGTCGTTCTCTGAGGGTGGACCCCGAAGGGCGGTGGCGATGCGTAGGACTTAAAAAGCTTTGCATGTCCTCCATCAACAACACGTCTGTAAAGCGTCCTGTCCTTGCCGACGTGGTCGTGGTAGGAGGAGGATTACTTTCACCTCTTCCCCTGTTAGATTCCCGTTCTGCTGTGACATCACCCTTATACGCTGTGTAAAGCATACTTTTTAATTTATTTTGGAACTGCTGCATCCTTTCCGACTTACGGTAATTCGGTAACATTTCTGGCACTTTCTGCTTATACCGGGGGTCTAGTAGCGTGGCCACCCAGTACAGGTCGTTCTCCTTCAGCCTTTTTATACGAGGGTCCCTCAACAGGCACGACAGCATGAAAGACCCCATTTGCACATGGTTGGATGCCGAGCTACTCATGTCCCGTTCCTCGTCCTCACTGATCTCACTGAAGGTCTGTTCTTCCCCCCAGCCACGTACAACACCACGGGTACCAGATAGGTGACAACGAGCACCCTGGGATGCCTGCTGTGGTTGGTCTTCCTCCTCCTCCTCAAAGCCACATTACTCCTCTGACTCCTCTTCCTCAGACTCCTCTTCCAGCGTTGCCGCAGGTCCAGCAAGCGATGCTGATAAGGCTGTTTCTGGTGGTGGTGATGGTGACCACAACTCTTCCTCTTCCTCTTCACGCTCATCTATGGCCTGATCCAGCACTCTTCGCAGGGCACGCTCCAGGAAGAAAACAAATGGGATGATGTCGCTGATGGTGCCTTCAGTGCGACTGACTAGGTTTGTCACCTCCTCAAAAGGACGCATGAGCCTACAGGCATTGCGCATGAGCGTCCAGTAACGTGGCAAAAAAATTCCCAGCTGCGCAGAGGCTGTCCTAGCACCCCGGTCATACAAATACTCGTTGACGGCTTTTTCTTGTTGGAGCAGGCGGTCGAACATTAGGAGTGTTGAATTCCAACGTGTCGGGCTGTCGCAAATCAAGCGCCTCACTGGCATGTTGTTTCACCGCTGGATATCTGAAAAGTGTGCCATGGCCGTGTAGGAATGCCTGAAATGGCCACACACCTTCCTGGCCTGCTTGAGGATGTCCTGTAAGTCTGGGTACTTATGCACAAAGCGTTGTACAATCAGATTTAACACATGTGCCATGCACGGCACATGTGTCAACTTGCCCAAATTCAATGCCGCCAACAAATTGCTTCCGTTGTCACACACAACTTTGCCGATCTCCAGTTGGTGCGGAGTCAGCCACTGATCCACCTGTGCGTTCAGGGCAGACAGGAGTGCTGGTCCGGTGTGACTCTCTGCTTTCAGGCAAGTCAACCCCAAGACGGCGTGACACTGTCGTATCCGGGATGTGGAATAGCCCCTGGGGAGCTGGGGGGGTGCAGTTGATGTGGAGCAAGACGCAGCAGCAGAAGAGGACTCAGCCAAGGAGGTTATCAAAGAGGATGGAGTAGGAGGAGTAGAGGAGGTGGCAGCAGGCCTGCCTGCAAGTCGTGGTGGTGTCACCACCAAATCCTCTGCAGAGCCACGCATTACATGCTTGGCAGCCGTCAGCAGGTTTACCCAATGCGCAGTGTAGGTTATATACCTGCCCTGACCGTGCTTTGCAGACCAGGTATCAGTGGTCAGATGGACCCTTACCCCAACACTGTGTGCCAGACATGCCATGACTTCCTTTTGCACAATAGAGTACAGGTTGGGGATTGCCTTTTGTGAAAAGACATTTTGGCCGGGTACCTTCCACTGCGGTGTCCCAATAGCTACAAATTTTTTGAAGGCCTCAGACTCCACCAGCTTGTATGGTAAAAACTGGCGGGCTAAGAGTTCCGACAAGCCAGCTGTCAGACGCCGGGCAAGGGGGTGACTCTGTGACATTGGCTTCTTACACTCAAACATGTCCTTGACAGACACCTGACTGTGGGCAGATGAGCAGGAACTGCTCAAGGCGAGAGACGTAGTGGCGGATGGTTGATAGGGGGCAAGGAGGACAGCAGTGGTTGACGTGGCTGAAGATGCTGGACCAGGAGGAGGATGGTGGCTTTGAGCTTGTGTGCTGCTTGTACTCGTCATCATGTGTTGATCCCATAGGCGTTTGTGATGTGCGATCATGTGCCTTCGCAAAGCAGTTGTACCTAGGTGGGTGTTGGATTTCCCACGACTCAGTTTCTTTTGGCACAGGTTGCAAATGGCATCGCTGTTATCAGAGGCAGACACACAAAAAAAATGCCACACTGCTGAGCTTTGCAATGACGACATTCTGGTGGTGGCAACAGCATGCGTTGATTGGCGTGCTGTCTGGCTGACCCCGGGTGCCGATACATGCTGTCTGACTGTGCCACTAGCTCCTTGCGACGACCTACCCCTGCTTCCAACTCGTCTCCTCCTCCTCTCTGTCTCCCCATCTGAACTTTCCCCCTGTTCTTCTTCTCTTCGAGCAGGCACCCACGTGACATCCACATCGTCATCATCAACCGCTCCACTTGTATCTGACAACTCAGCAAAGGAAGCAGCAGCGGGTACAACATCATCATCATCACGTCCATGTGTGTAATGCTGCCTGACTGAGACATATCCCTTTTATCTACATCCTCTGGCAATAATGTTTGCGCATCACTCATTTCTTCCAACTCATGTGTAAATAACTCCTCTGACAGATCAAGTGAAGCAGCTGTGGTGCTAGTGTTGGTGGTGGCGGCAGGCGGGCGAGTGGGAACTTGAGAGGTGCCCGAAGCTAAACTGGAGGAGGATGGTGCGTCAAGGTTCCGAGCGGAAGCTGTAGAAGATTGGGTGTCCTGTGTTAGCCAGTCAACTATGTCCTCAGAACTTTTCGAGTTCAGGGTACGTGGCCTCTGAACACTGGGCATTATTCTAGGGCCAAAGGGAATCACAGCACCACGACCACGACGGCCCCTGCGGGGTGGCCTGCCTCTGCCTGTCATTTTTTTTAGATTCGTTTAGTTGTACTATGCGTGCAAGCTACTGTGACACCAGATATGAGTGGCACTGTGCACTGGCAGAAGTTGGCAGAGTATACGCTGTAGGCCTGACACACACGCTGGCAGGCAACTGACTGCTATTCTATTGCAGTCAAAATTATTATTATTTTTTTTAAATGTAATCTACTGTGACACAAGATATATGAGTGGTGGCACTGGGCAAGTGGGCACAGTATACGCTGTGAGCCTGAAACACACACCCTGGCAGGCAACTGCAATTAGATTACAGAGGGAAAAAAAAAAGCAGACTGATGTACTAGCCCTAAAAAGTGCTTTTTGGGGTGCTGTCAGGACGCTGTCCTTACAGCAGAGATCAGATGAGTCTTTCAGGACTGGAGTGGACACTGAGTACACTGGCCTAGCTATAGCTTTCCCTATTAAATCAGCAGCAGATACACTGTCCCTCCTCTCACTAAGACTGCACACACACGCCGGCAGGCAACTGCAATTAGATTACAGAGGAAAAAATATATATATATATATTTACTAGCCCTAAAAAGGTATTTTTGGGGTGCTGTCAGGAGTGGAAGCTGTCCTTACAGTAGAGATCAGATGAGTCTTTCAGGACTGGAGTGGACACTGAATACACACACGCTGGCAGGCAACTGCAATTAGATTACAGAGAAAAAAAAAAAAGGCACACTGATGTATGTAGTAGCCCTAAAAAGGGCTTTTTTGGGCTGCTGTCAGGACGCTGTCCTTACAGCAGAGATCAGATGAGTCTTTCAGGACTGGAGTGGACCAGGGGCGGATCCAGGGGGGGGGCAACAGGGCAATTCCCCCCCCCCGAGACCATCTGTCACACTCAGTTGCTTGCTCTGTTTTTTTTTTTGCGCCTGATCTCCCGAAATTTGGGGACCCGGTACCGACCCTGGACCCCAAACTTGGCACACATGTAGCCCCATGTCTTTTCTACAAGTGTGCAAAGTTTGGTGTCTGGGAGACCTACGGCCGGGGAGAACCAATTTTTCAAAGCCGGGCACTCCTTCCATAGACTCCAATGTTAAACGGTCATTTCTCCAGTGAATTTGCGGACCCGGTACCGGCCGGTTGTAGGTCCCCTGGACCCTAGACTTGGCACACATGTAGCCCCATGTCTACTCTACAAGTGTGCAAAGTTTGGTGTCTGGGAGACCTACGGCCGGGGAGAACCGATTTTTCAAAGCCGGGTTTTCCTTCCATAGACTCCCATGTTAAACATCAGTCTAGTCATGGGCACAGTGAAGCATGGGCACAGTGAGGCATGGGCACAGTGAGGCAAAGTGAGGCACAGTGAGGCATGCAGATGGACACCCTAGGCTTATACTCGAGTCAATAAGTTTTCCCAGTTTTTTGGGGTAAAATTAGGTGCCTCGGCTTATATTCGGGTCGCTTATACTCGAGTATATACAGTACTTGTTCTGCGGCTGCCGCTGCCTCTCTGAGTCTCTCTCTCAGTTTCTCACATCAGCCGATCAGCGGCGCCGAGAGAGAGACTCGTCTAATGTAGTTACGCGGCGCACTGACATGATACCAGGAGCGGAGGAGGAGGTGGGTGGAGCCTCTTCCCTGCACTCGTTGCTAACGCCTGGGCCGCTTGGCGTCTAGCAATGAGTGATGTCAGTGAGTCACGTCGGGCCGCTCTGCGGGCAGGTGCGATAGCGTGTGGCTCCACAGACGGGTAAGAAAGCAGGTGGCTCCACTTGCGGCGCGGTTTGTGGGCGGGCGGCGTGGTTCGTGGGCAGACCGTGCTGCTCAGTGTGTTGGCAGCGCAGGTGAGAGTGAGAGAGCAGGCCCATCTCTCACCGCCCGTGCCTGCCCTGCATTCCTGCAGTTACTTCCGCCCTCACTGTGCAGGCAGCAGAGAGATTACATTATCTCTCTGCTGCCTGACTCTGGGAGTCTGGGACACAGCAAGAGACAACCAAAACTACACCTTAGCAGGCAAGTTAGTGACAATCCGCAAATTGTGTCAGGTGACGTGGCGAATGACAATCTGCATCTGGTGGCAGGCAAGTGACAATCAGCAAGGTGTGGCAGGTGAGTGGCAAGTGACAATCTGCAAGGTGTGGCAGGTGATGTGGCAAGTGACAATCCAGAAGGTGTGGCAAGTGACAATCCACAAGATGTGGCAGGTGACGTGGCAAGTGACAATCCGCAACGTGTGGCAAGTGACACGCTCAGGGCTCCCACTAATTGCAGGCGACGGTGGCAAGTGACACACTCGGGGCTCCCACTGATTCTGCATTGCACTATTTAATTTTATATTACAATGTAATAATAGAAATAATGTGCTTCAATCATCCTGACACCATAACAACCGTGGTGCCGGGATGATTGAAGCGCCGACACCAGCCATTTCCCTGATAAATTTCCCACAAAAAAACATATTTTTTGGCAGTGCCCCTCCCGAGAAAAGACTCTGGATCCGCCCCTGGAGTGGACACTGAATACACTGGCCTAGCTATAGCTTTCCCTATTAAATCAGCAGCAGATACACTGTCCCTCCTCTCACTAAGACTGCACACACACGCTGGCAGGCAACTGCAATTAGATTACAGAGGAAAAAATAAATAAATTATTTACTAGCACTAAAAAGGTATTTTTGGGGTGCTGTCAGGAGTGGACGCTGTCCTTACAGCAGAGATCGGATGAGTCTTTCAGGACTGGAGTGGACACTGAATACACACACGCTGGCAGGCAACTGCAATTAGATTACAGAGAAAAAAAAAAAAGGCAGACTGATGTATGTAGTAGCCCTAAAAAGGGCTTTTTTGGGTGCTGTCAGGACGCTGTCCTTACAGCAGAGATCAGATGAGTCTTTCAGGACTGGAGTGGACACTGAATACACTGGCCTAGCTATAGCTTTCCCTATTAAATCAGCAGCAGATACACTATCCCTCCTCCCACAAAGACTGCAGCTTCAGAATGAATCTAAAATGGATGCTGCTGATTGGCTGGAATGTGTCTGCTGACTGTGAGGTACAGGGTCAAAGTTTGCTCAATGATGACGAATAGGGGGCGGACCGAACATCGCATATGTTCGCCGGCCGCGGCAAACGCGAGCAAGCTATGTTCGCCGGGAACTATTCGCCGGTGAATAGTTCGGTACATCTCTAATGGTGGACATATTGAGAAAGTCGGATTATGATGGCAATCATGGGCCGTATACACACTCTAATCTAAGGAAGGCCAAAATTATGAAGAAAGTAGTAAAAAGTCTGAAGAAGAATTTCGGAGTAGGACGATCAAAGGAGCAGCTTAGAAAGAGGTGGTCTGACCTGAAACTGAGGGAGCCGGAGCAGTTAAGGAGTATTAAAGAGAATGCTAGAAAAAAGTAAGTACTTCTCCTGTGTTCCTATTATTGTATTCTCAGAATTTGCAAGTTGCTCCATGTTGTTGCTTTTTACTATTGGACCTTTAGAAAATGACATCTCGCCAAATTTAGTGGGCACAGTAATCGGTCGTTACAGACACATCTTTCACCCACTACATACGATGTTTTTAGAAGATACAGGGTTAAAATAATTTTGACATGCCTGTTTTTATTCCATAAATGTTATTACATTGTTGTCTAGATGATGTTATTGTCCTAAAAAGTGTTTGGGGACCCGGGTCCTGCCCCAGGGGACATGTATCAATGCAAAAAAAAGTTGACTTTTTTTCGGGAGCAGTGATTTTAATAATGCCTAAAGTGAAACAATAAAAGTGGAATATTCCTTTAAATTTCGTACCTAGGGTGTGTGTATAGTATGCCTGTAAAGTCACACTTGTTTCCCGTGCTTAGAACTGTCTCTGCACAAAGTGTAATTTCTGAAGGAAAAAAAGTAATTTAAAACTCACTCGCGGCTATAATGAATTGTCGGCTCCCGGGAATACATAGAAAAGTCATTGGTAAAAAAATAAATAAAAAATGCGTGGGGGTACCCCCAAATTCAATCACCAGGCCCTTCAGGTCTGGTATGGATATTAAGGGGAACCCTGCCGCAAATTAAAAAAAAAAATGGCGTGGAGTTCCCCCAAAAATCAATACAAGACCCTTTATCCGAGCACGCAACCTGGCATGCCGCAGGAAAAGAGGGGGGGACGAGAGAGCGCCCCCCCCTCCTGAACTGTACCAGGCCACATGCCCTCAACATGGAGAGGATGTCCCCATGTTGATGGGGACAAGGGCCTCATCCCCACAACCCTTGCCCGGTGGTTGTGGGGGTCTGCGGGCAGGGGGCTTATCGGAATCTGGAAGACCCCTTTAACAAAGGGGACCCCCAGATCCCACCCCCCCTATGTGAATTGGTAAGGGGTACATTGTTCCCCTACTATTTCACGAAGAAAGTGTAAAAAAAAATTTGAAAAAACACACAGACACCTTGAAAAAGTCCTTTATTGAAAAAAAAACCCATTCCAGCGATGAAATCCACTGTCCCGCGGCGATCCGATGTCCAGCGCTGTCCACACGAAACGTCATTGGCTGAGCCTGAGCGGACCTGATGGGGAACTTCCTCCGCAGTGTATTAAATGAATAGACCTGCCCCTTCTAAAGTTCCCCATCAGGTCCGCTCAGCCAATGACTTACGTGTAAGGCTAAGGGGACCAGATGCGGAACGTGAGAAGGGGCGGGTCTATTAATTTATTACACTGTGGAGGAAGTTCCCCATCAGGGCCGCCCCCTCGTATGTCAGACCCCGCCTACGTCATTGGCTGAGCGGACCTGATGGGGAACTGCCTCCGCAGTGTAATAAATGAATAGACCCGCCCCTTCTCACGTTCCGCATCTGGTCCGCTTAGCCTTACACCTACTTCATTGGCTGAGCGGATCTGATTGGGAACTTTTTCTTTGTGAAATGGTAGGGTACAATGTACCCCCTTACCAATTCACATGGGGGGGCGGGATCTGGGGGTCCCCTTTGTTAAAGGGGTCTTCCAGATTCCGATAAGCCCCCTGCCCGCAGACCCCCACAACCACCGGGCAAGGGTTGTGGGGATGAGGCCCTTGTCCCCATCAACATGGGGACATCCTCCCCATGTTGAGGGCATGTGGCCTGGTACGGTTTAGGAGGGGGGGGCGCTCTCTCGTCCCCCCTCTTTTCCTGCGGCCTGCCAGGTTGTGTGCTCGGATAAAGGGTCTTGTATGGATTTTTGGGGGAACTCCAAGCCATTTTTTTTTATTTGGGGTGGAGTTCCCCTTAAAATCCATACCAGACCTGAAGGGCCTGGTAATTGAATTTGGGGGGACCCCCACGCATTTTTTTTTATTTTTTATCAATGACTTTTCTATGTATTGCCGGGAGCCAACAATTCATTATAGCCGCGAGTGAGTTTTAAATGACTTTTTTTCCCTTCAGAAATGACACTTTGTGCAGGGACAGTTCTAAGCACGGGAAACAAGTGCGACTTTACAGGCATACTATACACACACCCTAGGTACGAAATTTAAAAGGAATATTTCACTTTTATTGTTTCACTTTAAGCATTATTAAAATCACTGCTCCCGAAAAAACGTGAGTTTTTAAAACTTTTTTTTTGCATTGATACATGTCCCCTGGGGCAGGACCCGGTGACCCCCAAACACGTTTTATCACAATAACTTGCATATAAGCCTTTAAAATTAGCACTTTAGATTTCTCCCATAGACTTTTCGAATTTGCCGTGAACACCCTAAATTGTTCTCTGTTCGGCGAACGGGCGAACAGGCAATGTTCGAGTCGAACATGAGTTTGACTCGAACTCGAAGCTCATCCCTATTCTTGATCCACGTTACAAGGGTAAGGTTGCGGAACTTATCCTGCCGTTGCAGAGGGAGCAGAGGATGAAACAGAAAGGTTTGTGCAACGCGTTTCCAGAGCCTGGGAGTTACAATTTCCTGGTCCTGGACAACGTGTTGCTCCGGTCAGTCACAGAAGGATCGGTGGAAAAGGTGGCCGTCTGACCGATGCATTCAGACAATTTTTTAGTTCGCAGCCCCAAGGTCTGATCGGGTCCAGCAACCATCGCCAGCGTCTGATTTACATGGTGCAGGAATACCTAGGGGCAAGATCAGACTTGCAGAGCTTTCCAACCGACAATCCTCTGGGTTACTGGGTCTTGAGGATGGATCACTGGCCAGAGCTTGCACAGTATGCAATTGAGCTACTGGCCTGTCCTGCATTCAGCGTTCTTTCGGAACACACATTCAGTGCTGCTGGAGGTTTTGTAACCGATCACAGGGTGCGCCTGTCCACCAACTCGGTTGATCGGCTCACCTTCATAAAAATGAATCAGTCTTGGATCACCAGCTACCAAGCACCTGATTCTGATGTAACTGAATAATTTTTTTATGAATGTGAGATCCCTTCAAGACTGCCTATGCTGATGCTGAGTGACTATCCTGTTATGCTGAGTGACTATCCTCTTCCTCCTCAATGTTTATGTTGATAGCTTGTAAGAACATTTTTGGTTCTGGGCACCACCTCCAATTTTTCTGCCCCTGTTTAACAGGGGCGTGTAATTACAATTTTTGCTGTAATACTTTGCAGCAGGGCTCGTTCCTGTGCTCCAACTAGAGTATCTGTGAGAGGTTGCAGTGTTGTGGCACCAGCACCAATGCCTAAGGCCCAATTTTTTTGCCCCTGTTTGACAGGGGCGTGTAATTACAATTTTTGCTGTAATATTAACCAGCAGGGCTAGTTCCTGCGCTCCAACTAGAGTATCTGTGAGGGCTTACAGTGTTTTGGCAACACCACCACACCACCAAAGGCCCAATTTTTCTGACCCTGTTCAACAGGGGCATGTAATTACAGTTCTTGATCTAATATTTCACAGCAGGACCCGTTCCTGCGCCCACCAAGAGTAACTGAGAGGGCTTACAGTGTTGTGGCAACACCAACGCCTCAAGCCTCGTACACACGACCGATTTTCTCAACCAAAACCGGCAAGAAAAGTGCCGCGAGAGCTTTTTGATCGAGAAAAACGTTCGTGTGTATGGTTTTACGACGAGAAAATTGCCGTGAATCTCGACGAGAAAATAGAGAACCTGCTCTCTATTTTCTCGTCAGGATTCCAGATTTCCTCGTCGTGTTTCTCGTCGGCCTCTTTTGTGACGAGAAAATGGTTCGTGTGTATGCTTTAACGAGTCTTTCAAAAGCGCGCATGCTCAGAAGCAAGTATGAGACGGGAGCGCATCTTCTGGTAAAACAAGCCTTCGTAATGGAGATAGCACATTCGTCACGCTCGAAATTATTGCATCGTTTAAATGTTGTGCATTGAAATCTTCTTTAGAATGTTACATTAATCAAAACGAAAGAACTTATTTTGCTGCTGATATTCACACAGAGTTATGACTATCTTTTTTTAACCTTTTTCATGCTGCTCTTAAGAAGATTTATGTGTATTATATCGTGCAAGTTTTTATGAATATTTTACATTTTTATATTTTTCAAACTGATGTTAATTTTAATTTCGCAATGTTTTGATAGTGATCTCCCATTGAATATTTTAATATATAGTTGTAAAATTTTACACCCTCTTTTTGGGAAATCAGATAATTTTATTTTTTAGGGGGGTTGTTATCTGTCCTTTTTTTTTGTCAGTCAAATGTCTCTGCTTACTCCAAAGCTAAATTTTTAATTTTTACAAATACACATAGTCAAGTATGAACTTAAACAAAAATAACATTTATTCATGTTTCAAATAAAATAAAGAGAAGGCAGCGCTGGAGAACCTGCTGCCATTTGTGCATCCCAGGGACCCCAGACCACACATCAACCCTGTGTGGACACTAAAATTGGGATTTTGAGAAGGCCAACATTTCTGAGCACAATCTGATGCTGGCCTCCCAGAGGTCAGGAACAACAGCAGGTGAGATATATGTCCCAAGTGTGTGGTACTACAACAGGCTGCCTTCTGTCCGACCACAATGAAGCAAGGCCATCACTTCCTCATCTTCCTGGCAACCTTCCCTGCAACCTTTCCTGAAGCCTTCCCTGCAGCCTTCCTTCTTCGTTTGGCTGGAGGCTGGGCCACTGGAGGGGTACTCCTGTCAGGAGGAGGAGGAGGTGGAGGAGAAGGGGGTGGCACAGAAGAACAAGGTGGAGGTGGAGGAGAAGGGGGTGGGGCAGAAGAAGAAGGTGGAGGTGGAGGAGAAGGGGGTGGGGCGGAAGAACAAGGTGGAGGAGGGGGTGGAGGAGAAGGGGGTGGGGCAGAAGAAGAAGGTGGAGGTGGAGGAGAAGGGGGTGGGGCAGAAGAAGAAGGTGGAGGTGGAGGAGAAGGGGGTGGGGCAGAAGAAGAAGGTGGAGGTGGAGGAGAAGATGGTGGGGCAGAAGAAGAAGGTGGAGGTGGAGGAGGAGGTTGAGGTTGGGACAGTTGTGCCACCTCACAAATTGCAGTATTGGGGGTAATTTTTCCCATCACCCCCTTGTTGAGCAAGGTGATGAGCAGGGGCTCGCATAGGAGGCGTTGCTCCATGCTCATCACCTTGAACTTTGCCTCCACTAGGCCGGCAATGGCCTCTTCAGGGGATGTGGGCTCTTTGAGGGTGGCATGGGCCTCTTTAATAAGGGCCATTGCTGCCTCACTGGTGGTCCTGTCCCTCCTGCCTCTTTTGGGAAATCGGATGGGAGGCACCTGTGATCTGGTGCTTCTCCTTTGCCCTGCCACCTCCTGCCTGCCACTGGGCCCTGCCACCTCCTGGCTGCCACCGGGCCCTGCCACCTCCTGCCTTCCACTGGGCCCTGCCACCTCCTGGCTGACACTGGGCCCTTTCTCCTCCTGCCTGACAGTTTCCAGACCCTCCTCCTGGCTGATTTCATCCTGTGTATGAAAAAGGGACATAGTTTAATATGTTGCTTTAATCTTTGCCTCCAAATTTATAATCATGATTGAACCAATTAGAATGTAAATCCTGAAATCAGTTTCTAAAATGTACAACTACATCAGATTGACTATTTAGCACCCAATTAAGTGCAGACTAATGTCTAGAGATCTTGATTTCACTTGTGGAACTCTAAATAGTTTATGTTTGTCATCTTGACATAGGCTCAGGTTGGCTGCAGGGAAGTCTGGAGGGAAGAGTGGAGAGTGATGGCCTTGCCTCAATGTGGTCATCCAGAAAGGACATCCTGCTGTAATACCACAAATTCGGGACATACACATCATCTGCTGCTGCTCCTGACCTCTGAGAAGCCAGCACCTTAGAGCGTTCAGTCCTGTAGGTGCCTCTCAAGCTCCCAATTTTAGTGTCCACCTGTTTTGCTGTGGCTGTGGGCACCTTGGTATGCACAAATGGGAGCAGGGTCTCCAGCGCTGCTTTTCTCACCCCTCTTTTTTTGTGGATGGGGTTTTTGGTCTCCCACAGAGCGGGCAGCTCCCTTACCTGGTCTATAAATTCCGCAAGGAATTCCTTGTCACTTATAAAGACATTCATTTTGGGTCTGCAAGTAAAATAAATAATATATAACTAATGTGAGGCACACAGTCTAACCTCCTTAACATCGTAGTCACCATATATATTCTACAACATTCTCAAGACAGTATAGGCCAGGGATATGCAACTAGCGGACCTCCAGCTGTTGCAGAACTACAAGTCCCATGAGGCATAGCGAGACTCTGACAGCCACAAGCATGACACCCAGAGGCAGAGGCATGATGGGACTTGTAGTTTGGCAACAGCTGGAGGTCCGCTAATTGCATATCCCTGGTATAGGCCGACTATTTGTCCAAGTCACAAAATCACATACCTTCGTTCGCGTGTCCGTAACTTGAACTCCTCTCTCCGCACACCGAACGTAGTATAGTCACATGTGTGTTTGCTATATATACACCACGCATGCGTCAAACTACGAACACGTCGCTCCGCACACGTCGCCTGCCCATGACGTTCTAATTAACATCTTTTCCCCGCCCCTTCTCTTTCGGCGTGCAGACAGATATGGCAGAGTTACAGCAGGTGTCTGATAATTCCGCAACTAACGAGGAGGAGACAAGCCTGGAGACCGAGGAAACGTCACGATCAAGGAGGAGATTCAAGGCATCTAATATGTCTTTTGCGGAGATGGTGGACATCTTGCTCAAGTCTGATTATGACGCAAAGCATGGGCCGTATAGCAAACCAAATAGAAGGAAGGCCAAAATCCTCACTAAAGTCGTGAAGAGTCTGAAGACGAATTTCGGGGTGAAACGCTCAAATGAGCAGCTCAGAAAGAGGTGGTCAGACCTCAAACTGAGGGAGCCAGAGCAGTTAAGGAGCATTAAGAGAATGTTAGCAAAAAGTAAGTAAAATGTACACTTTTCGGCTATTAATGTTTTTCTCAACTTACATGTTGCTCCTTTTTGTGATTTTATCATATTGGACTCCCTTCCATAATTTATAATTTGAACTTGGTTTGGCACAGTAATCGTTCGTTACGTTACAGACACTTCGTTCGGCCACTATCCGCTGTTTTGGCTTATTTTATAGCCACAAAAGTAATTAGACATCTGCGTGTTTTTTTAACATTTGTGTTCAAAATTTTTAGGCTAGATGATGTGTTTGTAAAGAGAATGAAATGCAAACTTTAGTCAGTGTAAAGGAGAGGACACTCAGCAGCTGGTACCACATCTGTACTTTGGAGCACTATAGTGTGGGCCACCAGACCCGCCTTTTTTGGGTGTCCCACACAGGTGCATTAGTGATTTTTTGTGGTGCCTCCATGTCTAAAAACTGACAGCCAAAGGTGAATACTAAACATATTATTGGTCAGAAATAATGCATTCATCTTTAACTTCCGCCCAAACACACACTTGTACCCCACTTCCAAACAATTTAGCCTGTTTTTATTTTTCATAGAGAATTTCAGTGTGATAAATAGACCTTTTTGTTTGATTCTCATAGGGGAGAGAAGACTGGGAGGAGAACACTCCAGGGAGCACAGGAACCCCACAGCTTCACAACAACCCCAAACTCCCAAAGACCCACAACCGAAGGATGTTGAGGAAGTTGAGGTGGAGGAAGGAGAAGTGCAGGAAGGAGAGGTGGATGAGGTTGTGGAACTGGTCACCACAACAGGTCAGTATCTGTCACCACAGCTTCAGGTAAGAGATGTAGGCCTGCAGAGTTATAATACCTTTTTATTTTGTTTTTAGGGGATGTAAATGTTGTGGTGAAGGATAGTACACGTTTCTCTGCTGACAGTGCCCTCCGAATAATACAGCAAGTGATGGAATGTAGCACGGAACTGGACAGAATAAAACAAATAATTCATGTGATGGATCAAACATTTAAAGACATTCTAGATGTTTTTTAGGAGAATCGAATAAGTCAACCAAACCCCCATTTTTTTTTCAGGAATGACTGTTCATCAACCTTTTATACTGTTTTTGACAATGCAACCAGCCAAAAATTGAATATGCACACAGTGTGTCAACATGTGCTATCTGCCATCAGGGGATATCCATGTACGTCTTTTGGGGGTGCAACCCCTTCCTCGTATCTAAAGTAGGTGAACTGAGGAAGGGGTTGACCCCCAAAACACGTCCATTGATCACCCCTGATGGCAGATAGCACATGTTGACAATAGGGATCAGGAGTCTCAAATCCCTAGTGGAAATTAATACAAAATGTGTGCATATTCAATTTTTGGCTGGGCAAGGGGTGGCAAGACCCCATATTAGGACGGGCACATAGAGACATAGTTTGTGTAAGTGAATGTGTCAGATTGCTCAGAGGTATCCAATGTTGTAATTTTTGGAATGCAACTGTTTTTGTATTTTCCTAAGAAAATAATTGGCGGTTTGTGGCCAGGAAAAAATAAATAAATAAACAAAAAAAAGGAAACATGTGTGTGAATGTACACAGAGTAAAATGTTTGAACAGAAACAACGTGTAGCTTCTTTTTTCAATACGCTCTAACCTGATTTGTGTTTTTTTTAAGGTTACATAGTGAAATGGTTGTTATTTACTAAAGGAAAATACACTTGGCACTACAAATGCACTAAGACAAACTAGGAGACAGGGAACAAACCTAAGTTAAAATTAGAAATCAGATTTTTATTTTAATCATTCTCCAGGAATCTTTAGCCATAGCCTGGCATAGGAATTGCCCCCCTACCCGTGAAATATTCCATATATTTGTCCCGAACCTCACGGGCATTTTGGGGGGGAAAGCCAGGACGGGCAGATTCCAGGCCCGGCAGGGGATTAGCAGGTGAAAGTCCAGCCTCAGGCAATACTGAGGCCATATATGAATTTGATTTTCTGCTGAGAAAATTGTGTAGCACACAGCAGCATAAAACTACATAGTTTATTTTGTAGTCCGCCAAGTGGATGGAAGTCATAAAAATGCGGAACCGGCTGGCCATTATGCCGAAGGCATTTTCAACGACTCTTCGGCCCCTGGCCAGCCGGTAATTGAAACCCTCTTCTCTGGGGTCAGGGTCCTGTGAGGAAATGGCCTCATAAGATGCGGTCCGAGTCCAAAGGCTTCATCAGCCAAGAAAACAAAGGGGAGTCCTTCAATATTCCCTGCATCCGGTGGCAATGCAAGGTCGTCACTCTGGAGACGGAGGGCAAACTCCGTCTGGATGAAGGATCCCCCATCGGACATCCGGCCATTCTTCCCTACATCAACATAGAGGAATGGCACCACCGCAGTTGGGGAAGTCCCACCGCGTGGCAAACTCCGATGCCACAGTCTGCCATTCCTGTGGCGTGGAAGGAAGCTGGGGAGTCAAACAAGATGAAAGAAAATTAGAAATTAAAAATATTACATTACAAGGAGATTATAATAAAAAACATTAGAGGCCAACATCAATCAAATTCTACGTTTATTAAGGTGTTTTCAATAAGTATAATGGAAGGCTCATGTTTCATATTCATCACCCCCTCTGATGGTCCATTAATACATGATTTTGGGGGGGGGGGGTAGATGTGTTTGGCCACAGGATAGCAGTGCAGTGGCGGTGCGTCCAGAGTGGGCGCTGGAACACTGCCCCCTCTCTCCTGTGCCCATCACTCAGAACAATACATAGGTTCTTGCCTTGCATTAACCTATATATTGTCAATGCCGCCCACTATTCAGGTGTATGGCCCCCTGTTAAGCGACCAACATATGAATAACTGCGGCATTTATGTGGTGAAAATTGCATATCAGAAACAGGTAGGCAAATAGGCTTGCACATTACAGCCTGAGGGATGTAATTGGCTTCATAAAAGTTAAATAGGGGACGCAGGAGGGGAGCATTCCTTGGGTAAACACTGACAGGCTGCTCTGCCAATCATGTTCACCAAGTCTGTTTAATGGTAACATGATTGGCTGATGCAACATCAAGGGAAGGACAAGACATCAAGGACAGAAGAAGGATGGCACTGACCACAAGAAGGTATGTGCAGGGCTGGGGACAAAATGGCTGCATTGGAGGGAACAAAATGGCTGCATTGGAGGGGACAAAATGGCTGCATTGGAGGGGACAAAATGGCTGCATTGGAGGGGACAACTGGGGGCGTTTAATAGGCACCTTTGCAAAAATGGAGGAAGTTTATTTCCTAAATTGGGGTTGGACCCCCAAACATTTGTTGCAACAGACGCCCCTGCTGGAAAGGTTAGTAAAGGGAAATATGCATGGAGGAGAAAAAAGGGGCAATCTAAAGCTTCCAGCATGCATGGGGACAAAGGGGACATTCTCAGCATATTACAATCATGGTAGTTAGGGAAGGATGAAAGAAATACAATACATTAGCATACATGGAATACATAAAATGTGATGTTAAAGGAGAAAACTTACCCTAATATAGACCTCCTGCAGGACTTGTATAATGGCAGAACAGGTGTCTGGGATTATGAGGCCCAGAGCCTGGGGGGAGATGCCTGTCGTGAACTTCAAGTCCTGAAGACTTCTCCCTGTCGCCAGGTAACGTAAGGTGGCGATGAGCCTCTGCTCAGCACTGATGGCTTCCCGCATAACGATGTCCTGCCTGGTAATATAGGGGGACACCAAAGCCAACAGTTCCTGAAAAACGGGGTCAGACATCCGCAGAAAATTCCTGTAGTCCTCAGGATTATTCTCGACTATCTCCCGCAGCAGAGGCATGTGGCAGAATTGGTCCCGCTGGAGCAACCAATTCTTGGTCCATGAACTCCTCCTCACACCATTCATGGACTGGTATTGGTCCAAAACAAACAGACCAACACCAAGCGCACGCACAGCACGAACTCGACGACGAGAACGTCCAGGCGACATGGCTAGGAAACGGTTGTCTGATCAGAACGTACAGAACAGAACGCACTTTAGAACAGCAAGGCCTATGAATAACGAACTGAAAATCAGAAACGAACGGGCAAGAACGCACTGTAAAACAGATACGATCTGCCTAGACGCCCTGAAAGTCAAGATACGAACCCACAAGCACAAACTGAACCTCAGAAAACGAACTGAAAAGCACGAAGACTGAAAAGCGCGAATCGTCTCTTCCCAAACTTTTACTTCACACGTGGTAACACGAGATCAGCAAAAGCAGCCCAAGGGGTGGCGCCAAGAAAATCGATCTTCCCCTTTATAGTGCCGTCGTACGTGCTGGACGTGAGCGCGGAGAACAACGAGGAAATTGGGAAATGTCAGTGTGTACGCATAGAAAGCTTGACGAGAAACTCGTCAAGGTTAACAAGAATCTCGTCGAAAAAAACAACGTGATTTTAACGACGAGAAAATCGGTCGTGTGTACGAGGCTTTAGGCCCAAATTTCTGCAGAGTATATAGGGCAGGCCCCTACTTTCAAACATCTGACTTAAAAACTACTCCTACTTACAAACGGAGGGAGACAACAGGAAGTGAGAGGAAATCTACCACTAGGAAGGGAAATTCTCTCCTGTAAGAGTTAATATGGGAAAAAGGTGTCTCCTCTCCACTGATGCTTTATCACCAATCCTTTGTTCCCTAAAAACACCAAATTTTCTAAATCCAATTGTCATTGGGAAAGAAAGTGAGGTGAAATCTTCTGAACAGGGGCACAGACAGCAAAACAAACTAACCCTTCCCTATGTTTTCCAAAAAGCTTATGTAGTGATACCCCCTAGAGGGCTGCTCAATTAAATTTTGGTCCTGCCGTTACCCCACCTTTCACTGTCCCAGTACTATGAGTCTATGATAGGAAATGTCAAACAGATGTGAGCGCCAGTCACCTCAGTCCCTTTCCAACGCTTCAACAAAAGAACCCGCAGCAGCAGAAGGATAGAGGGTTAGGGGAGGTTTCAGATACCTGTAGCAGATCACTGATGGATTCCTTCCGATCCAAAGGACAAACAGCTCCTTTCAAAAGATCTTGAACACCCAGATAGGCCTCTCACACAGACCTAGCAGCCGGTAGGATTTCTCTGGATAAGTCCCTCACACAGACTTAGCAACCAGTGGAACTTCTGGATAATCCTTTCTCACAGGATTTTGTAGCCAGACAGTTAGTCAATTGTAGAACAGCTTCACAGTACCAGAACCTTTAAGCCATCCGGCAGTACTGTGAGGGTAGATTAACTTAGGTGTGTCCTCCAACCGAGTCACCAGGCCCTTTCTGAGAGACCAGCCTTCAGCCTGGCTCTCTCCAGCAAAGGGTCCTCCCCTGGATCTCCCCAGCTTGGCTTGGCTTCTTCTGCGCAGGCAAGACAGCACAGGGCCACCTGACTACTGGGCCTACTTGCAGCAACACAGCCTCTGGCCAGCAGGCTCAGAGGTAGAAGAGAGTGTGCGTATAGCCTCAGGCCTGGTGGGCCATGAGACAGAGAGAATGAAACATGGCGTCTGCCCCTTAAATACCCTCTCCCAGAATGCACATCAGCAAGAACACTCCCACTGGGCTGTTTCTGAGAAAAGAATATTCAATACAGTTTAGTTGGCTGTATTTCTCACCCTGGCCTGTGGTAACAGTGACACCTACTGGCAACAGTGAGAACTCTGAACCAAAAAAACTTGGATGGGGAAGGGAAGGGTAAGGTAGAAAAAGAAGAATGTTTACAGATTCAAACATTAACACACAGTATGGTTACATCAACATATGTTACAGGAACCTTACTCTCTATCTAACTGCCCACCTCTAGCAGCTTGATAGGAGATCTGGTTCACCTGAAAAAGAACAAAGTTATGCACACAAAAATATAAAACAGCATCACTGATCAATTGGGAGCAAAGCCTCACTCCCAAGAGAATGAAACTTTCCTCACCATTTTAAATGCAGAGCAACTAAAATGTAACTTGAAAGTCCATCCCTTGCTAGAAGTAACTTCTACCACCTAGTGACAGAAATCAGTATGGCAGAAGTTCTTGATGGCAGAATATTGAAATTACTGTACAGGTAGAAAATCTTGACCACAAAGTTCTCTACACCTAAAACTATCTGGCTATGTACCCCATAGTACATTCAAAGTAAAGAACTTTTCTCAGTCTCTTTTCAAAAACCGAAGACTCTTCTCTGATCTTAAAACAGGAACAACAGTTGCTTTTAGAGCAGAGACTGCAGAGACTGATATTTTCCAGCTGAACTATGACAGTCCCTTTAAAGGGTTACCAGTAGAAATGAGGATCTGGCAAAGTAACTGGTTTCCCTTGTTTGTCCACAGTAGTGACAAAGTAAACAACATTCTCTTTTCCAGGTCTGCAGATGACCACTTTGTCAGAGTAGATACGCCGGCCATAGTTCCATTGAAGCATGCGTCCGTCATAACGTTCATCCATGACAGATGAATAGCCAGCTTTCCTGAAAGGCTTTGGTACAGACAAATAGTCCCAGATAGCTTCACTGTACCACTGCTCTCGCTTGGATTAAATTTCTTGCATAGTCTCTGAAGGAACATATGGAAATTCCAAACCATATTCATATTCTGTGGCAACTCTTTTGATGAGCACTCTTTGCAAGCGAGCAAGTTTTGGCAAAGCTCTGGTATTTCCCAATCCAGGAAGCACACATGGATTCAAAGACTTTTGCACCATAGCTTTAGCAGACAACTTTTTAGTTTCAACTGGACTGGAAACTTTAGGCAGATACTCACTAGTAACACTTGGCGTTTCCACACTAGGTGATTTCTCCCCAAAGTCTAAATCTGTCCATTCTGGGAAAGTGAAGGCAGAAGCAACATCCTCACTATTAGCCCATAACAGTTCTTGTGACATGGTTTCAAACAGTTCATCATCATCACCAGACAAATCAGACAGGGAATCCAGCTCAGAACCCCTTAATTCTTCTGCAGGCCTATAATTACACATTGACCCACAGAAATTATTTTCCCAGATTTCTCACCAGTTCCTGACGTGGACTTTCCAAGGGTAATGCCTTCCTCTGGTTCTGGTAGTCTCTGGGGTAGGCTTTGACCGCGGCCGCGAGATGCCTTTACATAGCCCACCTTCTTCTGGACAGGTGCAGTGGGCACAGTAGCAATGGCAATATCTGCTGATGGCACTTTAGGAACAGTAGCAGTGACATCATCAACTGGAACACTCACAGTAGCAGGCGTGATGAGTGTAGATTTCCCAGCAGGAGCAAAGGTAGCAGCCTCCACTGTAGCAACCCCCGTGGCCCAATCAACTCTGTAGGCACGGGGCGGCATGGTAGGGTGTTCCACAGCAAACAGGTACTCCCCGCAGTGCAAGCAACGAACAAATGGACGGGGATGTACGGCCAGTCCTTCACACATGTGGCATAACATATCCACCGCTTCATGGTCCCCGACGGTGTACAGCACAAAATGACCATGCGGCTTCAGGCGGATGCCGGTATTCATTAGCAGGGTACCAGACAGCATAGAACTTGCAGCAGTGCTGACATAAAAGAATCTTGGACTAGGGTGACCACATTTCCAAACTGCCATTCAGGGACACCCCCCCCCCCCCCCCAAAAAAAAATTGATGATTTTTTACATATTTTTTTGCCGATTTTTGGGGCAGGGGCGTATGAAATCAGCGGGCCCATGTGCAAGTGGAGTGTATGGCGCAGGGTAATATGTACAGAAGAGGAGTGCGGAGTGTATGGCGGGGGTAATATGTATAGGAGAGGAGTGCGGAGTGTATGGCAGGGGGTAATATGTACAAGAGAGGAGTGCGGAGTGTATGGCTGGGGGTAGTTAGTGGAGAGAGGAGGAAGAGCATGGACAGGGGGACCGTGGGATGGACAGAGAGACAGTGGGATGGACAGAGAGATGGACACGACAGGGGGACTGCACACTTACACATACAGACTTGTCTCTAAATGTCTCCCCGACCTCTCGGTTCTCACTCCTTCCTAGTAGGTTGTTCCCTGAAGCCTACGCTCTCCCTGCCGGAATCTTCTTCCTCCTCGCTGTCCTGGGACGAGTGTCCCCTCTGCGCCTCATGTCTGCCATGTCAGTGAGAAGAGGATCCGCGGGACTGCGCTGGAAACTAAACTTCTCTGCGTGCAGCGCGCCACACAAAGCCCTCCATAGAGATGACTGGGGGAGGCAGCTTGTGTAGCTTGTCTGAGTGGAGCAGACATGCTCCCCGCTGGAGCAGAGTGGACCTGCCTGAGCCAACCTGGCCCCGGCCCGAGCCAAGCAGATCCGCCCCCTGTCCGAGCCGTTTTTTTGTTTGGCTGTGTGTCCTTATTTCATTCCGGGACACTGTATTATCCCGGAATGAAGGTGCCCGGGACACGGGACACAAATATGAATCAATGGACAATCCCGGGCAAACCGGGACACGGACCCCACTGTAGTTTGCACAAGAGAAAATTCAGCCATGCTGGGCTCTGATTCTCTCTCTCTCCCTCTCTGTAGTAACAGCAGCTCTTTCTCTTCTGCGCCAGACACACACACAGCGTCTCACACAGCAGCAAGCAGCGACTCCTCCCACTTGCTCTCCTGGTCACGTAGCTCCCAGGCTTTTATGGCTCCACCCACAGCCTACGCAGTTAGAAATTTGATATGCTATTAACCCCTGTTGTCCTGGAGAAAGTGACAAAGTCCAGGACCCCTCTTTTTCATAGACTCTCGGGTTCTTTTAAACAATTGCAGGGCAACGGCATCCCGGACTACGAGCCCCCACGTGTAGCGATACCCCTTAGAGCAGGCATCCTCAAATTACGGCCCTCCAGCTGTTGCGGAACTACAAATCCAATGAGGCATTGCAAAACTCTGCCATTCACAGACATGACTAGGCATGATGGGAATTGTAGTTCCTGAACACCTGGAGGGCCATAGTTTGAAGACCCCTGCCTCAGAGGGCTGCTGAATTAAATTTTGATCCTGCCGTTACCCCACCTTTCACTGTCCCAGTACTATGAGTCTATCATAGGAAATGTCAAACAGATGTGAGCGCCAGTCACCCCAGTCCCTTTCCAACGCTTCAACAAAAGAACCCACAGCAGCAGTAGGATAGAGGGTTAGGGGAGGTTTCAGATACCTGTAGCAGATCAATAATGGATTTCTTCCGATCCAAAGGACAAACAGCTCCTTTCAAAAGATCTTTACTGTGAGGGTAGATTAACTTAGGTGAGACCTCCAACCAAGTTATCAGGCCCTTTCTGAGAGACCAGCCTTCAGCCTGGCTCTCTCCAGCAAAGGGTCCTCCCCTGGATCTCCTCAGCTTGGCTTGGCTTCTTCCGCGCAGGCAAGACAGCACAGGGCCACCTCTGGATAATAGGCCCCAGGCAGACTATTACCAGCAGACCCCGAGGTAGAAGAGAGTGTGCGTATAGCCTCAGGCCTGGAGGGCAATGAGGCAGAGAGAATGAAACATGGCGTCTGCCCCTTAAATTCCCTCTCCCAGAATGCACAGCAGCAAGAACACTCCCACTGGGCTGTTTCTGAGAAAAGAATATTCAATACAGTTTAATTGGCTGTATTTCTCACCCTGGCCTGTGGTAACAGTGACACCTACTACAGTGAGAAATGCACAACACAACTAAAGTTGAAACAGAAGCTAATTTAACTTTGTACAATAAATCTGAGCTGTGTACAGCTCAGCCAAAAACTACATTTACAACATAGCCCCTATTCTTTAGGAACAGGGTGCTACACTTAAAAATAGATTTTTTGGCTGGAGCTACACTTAAAAAATGTACATGTTCTAAATTACAAACAGATTCTACTTAAGAAAAAACCTACAGTCCCTGTCTTGTTTGCACCGCCTGTATACTGCTGTTCAGAGTATATAGGGCCTGGGGGCCCCACATCTTTTATTTTTTTAATTTGGGTGCGGGGTTACCCTTAATACCCATACAAGACCCAAAGGGTTTGGTAATGGGCTGGGGTGGGGGGGGTACCCATGCCATTTTCTCAATGATTTTCATCCATATTGCCGGGATCAGACATTACATTAAAGTCGCAAGCAGTTTTAAATGACTTTTATTCCTTTTAGAAATGTCATTTTGTTGCAGGGACAGTTCTAAACTCGGGAAACACACGCCACTTTACAGGCATACTATAGACACCCCCCAGGCACGATTTTTAAAGGAATATTTCACTTTTATTTTTTCACTTTAAGCATCATTAAAATCACTGCTCCCAAAAAAACGGTAGTTTTTAAAACTTTTTTTTGCATTGATACATGTCCCCTGGGGCAGGACCCGGGTCCCCAAACCTAAGCTACACTTACAAAATGTACCTGTTCCAAATTACAAACAGATTCAACTTAAGAACAAACCTACAGTCCCTGTCTTGTTTGGACCGCCTGTATACTGCTGTTCAGAGTATATAGGGCCTGGGGGCCCCACGCCTTTTCTTTTTTTAATTTGGGTGAGGGGTTCCCCTTAATATCCATACAAGACCCAAAGGGCCTGGTAATGAGCTGGGGGGGAGGGGGGTACCCATGCCGTTTTTCTCAACGATTTTCATTCATATTGCCGGGACCCAACATTACATTACAGCCGCAAGCAGTTTTAAATGACTTTTATTCCTTTAGAATGTCATTTTGTTGCAGGGACTGTTCTAATCACGGGAAACACGCGCTACTTCACAGGCATACTATAGACACCCCCCAGGTACGATATTTAAAGGAATATTTCACTTTTATTTTTTCACTTTAAGCATCATTAACCACTTAAGCCCCGGACCAATACGGGCCATTATGACCAGGCCCCTTTTTGCGATTCGGCACTGCGTCGCTTTAACTGACAATTGCGCGGTCGTGCGACGTGGCTCCCTAACAAAATTGGCGTCCTTTTTTCCCACAAATAGAGCTTTCTTTTGGTGGTATTTGATCACCTCTGCGGTTTTTATTTTTTGCGCTATAAAAAAAAATAGAGCGACATTTTTTAAAAAAATTACATATTTTTGACTTTTTGCTATAATAAATATCCACAAAAATTTATAAAAAAAAAATGTTTTTCCTCAGTTTAGGCCGAAACGTATTCTTCTACATATTTTTGTTAAAAAAAATCGCAATCAGCGTTTATTGATTGGTTTGCGCAAAAATTATAGCGTTTACAAAATAGGGGATAGTTTTAAGGGATTTTTTTTTTCTTTTACTAGTAATGTAGGCGATCAGCGATTTTTTTCGTGACTGCAACATTATGGCGGACACATCGGACACTTGACACATTTTTGGGACCATTGTCATTTTTACAGCGACCAGTGCAATAAAAATGCACTGGTTACTGTGAAAATGACACTGGCAGTGAAGGGGTTAACCACTAGGGGCGCTGGAGGGGTTAAATGTGCCTAGGGGAGTGTTTACTATTGTGTGGGGCGTGGCTACGACTGACACGTCACCGATCTCCGCTCTGATTACACAGAGCGGAGATCGCTGACATTGTCAGTAGAGGAGCGGGGAGATGCTGGTTTACACTAACATCTCCCCGCTCTGAGCCTCCGTGAGACGATCGCGAGGATCCCCGCGACGATCGAGTCCGCGGGACCCGCGGTCCCACTCATGGGGAAGGCAGGGGGTCGCGAGCGCGCCGCCGGCGGCGTGCACGCGACCCCGACGTCGGGAGTTAAAGGGCCACGTACAGGTACGTGATTGTGCCTGTACGAGCCATTCTGCCAACGTATATATACCGTGAGCGGTCGGCAAGTGGTTAAAATCACTGCTCCCGAAAAAACTTCAGTTTTTAAAACTTTTTTTGCATTGATACATGTCCCCTGGGGCAGGACCCGGGTCCCCAAACCCTTTTTATGACAATAACTTGCATATTAGCCTTTAAAATGTGCACTTTTGATTTCTCACGTTCGAGACCCATAGACTTTAACGGCGTTCGAAAGTTTGCGTAAACTTTCGGTCCGTTCGCATGTTCTGGATGCAAACCGAACCAGGGGGTGTTCGGCTCATCCCTAATTAGAACTTTAGACCTGATCCTGGTCTTTGAGTAGACCGTTATTCTCTTCATTTGGGTCTTCGCTATCCAGGCAGGAACACGTCACTGCTTGGCTGCGTCTGCTCTCCTCCCCTCCGCCATTGAGACCAGCTGCCACCTCTGGATTCCCAGTCGCTGGTGGACAGGCACTTCCTTTACATGTCTGCCTCAAGTTAAGTGGGAGGGGATGTGGGGATCGCATGGGTAGTTTACTCGCTTCTACATGGGCTGGATGGGATCTCGTGGAGCTCCTAGCATGAACTCGTCGACGCCATGTTCAGGCTCTTCCCCCTACCACCAGTTGTGAATGAGTTCTGGTAAATCTAAAGGAAATTGTACAGAGAGTGTACAATCAAATTGCATAGTGTATGGCCATCTTTATACAAGTACATAGGAGAAATTGGACGAAGACTCTCAGTTGTCAGGCCTCGTTCACATCTCCACATACCGAAAACTCACATTCCTGCATGCTTTTTTTTTTTTGGGTGTTTTGGAGCGTTTCCACTCATCATGCATTCCAGTGAATGGGCTGCCCTATGCGCGATGATCGTCCCAGAGAAGCCATCGATTTTTTTTTTTTTAACGGTGCATGGTGCGTTACCACAGTTTTCGGTGCGTTTGCTGCACTTGGGGGGCCTTTAACATGTAATGACAACACAAATACGATGTACATTTGCAGCATTTCCAAAACGCACGGCAAAGCGCTCATTTTCTGTGTGGTTTGCCATGCATTTGGAAACACACAGATTCTTGTGTAAATGCACCACTTACTCACTGCACCAGCGCATGTTTTTTGGCTTGTTTTTCCAGTGGTATACATAGGGAAGCCCGTTGATTTCACAGAGCTCATGGGACATTTTGGTGTGGTGTGAGTTGCACATTTTTTACTGCATGTTTTGCCGCATTTGTGCGCTTTTTTCTTGTGGCAAAATCTGTGTTTGCTCCTGTGTGTTAACAATTAATGTCACTGAAAGTGCAAATAGGTAATTTTAGGTGTATAAATGTGGCCATACACTATACAATCTGATTGTACAATCTCTATGCAATCTCCTTTAGATTCACTAAAAGGATATAATAGGAGGACATACCATCTATCCAATCAGGTAGGCCCTTGCATTACATCAGGGGTGTCACGTGGGCTGCATGTGCATATGGCCTGAGCCTGTCTAAAGGGATGCTGGGGAAGCCAGGCAAATGCACGTGTGGAGAGATGCTGGGGATGCTGTGCGGTACATAGCTGAAGGGTGAAGGGTATGTGCTAATGAGGTCAGCTTGTAAACTCCTTCCTGTGTCTTATGTTGAGATTTTTATGTGAAGATGTATTTAATATGTATTGTCATAGTGTCACCCAGTGTTAGTACTTCCGCAACCCGCTCTAAAGAGCTGACTGGGGCAGTCTGAGGCTGGTTGAATCCCGTCTGGTAGGGGAAAACGTCTTGAGGTTGGAGTGTGATGTTTGCAGCGTGCGGATATGCTCGCCGACGGGGGCCCTCTGTGCATTAGCACGGACGATCGTTGAGGAGGGGATATGCTCGCTCTGCAACGACATCATTGGTTACAGGCGGATGTGCGCTCTTGTCTCTGCTATGTCTGATCAGCATGGTCGGGATTCGTAGCGCACGCCTGCAGATAGCCTCCCTTCCACAAGCAATAATAGTATTATCCGAGTATGCGCTGTTCTCTGGAATAGCGCAAAATAAGGATTCTTATCAGTGGTAATATGAGAGCTTATGATCGTTTCATAGTCAGGGAGAACGTCCATGTTTTAAAGCAATACGGCTTCATTTGCTGGGAGCATGCGCACTTTCCCTGCCTGGACACGCCCATAAGACTTTAGCCATCAGTGTATTCATGTATTGTATGTATTTAAATAACCCTTTTGGAAGGGATGTCCTTGTATGGTCATTTCCTGTGTGGAGGGGACATCCTGTGATGTCCCCTCCCATGGAGGAGGTGATTGGTGGCTGCAGCCAATCACCTCCTGTCTGTGAGATCTTTTGAGTTTAATAAAGGCCTTTGATGAGGCGTTGGCTTGGCACTCTATGCTGGGAGGCTGAGATGAGAACATAGCTTTGTGGTGCTGCCTTTCTTTGAATGAATGATGGGACGAATGATGGTGAGTGAATTTTAGCCTAAAGATAGCATTATTGCAAAAGGATGAAATCTGAAGTTTGTGCTTATTTAGCACAGGAAATATGGTCTGTGTGCTCTGTATACAACATATTTCCACGACAGGATGGCGACTCACGGTGGGACTATTTGCGGCCTCTTTGAGCATCAGATGAGCAGAGGGGGAGTATGGATGTACGATCTAATGTGTGAAGAAGCTGAACTTTGTAAAAGAACTAATTTTTCGTCTTTTTGAAATAATGCTGTAAGTTTGCAGTATGAGAGATGCGTGTGTGTGTGTGTGTGTCTATGAGTGTGTGTTTGTGTGTGTGTGAATGTATGAGAGATGTGTGTGTGTGAATGTATGGAACAAGTAAATTGCATGAATTTTGTAGTGTGTAGAGAAGCTGAAAATGGCTGCTCCCATGAGGTTTAGCGGGGGGGGGGGGGCAGGCAGCATGGCCATCAGTGACCAGCTTGGTTGATAGTTCTGTGTATCTATTGACTTTCCAATTTTCAGAACAAAGTTGTGTGTAGTGTTTGTGCCTGTGTGAATGCTGATAGAAACTGTATATTGTGTATGAAATGAGAAATATAGACTGTATGTGATTAGATTGTTTGGCTGCATTGTTAAAGATGGCCGCTGCATTGAGCCATAAGCCATGTGCTTTAGTGGGTGAGGGGCAGCCAGCATCCATCAGTTACAATGGTGAAAGTTGGTGACTCTCTGTAAATAGCATGCAGGAGTTTTGTGTTGGAGGAGGGCTACGCCCTGAGAGATGATCTGATGTTATACTGTATGTGTGTAGTGTTTGTGTGTGATTTCTATGGAAAATAGAAATGGATAGATTGTGATTTTTCCCTTTGTATGGGACAAAGACACATATCCCCATAAGTGTAAAATTATTTTAAGTAAAGGGTCTGTCGGGTTTTAAGTTGAAAGCAGCCTGCTGCAAGGTATTGTTGGAAAGCAGACAATAGTAGCTGTTTTGTTGAAAGGAATACGCCCTTTGAATGTTTGTGATGGCTTGTTATGGAAACTGATGCCACTGTGTGTGTGAACTTTACATAGAGAAAAGTGTTATTTTAAGGTTGTACATGTAACTAACATTTTTTTAAATGTGCTGTTTAGTGGCCAAAGGGTTCAGTGGATTTTGATGGTCATTTAGAAAAGTTTTAATGTTTGTCAGTGTTTGCGGAGATGTTTTGGCTAAGTAGTGAAGAGATGCTGGTTTTTGTGGGAAAAAGTAATGGCGCCATTCCTGGCTTTTGTTGTTGGCCATGTGGTTTGTCTGCCATCTTGAGGCGCAGTGTTTCCTTAGCCTGTGGGTATCCTATAAGGGAAGGTGCAGCCACCTTTCCTTTGGGTGTGATATCATGTGACCGTGCTGTGGCATTCGTCTGCTATTTTGCTGGTGGAATTTCTCAGTTTTTGATGTTTGGTGCGAATTGAGTAGTGCGGTCTTTTCTGCGTTGGAATCTGGAGGCCATTTTTGTTTTTCTTTGTGTGGGGGAACCCATGTGGTGTTCATTGTTATGTCCCATGCTAGTTTTGGCGGGAAAAATTGCATGCGTTAATGGCGCCATTTTTGTTGTTGTCCATGAGGTGTGCGGTGGTCATCCACCATTTTGTTGTCCTGGCTTGTCGGCCATCTTGAGAGACGTTTACAGTTTGAGATAGGAAGTTCCGGGTTGGCAAACACAGCGCCTGGATGCTATATTAACATGTTGATTGGCGCAGTTTTTCGCCTGTTTTATGCATTTACAGTTTGACCTGTGCACTGCTGGGGAGAGTAGTGAGACACCAGGGTGACATACTGAGAGGCTGTTTTTGTTTAATGTTGAATTCGCTGGTTGTAATTGTTTTTCTAAGCATCGCCTTTTGAGTTGAGTAGAGTGGCATCTTGATATAGCGCGGTCTTATCCCGAGGGGTCCCGACGTGCTTGCGGACACATGCACATGCTGGCGCCCATTTATGGATGGGATCTGGTTGACCTACCAGCATGTCTTTGGAGTGTGGGAGGAAGCCAACGCAGACACAGGGAGAACATGCAAACTCCATGCAGATGGTGTTGGGATGGGGATTTTTCTGTTTTCATTTAAGTGAATGTAAGCTATTGCAGGGTTAGCTGACTTTGATATGAGCGGCGGTTTTTGTATCGGATTTCGTTTTTAAGTGAAAGCTCCACTTTACACTGAATTTTGATAGATTGTAAGACTAACAGAGTTTTTGTACACAGTGTGTGTGTTGTTTTTATGTTTGAATATTTGTGAGTTTCCCAGAAGGCAATTCATTTTTTTTAAGCTTCTATTGTATAGCCTGTAGAGCAGGGATATGCAATTAGCGGACCTCCAGCTGTTGCCAAACTACAAGTCCCATGAGGCATAGCGAGACTCTGACAGCATCAAGCATGACACCCAGAGCCAGAGGCATGATGGGACTTGTAGTTTGGCAACAGCTGGAGGTCCGCTAATTGCATATCCCTGCTGTAGAGGATGAGTGGGTTTGGTCGAAACTCCTAGAGCCATATGTAACTGGAAGGCCCGGGGAACTCAGAATCGCTTAGGAAGTATGAAATACCCTTGCGCCAGCTTCCCCAATGGCTCTTATGTGTCAATCACCCTGTGTCTCTATTAGGGGCACAGGGTGAATGAAAACCCCAATATGGTCTATGATGGCCATATTCAATACTGTACATACATTTTATCTAGATTGGGTCTGTAATATTCATCCACCATATTCCCCAGGATACCTGCAAAGAACTCTCTACTGTTTGATTATGACCTCAACAGGTTAATTGGAAAGTGACGCCTTCATGATGTTTAGACACATACTCTTAGATGCTAATGTCATCACCCCCAGCCCCTGCCTTTTGGGTAATCATTGCTGTGAGGAATTAAGTTGTTTTGCATTTCTATTGTTCATTTAAGTCTGTCCTTGTGTGTATTGTAAAGTGCCAGACAGACTGGCTGCCAACCCTTTGTGAAAAGATGTGTATTGGAGATCGTATATTCTATTGTGTTGGGATCTTTTGAAGCCTAGCAGACGTCAGGATGAGGTGTTGAGTCTTGGGATGTGTGGGTGGAGCTGGGCCCTTGTTCATGTTAAATCATGTGCCTTGAATTGTGGATAAAGTTACAATGTTTCTCAATAATAAAGTCATTCCTACTACAGAAGAGACAGAGTGCGTCTCGTCTTCTTCCAGAGGGGTCAGCTCCTATAGGAAAGGGTCGTTTAGCTGTGGATATTGGTAGCGAGTGGATGTGTGTCTAGGAGAGGGAACATCGTAAACGGCGTTAATACCCCTTGAGATTGGGGTGCCGTTACATTGGTTACCAGCAGTGGGATTTTCCCTCCAGTTCCTGGGACACTCCAAGCCACCACAGTGAATGACCAAGCTATGCAGCCTGCAGGAAAGTCACGCTGAAAGACTTACTTGAGAGCCGAGATGAACCAGAGGAATGGTGATGCATGACCCCGGTCAGTTGAAGATTTGTTTCAGCAACGAGTTCGAGAGCGCTTGGCATTATATGGTGCTAACCCATCAGACCGCCATACAGGAAGCCATTAGAGAAATCGAGCGGCAGGATGAGCGACAACATGAGCAGAGAATGGCGGAAATACGGCAATCAGAGACAACACCTAAAAAAGCAGCACCAACTGAAAGGAGAGGAGAGATACAGATACCAGCCGACATGGAAAAGGAATTCAGAAGGAGGTTGCGAGAGATGCAGATACAGCATAGAGGACCAGTATCAGAGGAGGTCCTGCTGGGATGGTCGGATTCGATCCGCTGCGAACTCTGGAAGAAAGTGCTAGCCCTCGAGCAGCAACACCAGGGAAAAGTTCTCCCCTCCATCCATGTAAGGTACTGGTCGCAGTATGAAGTACGAATGCTGTTATTGGGGGAACAACCGAAGCAGGAGTGGACAGCTGAGTTAAGCAGGCTGATCCGGGCAGAGATGCGGTTGGACGAGAGCTACAGAGCCCTCTGGTGGTATGTAGCCCAAGAGTGCCCATGGTCAGCGGATGACAGCCCCACGGAAGGCTTTGACTATAATGGCCTGGGATTGTTGTATTGGAGGCTGTCCGAGGACCCTGACTTTGGGAGTGATCAGGAGTGGCGTTTGGAGGAAATAATGGAGCACAGAGAGCAAAGACTGAATGTCTCGGAAGGGCACTGGGCACAGGAAGATTTGGAGTTTCTGGCCGTTCAGGAATGGGAGCTGGAGATTGCCTACAAACAGCTGCTAGACTCTGCTCAGCAGCAGGGTGGGGCTCCCTTTGCCTGGGACTATCAGGAATTACCAGTTGACAACTATGAAATCCTGGCTGAAGAATCAGCAGTGGAAAATCTGAAGATTGCCCTCCCTAAAGCCGAAGTGAATGATACAGAGTTCCAGGGAGCTAGCCTGGCTGAAGAATCGGCAGTGGAAAAGATGAAGATTGCCCTCCCTAAAGCCGAAGTGGATGATATAGAGTTCCAGGGAGCTAGCCTGGCTGAAGAATCAGCAGTGGAAAATCTGAAGATTTGCCACCCTTAAAGCCGAAGTGGATGATATGGAGTTCCAGGGAGCTAGGGCAGTTGGCTCATCTCCCCAGCCACAGATTACAGAAGGTATGGACTTAATGGACTGTGCAGAGGATGTTATGAATTATGCATCGCCCGCTCAAGTACTGGCAGCAGGACAAAGTACTGCAGACCCCTGCTCTACACCCGTGGCAGTGTTGGAGGCCCGAGTTGAGAAGGTGATGGTTCCTCTTTCTGAGTGGATTTCAGAGATGCAGGGAGGAGAAGCAGCCATTTTCCCTCCCCAACAGGTAGCCAGAGCAGATGGTGTGGAGTCCCCAGCAGGAGTACTGGCAACAGGGCAGAGTGATAGCAACCTGTGCTGCCCAGCACCGGAAACAACTGTGGAGTTTCAGGGAGCTGGGGCAGTTGGCCCCTCTCTCCAGCAACAAGCTGGGGTGGTAAAGCTTTTACCCCCAGCTGAATCACTGGCAGCAGGGCAGAATACTACTGGCCGCTGCACACAACTGCCACTTGAGCGGATAACGGTGGATGGGACTGCGGTCTCCACTCACAGCAACCCAGCAGAAGAGCTGGCAACAGAGCCGAGTGCCACGGGCCTCGGCTCCCAACTAACAGAAGAGGGAGTTCCTGTGGTATTGGATGGGACTTCAGTCCTCACTGACACAACCCCAGAAAATGGTGTGACACTGAGACAGGAGGATGTCAGCCTTGCTTTGCAAGCACTGGGAGATTTTCACCTACCACAAGTGGATGGGACTTCAGTCTCCACTTGTATACCACAGGGATGCCGGGCAGTCGACCCAGATCCCCAACAGCATGACGGACTGAGCCCAGTCACCCTGTCTTCTCTCCAGCGGCAGAAAGGACTCCAGGGAGAAGGGCCAGTCCAGGCCTCTCACCAGCGGCGGGTGTGTTCTCTGAGAGAGGCAGAGGTTGGCTGGGTAAGCGATTCTCTGTTTGGAGAAATTTATTTGGGGTACTGTGTGGATACCGGCATTAGAAGAAGGGACCTATGGACTAACTTCGGAGTCAACCCGTCTGGGGTTCCCCCCTCTGTTAGTCTCCTGCCGAAAGGGGAGAGATGTAACAGGAAGGCCCGGGGAACTCAGAATCGCTTAGGAAGTATGAAATACCCTTGCGCCAGCTTCCCCAATGGCTCTTATGTGTCAATCACCCTGTGTCTCTATTAGGGGCACAGGGTGAATGAAAACCCCAATATGGTCTATGATGGCCATATTCAATGCTGTACATACATTTTATCTAGATTGGGTCTGTAATATTCATCCACCATATTCCCCAGTAGGGATGAGCTTCGTGTTCGAGTCGAACATACGTTCGACTCGAACATCGGCTGTTCGATCGTTCGACGAAGATCGAACGATTTGGGCCGTTCGCGCCAAATTCGAGTGACGCGAACGGCCCACAATGCACTACGCCATCGCAGTGTCATCCAGGCGCTGTGATTGGCCAAGCATGCACTGTGACCCCGCATGCTTGGCCAATCACAGCGCCGGCAGTGAGGAGAGCAATGATTGGCCACAGGCAGGATGCCTGTGGCCAATTATTGCTGAGGGTGTTTAGTACACGCCCCACAATATAAAAGGCCGCCAGCACGGCGGCCTAGTGTAGTGTGTTCCGGAGCAGGGATAGAGCAGCATAGGCAGGGACAGTGACTTTTATTTCTTTCTTGCTTAACCTGGATTCCTTTAGTTTAGGGAAAGAGAAGGATAGGTAGGGAGAGTGTCAGTGTGTTTTGTGCTTGTGCTATAGTGTGCTTAAAAAAAACATTTTTTCTAGGGACAGAAAACTGTAGGTAGGGAGAGTGTCAGTTTCTTTCACTGTGCAAGTCCTTGTTTCTAGGGACCTGGAAGGACAGTGAGTGAATTCTCCTTGTGCTATATTGTGCTTAAAAAAAACATTTTTTCTAGGGACAGAAAACTGTAGGTAGGGAGAGTGTCAGTTTCTTTCACTGTGCAAGTCCTTGTTTCCAGGGACCTGGAAGGACAGTGAGTGAATTCTCCTTGTGCTATATTGTGCTTAAAAAAAAACATTTTTTCTAGGGACAGAAAACTGTAGGTAGGGAGAGTGTCAGTTTCTTTCACTGTGCAAGTCCTTGTTTCAAGGGACAGAGAAGGACACCTGAAGGTAGCCCTTATTGCTTTTTTCCCATCTCCCTGCAGGCCATCTATTAGAATGTCTGGAAGGCAAACAAGGAGAGGCAGACAGTCAGGAGGCAATAAAAGAGGGCAAGCAGGCTCTGTGTCTGGGGGCAACAGTGCTGGTCGTGGACGCGGTGCATTGTCATCAGCACATGGCCATGGGACACGCTTGTCCTTTTCCGCAGCTGGACTTGTTGAGCCACATCATGCCGAAGACTTGGTAGAGTGGATGACCAAGCCCTCCTCCTCCTCCTCATCCTCTCTCACCCAGGCTCAGGGTACTGGCAAAGCAGCTGCCAAAGCGTCCTCTTCCCTGGTATCAATGTCAGACTCATCATCAGTCACTCCTTCCCTAGACCCACCATGTCCTCCTCCTGAGGAGTCCCCCGAACTGTTTGAGCACAGTGTTGGGTACATGCTCCAGGAGGATGCCCAGCGTTTCGAAGGGTCTGATGATGAAACCCAGCTACAGGAAGGCAGTAGGGTGAGAGCAGACAGAGGGGATGCTCAAGAAGGACACCAATCTGGCAGTCATGTTCCAGCAGCTGCAGCATACTGCCAGATTGGCTCCAGTGATGAGGAGGGAGGGGATGATGAGGTCACTGACTCCACGTGGGTGCCTAATAGGAGAGAGGAGGAGGAGGATGAGGAGGAGGCACATCTCCAACGAGACAGGATGCCCTTTGGTGGCCAGCGTAAGGGCAGTACACCGACGGAATCACACCGCAGAGCTCCGCCTGTGCAGGGCGCTGCCTCTGCCCGTCATTCAAAAAGTTCCTTGGTGTGGGCCTTTTTTGAGGCTAGTGCATCAGATCGCACAGCTGCTGTTTGCAACATATGTCTCAAGCGTATATCGCGTGGCCAAAACATCAGCCGCTTGGGTACCACATGCCTGACCAGACATATGTTGACCTGCCATGCAGCTCGTTGGCAAGCCTACCTCAAAGACCCACACCAAAGAACAAAGCGGACCTCTCCTTGCACCGCATCAGCTGGGATCTCCAACCCCACTATAACTTCAGTCCTCTCTGAAACATGCACTGAGAGGAATGAAGGTGTAGAATTAGGTGTGTCACAGCCAAGTACTTGCGGCCACTCTGCTAGCAGTACACCGACGTCCGATTCTAGCAGGCAAATTTCCCTGCCCCAGCTGCTGGACCGTCGAAAGAAGTTCACTCCCAGCCATCCACATGCTCAGCGGTTGAATGCTAGCTTGGCTAAATTGCTAGCGCTTCAACTGCTGCCTTTTCAGTTGGTAGACTCGGCCCCCTTCCGTGAGTTTGTGCAATGTGCGGTTCCTCAGTGGCAGGTTCCCAAATGCCACTTTTTCTCACGGAAGGCTATTCCGGCTCTCTACCGGCATGTGGAAGGCAATGTCTTGGCCTCGCTGGACAGGGCGGTCAGCGGTAAGGTGCATATTACCGCTGACTCATGGTCCAGCAGGCATGGACAGGGACGTTACCTTTCTTTCACGGCCCATTGGGTCACTCTTTTGGCAGCTGGGAAGGATGCAGGACAAGGTGCAGTAGTGTTGGAGGTTGTCCCACCGCCACGCCTCCAAAATGCTACTACTGGTTGTGACACACCTCTCTCCTCCACCCCCTCCTCTTCTTCTTCCTCCATGGCCTCTTCCTGTGGTTTGTCCTATGAACCAGCGGTGCTCCGTAGCCGTTCACGGGGCTACGCAAGTACGCAGGCAAAAAGATGCCATGCCGTGCTTGCGCTGGTGTGTTTGGGGGACAGAAGCCACACTGGGGCAGAGGTCCTGTCTGCTCTGCAGGGCCAGGCCGAGAGGTGGTTGACGCCACGCCAGCTTAAGCCAGGAATGGTGGTTTGCGACAATGGCACCAACCTCCTCTCCGCCCTCCGACAGGGACAACTGACCCATGTGCCCTGTGTGGCTCACGTCCTTAACCTGGTGGTGCAGCGGTTCTTGGGCAGGTACCCGGGCTTACAGGATGTCCTGAGGCAGGCCAGGAAAGTCTGTGTGCATTTCCGCAGATCTTATAATGCCAGTGCTCGCCTGGCTGAGCTGCAAAAGGAGTTGAACCTGCCCAAGAACCGCCTTATATGTGACATGCCCACCAGGTGGAACTCAACGTTGGCCATGCTGCAGCGGCTGCACACGCAGCAGAGGGCCATCAATGAGTACCTGTGCGACTACGGCACCAGGACAGGGTCAGGGGAGCTTGGTTTTTTTTCTCCACGCCAGTGGGGCATGATCAGGGATGCATGCACTGTCCTGGCACCATTTGAGGAGGCCACGAGGATGGTGAGCAGTGACAGTGCATGCATCAGTGACACTGTACCTCTTGTCCACCTGTTGGAGCACACGCTGCGTGGAATAATGGACAGGGCACTTGAGGCAGAACAGAGGCAGGAAGAGGAGGACTTCCTTGCCTCTCAAGGCCCCCTTTACCCAGACAGTGTTCCTTCTGTCCCACCCATCGCACAGGAAGAGGAAGAGGAGGAGGAGGAGGAGGAGGATTGTGTCAGCATGGAGGTGGAGGCTGGCACTCAGCATCATCAGCAGCAGTCTTTTAGGGATGATTTACAGTCCCAAGAAACCAGTGGACTTGTACGTGGCTGGGAGGAGGTGACTGCGGATCATGTCGTCCTTAGTGACCCAGAGGACTCCGGAGCGAATGCCTCAGCAAACCTACGCTGCATGGCCTCCCTGATCCTGCAAAGTCTGCGGAAGGATCCTCGTATTCTTCGGATCAAGGAGAGGGACCATTACTGGCTGGCCACTCTCCTTGATCCACGGTACAAGGGTAAGGTTGCGGACCTTATGTTACCGTCGCAGAGGGAGCAGAGGATGAGACAACTCCGGGAGGCCTTGCAGAAAGGTCTGTGCAACGCGTTCCCAGAGACTGGGAGGTTACAAACTCCTGGTCCAGGACAACGAGTTGCTGAGGCTTCGGCCAGTCAAAGAAGGAGCGGTGGGGAAGGTGGCCGTCTGACCGATGCGTTCAGACAATTCTTTAGTCCGCAGCCCCAAAGTATGATTGGTTCCAGCAACCATCGCCAGCGTCTGATAAACATGGTGCAGGAATATCTAGGGGCAAGGTCAGACTTGGACACCTTCCCCACCGAAAATCCTCTGGCTTACTGGGTCTTGAGGATGGATCACTGGCCAGAGCTTGCACAGTATGCAATTGAGCTACTGGCCTGTCCTGCATCCAGCGTTCTTTCGGAACGCACATTCAGTGCTGCTGGAGGATTTGTCACGGATCACAGGGTGCGCCTGTCCACCGACTCGGTTGATCGACTGACTTTCATCAAGATGAACCAGTCTTGGATCACCACCAGCTACCACACACCTGATGCTGATATAACAGACTAATTGATTTTAACATGTCACGTCCCTTCAAGACTGATGCTGATGCTGAGTGCCTGTGCTGTTATGTTGACTGGCTATCCTCCTCCTCCGAGTCCTCAATGATACGATTGATGATGATAGCTTGGAAGATCATTTTTGTTTATGGGTGCCGCCACCAGTGGCTAAGGCCCAATTTTTCAGCCCCTGTTTTACAGGGGCGTGTACTTACAATTTTTTTAGCAATAATTTGCCATAGGGCTCATTGCTGTGCTCCAAGTACAGTATCTGTGAGGGGTTGTAGTGTTGTGCCACCAGTGCCTAAGGCCCAATTTTTCAGCCCCTGTTTAACAGGGGCGTGTCATTACAATTTTTGAAGCAATACTTTGCAACAGGGCTCATTGCTGTGCTCCAAGTACAGTATCTGTGAGGGGTTGTAGTGTTGTGCCACCAGTGCCTAAGGCCCAATTTTTCAGCCCCTGTTCAACAGGGGCATGCAATTACAATTCTTGATGTAATAATTCACAGCAGGGCCCATTCCTGCACCCACCAAGAGTAAGTCTGAGGGCTTACAGTGTTGTGGCAACGCCACCACCACCACGAAAGGCCCAATTTTTCAGCCACTGTTCAAAAGGGGCAGGTAATTACAATTCTTGATCTAATAATTCACAGCAGGGCCCATTCCTGCACCCACCAAGAGTAACTCTGAGGGCTTACAGTGTTGTGGCAACACCACCACCACCACCACCACCACCACCACGAAAAGCCCAATTTTTCAGCCCCTGTTCAACAGGGGCATGCAATTACAATTCTTGATCTAATAATTCACAGCAGGGCCCATTGCTGCACCCACCAAGAGTAACTGTCAGGGCTTACAGTGTTGTGGCACCAGCACCACCATCAAAGCCCCAATTTTTACTACCACTGTTCAACAATTATATGTAATTAAAATTCCTGATATAATAGTTGACAGCAGGGCGTTCCAGCACCAACCAAGAGTAACTGTGAGTGCTTACAGTGTTGTGCCAACACCAACAACTAAGGGGCCTATTTCTGCAGAGTATATACGGCAGGTCCCTACTTTCAAACATCCAACTTACAAACGACTCCTACTTGCAAACGAAAGAAGACAACAGGAAGTGAGAGGAAATCTACCCCTAGGAAGGAAAATTCTCTCCTGTAAGAATAAATATGGGAGAAAGGTGTCTCCTCTGTACTGATGCTTTATCAGCAATCCTTGTTTCAAGAAAAACACCACATTTCAAAAACAGTTGTCATTGGGACGGAAAGTGAGGTGAAATGTTCTGAACAGGGGCACAGACAGCAAAACAAATGTTACAGGGGTGATAACCCTTACCTATGTTTCCCAAAAAGTTTAAAAATAGATTTTTGGGCTGGAGCTACACTTCAACAATGTACCTGTTCAAAATTACAAACACATTCTACATAAGAACAAACCTACAGTCCCTGTCTTGTATGCACCGCCTGTATACGGCTGTTCAGAGTATATAGGGCCTTTTTTATTTTATGTGCGGGGTTCCCCTTAATATCCATACAAGACCCAAAGGGGCTGGTAATGGGCTGGGGTAGGGGGGGGGTCATGGGGTAGCTATGCCATTTTTCTTAAAGATTTTCATCCATATTACCGGGACCAGACATTACATTAAAGCCGCAAGAAGTTTTAAATGGCTTTTTTTTCCCTTTAGAAGTGTCATTTTGTGCAGGGACAGTTCCAAACACGGGAAACACGTGGCACTTCACAGGCATACTTTAGACACCCCCCAGGTACGATATTTAAAGGAATATTTGACTTTTTTTTTTCACTTTATGCATCATTAAAATGACTGCTCCCGAAAAACGACCGTTTTTAAAACTTCTTTTTGCATTGATACATGTCCCCTGGTGCAGAACCCGGGTTCCCAAACCCTTTTTAGGACAATAACATGCATAATAGTTGTTATAATTAGCACTTTAGAATTCGAACGTTCGCATCCATTGTATTTAATAGGGTTCTAATGTTCGTACGAACTTTCGGTCCGTTCGCGGGTTCTGGTGCGAACCGAACCCGGGGGTGTTCGGCTCATCACTATTCCCCAGGATACCTGCAAAGAACTCTCTACTGTCTGATTATGACCTCAACAGGTTAATTGGAAAGTGACGCCTTCATGATGTTTAGACACATACTCTTAGATGCTAATGTCATCACCCCCAGCCCCTGCCTTTTGGGTAATCATTGCTGTGAGGAATTAAGTTGTTTTGCATTTCTATTGTTCATTTAAGTCTGTCCTTGTGTGTATTGTAAAGTGCCAGACAGACTGGCTGCCAACCCTTTGTGAAAAGATGTGTATTGGAGATCGTATATTCTATTGTGTTGGGATCTTTTGAAGCCTAGCAGACGTCAGGATGAGGTGTTGAGTCTTGGGATGTGTGGGTGGAGCTGGGCCCTTGTTCATGTTAAATCATGTGCCTTGAATTGTGTATAAAGTTACAATGTTTCTCAATAATAAATTCATTCCTACTACAGAAGAGACAGAGTGCGTCTCGTCTTCTTCCAGAGGGGTCGGCTCCTGTAGGAAAGGGTCGTTTAGCTGTGGATATCGGTAGCGAGTGGATGTGTGTCTAGGAGAGGGAACATCGTAAACGGCGTTAATACCCCTTGAGATTGGGGTGCCGTTACACCATCTTTTTGCAGGAGTTTTGTATTTGAGTCTCAACTTATGGTTTGACTTCTAGGGGATGTGTTGGTCGAGAGGGGAGATTCCCTCCCATTTGCAAAAGGGGGGTTTATTCCATCATTTCCTTGACAAAGGTTTTTTTAAATTGTTGAAATTTATATGATGTTTAGCCATGGATTTTTTGGTGTCTTAATAGACACGGCAATGTGGCTGGGCTCCCCCCTCCCCCTCCCTCTTCCTGTACAAATGATATGTAAATAAACCAGTTTGGATTTTTTTAAGTAGCTGAGCATGTAACAGGAGGTTCTTTTCAGCATTTATATATCAGCAGAAAGTTGGTGGGAGGAGCTTGGGGTTGTCTGAAAGGTTAGCCAATGAAATTTGTGTTTGGAAGGATAATGGAAAGCATTTTGGCGTTTAAAAGTGTTTTATATTTTGTTCCAGTTTTGTACTCTAATACAGTTTTGGGTAGAGAGCAAACAGGGGGGCATCACCATTATTGTAACATCTGGATACAGAGAGAAGCCACATTGTTCTGCAAGTGGTAAACGGGCGTAATTGTTCTGTGTGGTTTTGTCTGGCGACACAGTGTATGGGTGTATAGCGGAAAATGCTTGTGTATGCATACACTGTGAGGGGTTGATCTGTGGTTGTTGCTGTAGTTCCAAAAGTGTTGGGACAACAAGCCATAGAGTTGACACCTCGGTTAGGGTTTCTAGTTGGGGGACTGGACCAGATATAGTGGTTGTAGTTCTTCAATCCACCGTATAAGAAGACACCGGGCGGTGCTCTCCGCAATGGGTGCAACGGTTTAACCTGGACGCAGGTTTAAGACGATAAGCCGATTCGAATCGCAATGGACACAAGAAGGGCTGTGCAAGGGAAAGAATGGAGGCTTCCCACAGTCAGACGGTCACACGGTGCAAAGGCCAAAGGCCTTTGAACCCCAAAAAGATTAACATAGGTGGTCCAAGGATACTATTTTGGGTATCCCTCTGGAATGGATGTAGTTCAGCTGCGGCTTCAGAAATCTGTAATGATGAGTGTTGATGGAGGTGTAGTACACGCTTTTGTGATTCTCAGAGGAGGAATGGTGATTAAATTCTCATGCCCGTTTGTTTGAACTTTGTATGGCTGGTCCATGCAAGGTTCTCGAGCTGCTCTCATGTTTGTCCCATTGTATTTTTTTCTATTGCTGAAAGAGTGAAGGGAGAATTCTGGCTGTTTTTGTTTTTTAAATTTTTGGTTTTGGAAACTATGAAGTATCTCCCCCACATTTGTATCTGAATGTTTGTATGTAGTAACGTGAATATGTTCGAACTTACCGCGGCGATCCTCCGATGCATCGCGGCTGTTGTATTTTTATAGGAACGGGAAAAGTAAGGGTTACAGAGGGTTTTGTTTGAATTGGTTTTGAAAGAATGTCATTGACAATTTACCAATGTACAGGAATGTCATTATTGTTTACCATTCTTTGCAGGTTAAATATGAAGGATAGAGTAATGATTTTGTTTATAAGTATTTTTCAGGTCCAAGGAGTTTGTGCATAGAGAACAGGTGTATGTAGACAGCTATACATATGGATAAATATGAGTCTAAGGAGGTAAAAGTATCATAGGCTATTTCATTGTTTCTTTTTTTTCCTGCACCACACATTTCTTCCTTCAGTCTGTAATGAGGAAGAAAATGGGGGGAGAAGTGATAAATGTAAGAATGACAGTTTTTTTTTCAAGCAAATAATGTTAACCTCTAATTCTAACCAAGTTTGTGCCAAGACTGTCTTCCTTTGATAGAATTTGAAACCGCAAGCAGCAGTCTGGTGAAGTAGGTTCCCATCCCAGATGCTAAAAACCTTTTGTCAATGGTTCCAGGTATTGTAAGCCACGCACAGGTTATGCAGTGACCACAGTCCCGATGTCTGGGTTATTGTCATATGAGGGTTGTTTGGAGGTCAATCAAAACGAGTCGTTCTTTCCTCATTAGCTGTCACTTATATTCTCGGCTGATGGGGTGGGTGTGATCGCTGTAACATGAACTTCAAAATGTCCACCACAGGGTTCACGAGTCCCTCCTGGACCCTGACACAATAACCAGTTTACATTCTTTCCAGCCAGGTGACTGGGTCATTGTAAAGAAGCTTGGGGGACGAGACCACGCCAGCCACTGCAAGAAGCGGCTCAACCACACCAAAGAACTGACTAGTATCTTTGTTTATTTATATATTTTTGTTGTTTAGTAAATTTTTAGCAAGGGTAACGATGAAAAGCATCCCAAGTTATTATTTAAAGTGCATTTCCTGACTAGCTCAGAAAGCGAACAGGACCGATTGCTGGGTCTGTTCTGAGTCTCCACGAGTTTTAGTCCCCAGCGATGACAGCGTCACATGCCATTTATGATGTTATTATGGGTATGAGGAGTTTTGACAAACTAGTGAAGACTCCGAACAGACACTTGTCAATGGAATCTAACAATGCATTTTTAGAGGGTAAAATTGGTTAGTTTTAATAGCTCTTCCTCTTGTCGGTTTGGGTATCTAGGCAGCCCACAAGTGTGTTTGAACTTTAGTTTGGTGTTTGTGTGGATCTGCAGCTTATAAGGTAATTCCCCCAATGCAAGAGGTTCATATGTGATGGTGAAGCTGTCCCAGCATCTTATGACACGGCCGATCGCGAGGATCTGATGGCGCGAGAAATTAAGAATGGCAGGGACAGCTAGAAGGGAGTTGTTCACCAAACCCGACCAGGTCTGGGCATGGTTTCCTGGATGTACAAGGTGGGGGGGGGCTCGAGCTTGGGATACGATGTAACAATTCTCATCCGTTAAGGATAGGGTTCTTCATGTAACTGTTGAAGCCAGAGCTATAGCTAGTGAAGGTTGGGAGTCCTTTTAGGGGTCTGGGAATCTTTGGGGATCCAATTTTTATTTTACAGCGGATCGTGGTTAAAGGAAGTGGGAATATATATACTCATGTCGTTTTTATTTCTATTCTTTCTATGTCGTGACGAGGTGCTCCTGTTGCCTGATCTGACGCGTGACCAGAGTTTCCTTGATGAGACAGCCCGAAGCCCGACCCACATACAAGACACAGAGGATCACAGACGGATCGGCGATCACTACAGCTCACCATGTCGTGTCCTCCTTTATAAGTCATGCCCCTGAAGAACAGAGTCTATATGTCAAGCTGTGTTTTTCCTTTTTATGGACTGTAAGGACTGATTAATTTCCAGGTGTAACAAGCAGATCAAGTTTCATCGATGGACATGGGGTGCATATGACAAAAAAGGGAGGACTGTTGTGGAGATTTTTATGAAGATGTATTTAATATGTATTGTCATAGTGTCACCCAGTGTTAGTACTTACGCAACCCGCTCTAAAGAGCTGACTGGGGCAGTCTGAGGCTGGTTGAATCCTGTCTGGTAGGGGAAAACGTCTTGAAGTTGGAGTGTGATGTTTGCAGCGTGCGGATATGCTCGCCGACGGGGGCCCTCTGTGCATTAGCACGGACGATCGTTGAGGAGGGGATATGCTCGCTCTGCAACGACATCATTGGTTACAGGCGGATGTGCGCTCTTGTCTCTGCTATGTCTGATCAGCATGGTCGGGATTCGTAGCGCACGCCTGCAGATAGCCTCCCTTCCACAAGCAATAATAGTATAATCCGAGTATGCGCTGTTCTCTGGAATAGCGCAAAATAAGGATTCTTATCAGCGGTAATATGAGAGCTTATGATCGTTTCATAGTCAGGGAGAATGTCCATGTTTTAAAGCAATACGGCTTTGTTTGCTGGGAGCATGCGCTCTTTCCCTGCCTGGACACGCCCATAAGACTTTAGCCATCAGTGTATTCATGTATTGTATGTATTTAACCACTTAACAACCACCTGCCGACAAATAACGTCGACAAGGTGGTTGCTTAACTCTGGGAGGACGTTATATAACGTCCTCCCAGAATCGCGCTCCCGCGCGCCCCCTGGGGCGCGCACACGGGAAACTCCGTGACCGCCGGGTCCTCTGGACCCGGCGGATCACGAATCGCGGTAAATCGCCGCTGATAGCGGCCGTTTACCACGTGATCGCTCCGTCAAATGACGGAGCAATCACTTGTAAACAGACCGGCGTCATTTGATGACGCCGGTTCCTCCCTCCCCTCTCTGTACCGATCGGTACAGTGTGAGAGGGGAGGGGGAGGGAGCGGATGGCAGCAGCAGCACTGTGGGCTGGATCTGTGACAATTGCAGTCACAGATCCAGCCATCCATCCATCCATCCCTGCTCAGCCATCCCTGTGCAATACTCTGCAATACACCCTGCCAATACTCTGCAATACCCTGGTGCAATACTCTGCAATACCCTGGTGCAATACTCTGCAATACCCTGCAAAATACTCTGCAATACCCTGCAAAATACTCTGCAATACCCTGCAAAATACTCTGCAATACCCTGCAAAATACTCTGCAATACCCTGCAAAATACTCTGCAATACCCTGCAAAATACTCTGCAATACCCTGCAATACCCGCCACAATACTCTGCAATACCCGCCACAATACTCTGCAATACCCGCCACAATACTCTGCAATACCCGCCACAATACTCTGCAATACCCGCCACAATACTCTGCAATACCCTCCACAATACCCTGTGCAATACCCTCCACAATACCCTGTGCAATACCCTCCACAATACCCTGCCATACACCGCAATACCCTGCCATACACCGCAATACCCTGCCATACACCGCAATACCCTGCCATAGTCCGCAATACCCTGCCATAGTCCGCAATACCCTGCCATAGTCCGCAATACCCTGCCATAGTCCGCAATACTCCGCAATGCCCGGCAATACTCCGCAATGCCCGGCAATACTCCGCAATGCCCGGCAATACTCTGCAATAACCACTTCCCGCCCTCCGGCCGTCATATGACGTCCTTGACTTTGTGCGGGGATATCTGAATGATGGGAGCAGCTACAGGCATCATTCAGATATTAGCTTTTTCAGCCGGCGATTCCCTACACCATAAGAACAATCATAGCGGCTGTTCCGCCGCTTGATCATTCTTACGGGAGGCGAGATGGGATGTCCCCCCCCGTCCCCCCCCCCCCCCCCCCCGCCGCCCTCCGGTGCTTCTACCGACTCACCGCTACGATCAAAGCCAGGATTGTTGTTTTTTTTTTGTATTTTTTTCAGGCTTCCCAGCCTAGAGGTGAGATGTGGGGTCTTATTGACACCCCCCCCCCATATCTCACTGTAAAGAGGACCTGTCATGCCATATTCCTATTACAAGGGATGTTTACGTTCCTTGTAATAGGTATAAAAGTGATCAAAAAAATGTTTAGGGCGGAAAAACATGTCAAACTAAAATAAATAAAGTAAAATGAAGAATAACATTTTTTTGTTTTTTTTAAAGCGCCCCTGTCCCCGTGAGCTCGCATACAGAAGCGAACGCATACGTAAGTCCCGCCCACATATGAAAACGGTTTTCAAACCACACATGTGAGGTATCTCTGCGAACGTTAGAGCGAGAGCAATCATTTTGGCCCTAGACCTCCTCTGTAACTCAAAACATGTAACCAGTAAAAATATTTAAAGCGTCGCCTATGGGGATTTTTTAAGTAGCGAAGTTTGGCGCCATTCCACGAGTGTGTGCAATTTTTAAGGGCGACATGTTAGGTATCTATTTACTCGGCGTAACTTCATCTTTCACATTATGCAAAAACATTGGGCTAACTTTACTGTTTTTTTTTTTTTTAAGCACAAAACATTTTTTTTCCCGTAAAAAACGCGTTAAAAAAATTGCTGCGCAAATATCGTGCGAGATAAAAAGTTGCAACAACCACCATTATATTTTCTAAGGTCTTTGCTAAAAAAACATATATAATGTTTTGGGGTTCTATGTAATTTTCTAGCAAATAAATGATGATTTTTACATGTAGGAGAGAAATGTCAGAATTGGCCTTGGTGCTCCAGAACGCCTGAAGGTGCTCCCTGCATGTTGGGCCTCTGTATGTGGCCACGCTGTGTAAAAGTCTCACACATGTGGTATCGCCATACTCGGGAGTAATAGCAGAATGTGTTTTGGGGTGTAATTTGTGGAATGCATATGCTGTGTGTGAGAAATAACCTGCTAATATGACAATTTTGTGAAAAAAAAAAAGAGAAAAAAAAAATCTTGATTTTGCAAAGAATTGTGGGAAAAAATGACAACTTCAAAAAACTCACAATGCCTCTTTCTGAATACCTTGGAATGTCTTCTTTCCAAAAAGGGGTCATTTGGGGGGTATTTGTACTTTTCTGGCATGTTAGGGTCTCAAGAATTGAGATAGGCCGTCAGTACTTCAGGTGTGATCAATTTTCAGATATTGGCACCATAGTTTGTGGACTCTATAACTTTCACAAAGACCAAAAAATATGCACCAATTTGTACTTATTTTTACCAAAGATATGTAGCAGTATAAATTTTGGCCAAAATTTATGAAGAAAAAATAGTAATTTGCAAAATTTTATAACAGAAACGAAAAAAAAATCATTTTTTTACAAAATTTTCAGTCTTTTTTCTCTTATAGCGCAAAAAATAAAAAACCCAACGGTGATTAAATACCACCAAAAGAAAGCTCTATTTGTGTGAAAAAAAGGACAAAAATTTCATATGGGTACAGTGTTGTATGACTGAGTAATTGTCATTCAAAATGTGAGAGCACCGAAAGCTGAAAATTGGTCTGGTTATTAAGGGGGTTTAAGTGCCCAGTGGTCAAGTGGTTAAATAACCCTGTTGGAAGGGATGTCCTTGTATGGTCATTTCCTGTGTGGAGGGGACATCCTGTGATGTCCCCTCCCATGGAGGAGGTGATTGGTTGCTGCAGCCAATGACCTCCTGTCTGTGAGATCTTTTGAGTTTAATAAAGGCCTTTGATGAGGCGTCGGCTTGGCACTCTATGCTGGAAGGCTGATATGAGAACATAGCTTTGTGGTGCTGCCTTTCTTTGAATGAATGATGGTGAGTGAATTTTAGCCTAAAGATAGCATTATTGCAAAAGGATGAAATCTGAAGTTTGTGCTTATTTAGCACAGGAAATATGGGCTGTGTGCTCTGTATACAACATATATTTCCACGACACTTACTGGTTTCTCTTTCCCAAATCTACATACCAGGAAGTGATAAAGCTTTCTAAAAAATACAGCAAGGGCTAAGGTAAGGCCTTGATCTCAAAATCAAAGAATACTTGTATTTTTCTGCAATCGAGGTACATTAATGGCTTTGATTCATGCCTTTTATTTAGTACCATTGTAATGAGCTCTGTGATTGGTCACAGTCATCACATGATACAGACAGGGCCAATCACAGCCCATTTGTACCATGTGATTAACTGTGGCCAATCACAGCTAATCACAATAGTAGTGAATTGGATGTGACCTGACACACAACTATAGCACAACATGGCGACCTCCATCCCTAAATTAATGTGTAGAAAAGGAGAGCTGTGGGACTTTGAGTGAGGCTACCGCCATGTCAGATATAAACAGAAACATAAAATTTACAGTACATAATTTATTGTTACATTGTAAAAAATATTGTATCAAATAAATAGGTAGTCACATGACTTACACTAAATATGCTGCTATATAGCATGCAATACAAATAGGAATTCAACATAATAACTGTACATAATAAGGTAGATGGGTTAAAAAACATTGTAGGGACAGATAACTTGGGGCATCAACGCGTTTCCTGGCATTACAGCCATTCATCAGGAGTGTTGTAACATAATATACTGGAAAGGGACAAGGATTAATAATGATACTCTTAGAATAAGGGAGGACAGAGAGAATGTGTCCCAACAAAGTGGGGACAATCTGGGATACTCACTGCACAGCCCCAAGGCCAGGCCCGGTGTCCGCCAGGGAAGATGGGGGTGACAGGCATGATGTCTCCTCCGGGGTTGAGACGGGGGAACCCTCCAAGGACGAAGAACAGCGCCCAGAGCATAACACGGTGGTCACAGCCTGATCCAATAGACTATGTGTGCACAAAAAGTGCATAGTGTTCCTGGAAAAAATGTGTATCAAAAAAGGGAAGATTAATTGAATGTGTAAAAGTGTAAAGTCTGTGAAATCATGGCAGATATCTATGTGTTCCCACAAGGGGACTACATGAGGGGGTGTATGTGAAATGAAACCAATTAAAGGGGAAAAAAGAAAACATACCAAAAAAAGGATTGCTGAGCTCCCAACGAAGGTAACCTATGTGTGGATTCAGTGTGTGCTGTCCTTGTGATTGAGTCAAGCAAATGAACCATCGGCTGCTTCAAGGCTGCTATATACTCCCATTCCAAGGGAGGGGCCCCGTCAACGTCATGCTTGATTGGCCATACTGCACAAGAGAGGTGGGGAGGGGATTCCCAGCTGCATGTGGAGGAGCCATCAGCAGTGAGTCCCCACCCACCTAGTGCATGGCTAAGGATGGAAAAAAGACGTTTAAACAACATCAATGACACCGCTGATGCAGCGTCGAAGCATGACGCCGATGAGCAGGAGGCCAAGCCCCGCCCCCACCAAAAAGTGGGGGGGGGGGACGGACTGCTGCACATCGCACCCCCGGAGACAGAGAAAACACCCAACCCCCCTTAAACCCAAGCTGAACCGGACAAGGGATTGGGAGGCGATTTAAAAGGGTTAATGGGTCAAAGATATGGGAAGATATTAACATAGTAATCTAATGGGAATAAGGAATAAATCTGATAAAAAATTACTGAACATTGTTGTAGTGTAGGGGCAATAAACAAGAATTCATAAGGTATGTTAGGTGTGACAGGTCACTGGGAACAGGTGTCTTCCACCCAAATATTAATATATTATATATTAATATAATCACAATAGTAAACACTGAATGAGTAGTTTTTATTCCGAAAAAACTGTTGCTTATAACTGTAGAATTCACAGTTACAGTATAAGCAATCGTAGTGTGTAAAAAAAAAAAAAAAAAAAAGAGATCACCTCCCCAGAGTATTACAGTGTTCCTATCATATTACTGTATGGTAAAAAAAAAATGTCAAAAAAAAAAATGTTAAAAGGATGTAATTAAAAGTTTTAATAAATTGAAAAAAAAAAAGTTTTTTTTTCTTTACACACTGTCACCAGTCAGTGTCCCTGATCACCACCAAACCAGTTTTATGATGATGCTGTACTGTACTGGTGACAGTATGTAAAAAATACATTTTTAATATATATTTTTTTTATTTCTTAATTTTCCAAAAAATGTGACTAAAAAACTCGTCATGCCTCTCACTATATACCTTGGACTGCCTACTTTCTAAAAAGGGGTAATTTGGGGGATTTTTGTACCGTCTTGGCATTTTCGTGCCTCAAGAAATGAAAAAGAAATATACCATAGTTTGTGGACTCTATAACTTTCCTACAGACTAAATAATATACACTGATTTGGGTTATTTTCACCAAGAAATATAGCAGTATACATTTTGGCCAATATTTATTAACCACTTGCCGACCACCGCACGACGATATGCGTTGACAGAATGGCATGGGCAGGCAAATGGGTGTATACATACGTCCCTGCCTCCCAGCACATGGGGGGCCCGATCGGACCCACCCCCGGTGCCTGCGGCAGTCGGCATCATTGCAGGAGCGATCCGAGATGAGGGGGAGGCCACCGATTCATGGCCACCCCCTCACGATTGCTCCTGACGAATCAGCTTCTTCCTCTGCTTCTGTAACTGTAAACAAAAGCAGAGGAAGTGATGTCACTCTCCTCGTGCCGGTCTTTTCGTCCAGCACCTAGGAGAGGAATATGAGAAAAAATCACCGCTCTGAAGCCTCTGAATCTATGTGATGCTTCCGCCCCACTTTAAGCACACACAGGTGCTGGCTCTGCACAATATAGGTGATAAAGAAAAAATTCCTGGACGGCCGCACTCTGCAAAGGATGCTGTTTTTTTTTTGATAAAATCCACAAATACAGCAAAAACACCCAAAAGTGAACACAGGGATAGCTAACGCGTTTCACATTGTGAGATGCTATGAGTAAGCATCTCACGATGTGAAACGCGTTAGCCTATCCCTGTGTTCACTTTTGGGTGTTTTTGCTGTATTTGTGGATTTTATCAAATAAACCAGCATCCTTTGCAGAGTGTGGCCGTCCAGGAATTTTTTCTTTATCACCTAGGAGAGGAAGACATCTCAGAGTAAGTGCACAACAGTACACTGACACAGGACACGTAGGCACACAAAACACCCCCCGATCAGCCCCTGCACCCCCAGTCACAGTGTCACCATTTGCTGTGTTAATTTTTTTACTGATCACAGCATTTGGTGTCATTTGTGACTGCAAAAAGTGTCAGGGATATTAGTGTTAGGCCCCTTTAGGTGTAGGGTACCCCCCTAACCCCCCGTAATAAAGGTTTAACCCCTTGATCGCCCCCAGGTAACCCTTTCATCCCCTGTCGCCAGTGTCACTAAGCGATCTTTTTTCTGATCGCTGTATAAGTGTCACTGGAGACGCTAGGTAGTCAGTTAGTTATTTAGGTTCACCGTCAGGTTTTTATAGCGTCAGGTACCCCCATATACTACCTAATAATGGTTTTAACCCCCTGATTGCCCCCTAGTTAACCCTTTCACCAGTGATCACCATATAAGTGTCACTGGTGACGCTAGGTAGCCAGTTAGTTATTTAGGTTCACCGTCAGGTTTTTATAGTGTCAGGTACCCCCATATATTATCTAATAAAGGTTTTAACCCCCTGATTGCCCCCTAGTAAACCCTTTCACCAGTGATCACCGTATAAGTGTTACGGGTGACGCTAGTTAGTTAGTTTGCTTTTTATAACGTCAGGGCACCCGCCATTTATTACCCAATAAAAGGTTTAACCCCCTGATCGCCCGGCGGGTGATATCAGTTAGGTTTTAGTGTCAGATAGGGTCTGCGTCGCCCCAGGCAGTGTCAGATTAGTGCCAGTAGTGCTAACACCCATGCACGCAGCATACACCTCCCTTAGTGGTATAGTATCTGAACGGATCAATATCTGATTTGATCAGATCTATACTAGCGTCCCCAGCAGTTTAGGGTTCCCAGAAACGCAGTGTTAGTGGAATCAGCCCAGATACCCGCTAGCACCTGCGTTTTGCCCCTCCGCCCAGCCCAGCCCACCCAAGTGCAGTATCGATCGATCACTGTCACTTACAAAACACTAAACACATAACTGCAGCGTTCGCAGAGTCAGGCCTTATCCCTGCAATCGCTAACAGTTTTTTGGTAGCGTTTTATACATCGCCGCTAATCCCCAGTCCTCCCTTGCCAAAGAATGGAAACCAATTACGGTTTCCAAATTTAAGACCTTTCTGGGCCTATTCCTCGACATGGGCAGAGTTAAATTGAGTGAGCTGCGGTCATATTGGTCCATTGACCCAGTTTACCATTTACCCGTGTTCTCTGCCTCCATGGCAAGGGCACGATATGAGCAGATCTTGCGGTTCATGCACTTCAACAACAATGAACTTTGTCATCCTCGTGGAGACCCTGAATTCGATCAGCTCTACAAAATTTGGCTCCTCGTAAACCACTTCAACCAATGTTTTGCAGCCTTGTATACTCCCCATCAAGTTGTCCCCGTTGATGAGTCCCTGATTACATTTTCTGGCCGCTTGTCTTTCAAACAGTACCTTCCCAGCAAGCGTGCCAGATATGGGGTCAAGATGTATAAGCTCTGTGACAGGGCCACAGGCTATACATGTAGTTTTATGATTTACCAGGGAAAATATATTTACGTAGAGCCGGAGATCTGCCCAGATTACATAGGGAGCACTGGCAAGATAGTGTGGAACTTGGTGTCACCCTTATTCGGAGAGGGGTACCACTTGTATGTGGACAATTATTACACGAGCGTGCCACTTTTTAGTCACTTGTTTGATCATCAAATTGGCACATGTGGCACCGTGCGACCTAATCACCGGGGCTTACCCCAGTCGCTTGTAGATTCCCGTCTTAGGCTGGGGGAGAGAGCCTGCTCAAGGTGTAATAATTTGCTCGCTGTGAAGTGGAGGGATAATAAGAATGTTTTCGTTCTTTCCTCCCTTCACGCAGACACGACAGTCCAAATTCGTACGGCGACTGGTGTTGTGAAGAAACCCCTCTGTGTCCACGAATATAACCAAAATATGGGAGGGGTGGACCTCAACGACCAGTTGTTGGCACCAGGGCTGCTGTTAGAACTTATGGGGCCCCTTACAGCCTTCCTGGCAGACACCACCCCCCCCCCCCAATATATCAAAACAATATTTTCACTAAAAATACACTAAAATTATTATTAGCTAATACAAACCTAACAAAGAACCTGTGTGAATTAGCCCTTTTTAAATAGTTTTTTTACATTTTTATTTTGAAAATGTATCATTTTTTTGAAAAATTATTTATTACACTGTTAAATTTTTTTTATATAGGGCAGGGAAGCCGGCAGTGCCACGGGAAGGGGCTTGGCACAGTGACAGGGGGGCACACAGGGGGATCAAAAGTGGTCAGACCAGGGAGGGGAATCGGTGCGGGGGAAGTGTCTCTCCCTGCAGCACCTGAATGCCGACAGGAGGAAGAGAAACCGTCTTTCAGCTGCTGCAGAGAGCAGCACAGGGCATCTTTCTGTAATTGCCCCTCTGCCCGACCACACTGATTCCTCCTGCTGTTCGGGCCCCTCTGTGTGCCTGGGCCCCCTACAGGAGGGCTGGTGGTCCCCCCTATCAGCGGCCCTGGTTGGCGCCGTACCTAGTTGCCCGTAAGGCCAGATGCTGGTACAAAAAAGTGTCTGTATACTTATTTCAATTGGCTTTGCTGAACGCTTACGTGCTATACAGAGCTTCAGGACGGACTGGATCCTTCCTTAAATTCCAGGAAGACATCATCAGAGCTCTCCTGTATCCAGGCGGTGCTTCACCTCACCATCCCCAACCAAATGCAGTAAGCCGACTGCATGAGAGGCATTTTCCAAATGCCATCCCTGGTACCCCTACCCAACGAGCCCCCCAAGGAAAATGTTGTGTCTGTAGAAAGCTCGGATATAGGCGTGACACCCGTTATTATTGTCCACGCTTTCCTGACAATCCTGGTCTTTGCATTGGTGAATGTTTTGAACGCTACCACACACTAATGCAGTATTAGCGAAGGGTACAGCATTTCACAGACTAGGACATACTTTTGCAGGGTCTCCCAAGATGCCATCGCATTTTGAGAGACCCAAACCTGGAACCGAACCGTTACAGTTACAAAAAAAAGTAAAAAAAAAAAAAAAAAAAGAAGTTAAAAATAAATAAATAAATAGTTGTAATTTTATTGTTCTCTCTCTCTCTCTCTCTCTCTATTGTCTCTCTGTTGTTCTGCTCTTTTTTACTGTATTCTATTCTGCAATGTTTTATTGTTATTATGTTTTATCATGTTTGCTTTTCAGGTATGTAGTTTTTTTATACTTTACTGTTTACTGTGTTTTATTGTTAACCATTTTTTAGTTTTCAGGTACGCCAGTCAGCTGCAGCGCGGATTTATTTATCTTGACAGCAACAGCGTTTGTTCCCACGATACATAAAGCCTTGACTCCAGTGCTATATGAGGTGATTTCACCACCACAGTTAAAAAAAGAGCATATATGCCGAAGCATGGGGGCAGCAGGGGCGGAGGAGCGATTTTCTCTTAACTTTTGCGAAGGAGCGATTTGCTCCTAACTTTTGTGAGCAGATGCCCCCATGCTTCGGCATATATAGATTTTAGGCACAGGTTGCGTTAATTTATTTTTTATTTTTTACTATGTTTTTTTTGTATTTGCTTTGCAGGTGTGGTATGGTAAGGTCTTACTTTTATACTGTAATGTTACTTTGTTTTAATGTTAACCATCATTTGTTTAGCAGGTACGCCATTCAGTTGCAGCGCGGATTTATTTATAATGACAGCAATGTAATTTTCTTGCAAAATATATATATTTTTTAAATGTAAACAAAAATTGTCAGAAAGGGCTTTGTCTTCAAGTGGTTACAAGAGTGGATGATGTGTCTGCGACTGCACGCGGGTCCGTTGGTCTGCGAGTGCACGCTGGTCTGCGAGTGCACGCGGGTCCGTTGGTCTGCGAGTGCACGCGGGTCCGTTGGTCTGCGAGTGCACGCGGGTCCGTTGGTCTGCGAGTGCACGCGGGTCCGTTGGTCTGCGAGTGCACGTGGGTCCATTGGTCTGCGAGTGCATGCGGGTCCATTGGTCTGCGAGTGCACGTGGGTCCGTTGGTCTGTGAGTGCACGCGGGTCCGTTGGTCTGCGAGTGCACACGGGTCCGTTGGTCTGCGAGTGCACGCTGGTCTGCGAGTGCACGCGGGTCCGTTGGTCTGCGAGTGCACGTGGGTCCATTGGTCTGCGAGTGCACGCGGGTCCGTTGGTCTGCGAGTGCACGCGGGTCCGTTGGTCTGCGAGTGCACGCGGGTCCGTTGGTCTGCGAGTGCACGTGGGTCCATTGGTCTGCGAGTGCATGCGGGTCCATTGGTCTGCGAGTGCACGTGGGTCCGTTGGTCTGTGAGTGCACGCGGGTCCGTTGGTCTGCGAGTGCACACGGGTCCGTTGGTCTGCGAGTGCACGCTGGTCTGCGAGTGCACGCGGGTCCGTTGGTCTGCGAGTGCACGTGGGTCCATTGGTCTGCGAGTGCACGCGGGTCCGTTGGTCTGCGAGTGCACGCGGGTCCGTTGGTCTGCGAGTGCACGCGGGTCCGTTGGTCTGCGAGTGCACGCGGGCCCGTTGGTCTGCGAGTGCACGCGGGTCTGCAAGTGCAGGCGGGTCTGCTGGTCTGCGAGTGCACGCTGGTCTGCGGGTGCACGTAGGTCTGTGTGGTACCTGTGTATTGTCTTGTTGAGTACCTGTGTATTGTCTAGTTGAGTACCTGTGTATTGTCTTGTTGAATAGTTGGGGCAGGAAGCTAGTGTTAGGTAATTTGGACAGGGTATAATCTTGAATCCTCATGAAATTAATAGGTACGATGCCCGGGTGTGGCGAGGCGACTCGGTGTACATCTTGCAGCATGTATGCATTCCTTGATCATCTGATCGAGGGCGATTACTGCTGTGCAAAATGTAAGCACATTGTTTCCCTGGAAGTCCAGGTTCTGAATCTAGGGAAGCAACTGTCAGCACTGGGAAGACCCTCCACACTAAAGGAGAGCTGGATACGTACCCGGCAGGTGATGGCAGGGGCCAGCACAGAGGTGGGTGGAGACAAAGAGGTGCAGGCACTAGAAAATAGTAGATGGGTGACAGTCAGGGAGGGTAGAGGGCGAAGTGCCAGGGAGGCCGATCCAGGGCTGGAGCATCCCAATAAGTATGCTCCATTGAGTGACATTGGTGAAACCAGTAAGGGACCAGCACTGCTGGAGCTGAGGGACTCTCCTAGCTGCCGGGGGAAGAACTCCTCCAGTGAGAGTGGGGGGGAAGCGAAGGGAAAGGAAAGACAGATTCTGGTGGTAGGGGACTCAATTCTTAGAAGGACAGAGAGGGCAATCTGTAACAAAGACCTGAAGCGCCGAACTGTATGTTGTCTACCGGGCGCTCGGGTTCGGCACATCACGGATCTGGTGGACAGATTACTGGGAGGGGCTGGGGAAGACCCAGCTGTCATGGTGCACGTTGGCACCAATGACAAAGTCAGAGGCAGATGGAGTGTCCTAAAAATAGGATTTTTATAACAGCTTACCTGTAAAATCCTTTTCTTGGAGTACATCACGGGACACAGAGCGACATAGTCATTACTATGTGGGTTATATAGATACCTTCAGGTGCTGGCACTGGCAACTTCCAAAACCGGAAGTACCCTCCTCTATATAAGCCCCTCCCATCCGGGAGTACCTCAGTTTTGTAGCAAAGCAATAAGTGTCCCCAAAAGAGGGGTGGGAGCTCTGTGTCCCGTGATGTACTCCAAGAAAAGGATTTTACAGGTAAGCTGTTATAAAAATCCTATTTTCTTTCTCGTACATCACGGGACACAGAGCGACATAGTCATTACTATGTGGGATGTCCTAAAGCAATGCCCAATGAGGGGGGGGATACACCATACATAAGCTGAGCGCTATCAGACATGAGGATCTTTTGCGGCCTGCAACACACTGCGCCCAAAGGCGACATCCTCCTGACTTCTAACGTCCACCTAGTAGAACCTAGTAAACGTGTGTACTGAAGACCATGTTGCGGCCTTACAGACCTGAGCCAGGGAGGCCTGGTGATGCACTGCCCATGAAGTTCCAACTGCTCTCGTGGAGTGCGCCCTAACTTTGAACGGAGGCGGTCTCCTTCTCAAGCCATAGGCTTGCATTATGACCTGTCGAATCCACTTGGCTAAAGTAGATTTTGACGCTGCCTGACCCTTTCTGGGGCCTTCCGGCAGAATAAACAAAGTATCCGTTTTGCGAATCTGAGCAGTGGCTTTTAGATAAGCTTTAACTGCTCTTACTACATCCAAAGAATGCAATAACTTTTCCTCTACCGAACTAGGTTTGGGGAAAAAAAGAAGGAAGAACCACATCTTGGTTCAAATGAAACCTCAATACCACCTTAGGAAGAAAGGCTGGATGAGGACGTAACACTACTCTGTCCTTATGGATAACCAGATATGGCTCTTTACAGGACATAGCTGCTAATTCCGACACTCTTTTAGCCGAACAAATGGCTACTAGAAAGATCAATTTCCTGGTGAGAAGAACCAAGGAAATATGCTGTAATGGTTCAAATGGTTGTTTCTGTAGAACCGACAGAACCAGGTTTAGATCCCATGGACATATGGGAATATTAACCGGAGGACTAATACGCATCACTCCTTGTATAAAGGCTTTGACTAGTGAATGCGAAGCCAAGGGCCTTTGAAAAATTATTGACAAGGCCGAAATCTGACCCTTGATAGTACTCAAGGCAAGCTTCCTATCTACAGCCCACTGTAGGAAGTCCAGAATCCTACCTATTACGTACTTACGTGGATGCCATTTCTTGGCCTCACACCACGCGATGTACGCCTTCCAGATTCTATAGTAGATCTGCCTGGATACCGGCTTCCTGGCATTGATCATGGTAGATACCACAGGATTAGAGAGCCCTCTCTTTTTTAGAATGTGGGCTTCAATAGCCAGGCCGTCAAACCTAGGGCTGGTAAGGAAGGGTGGTATATCGGTCCTTGCGAAAGCAGGTCCGGACGACGTGGGAGAGTCCAAGGACTCCCCACTGACATTTTTACAATCTCCGCGTACCATGCTCTTCGGGGCCACGCTGGAGCCACCAGAATCACTGGTTTCTTTTCTACCCTGATTCTGCGGAGTAATCGAGGTAACAATTGTGGTGGTGGGAATGCATATATCAGCTTGAACTGATCCCAAGGGAACACTAGGGCATCCGAGCCGCAAGCTAGGGGATCCCTTGTCCGAGAGACAAACCTGTCCCCTTTGCGTTGAATCTGGATGCTAGCAGATCTACATCCGGTGTTCCCCACCGCTGACATATTGTCCGGAAAACCTCGGGGTGAAGGGACCATTCCCTTGGGCATAATTGTTGGCGACTTAGAAAGTCCGCCTTCCAATTCTCCACTCCTGGAATGAATACCGCGGATATGGCTGGGACATATCTTTCTGCCCATTTCAGGATGTAATTTACTTCCCTCTGGGCTGCACGACTCCTGGTGCCACCCTGATGATTGATATATGCCACTGCTGTGGCATTGTCTGTTTGAATTCTGACAGGGGACCCTTGGAGTTTGGATGTCCATGCCACTAGGGCATACCGGGCTGCTCGTATCTCTAAGAGATCGATGGGCAGGGCTTTTTCTGCATCCGACCATCTGCCCTGGAGAGACCATTGCTCCAGTACTGCTCCCCAGCCTATAAGGCTGGCATCTGTAGTGACCACCTTCCAAGAAATCGGACTGAAGGATTTTCCTTTTTCCAGATTCTGGGGAACCCACCACCAACGGAGGCTCTTGCGAACGGAAGGGGACAAGGACATTGGTAAGTCTAGGGCCTGAACTTTTTTGTTCCAGGCTGACAGTATGGCCCTTTGCAAATTCCTTGAATGGAATTGACCGTAGGGTACTGCTTCGAATGATGCCACCATTTTTCCCAGCAGCCTCATGCCCAGGCGTATGGACGGCTGTCTTTTTGTACCCACTAGGTGGATCAAATCTCTCAAAGACAACACCTTTCCTCGAGGCAAGAATATTTTTCTCTGGCCTGAATCCAGCCTTAGCCCCAAGTATTCCAGACTTTTGACTGGTTTTAGGGCTGACTTGTCTCGGTTGATAATCCAACCGTGAGATTCCAGATACTTGATTGTCTTGTGAACGACCACTTCTAGTTTTTTCACTGAGTGGTCTATCAGCAACAAGTCATCTAGATATGCCATTATCATTACACCTTGTGTTCTTAGATTGGCCAATAAAGGGCCAGAATTTTTGTAAACACTTGTGGTGCTGTGGCCAGACCAACGGTAAGGCTCTGAACTGAAAATGGCGCCCTTCTACTGCAAAGCGTAGAAATTTTTGGTGGACTGGAAAGATGGGAATGTGCAAATAAGCATCTTTGATGTCGATCGCGGCTAACCATTCCTCCCCTTGTAGGGCAGTGGCCACCGATCGGATCGACTCCATCCGGAAAGTCCTGATATACAGGAATTTGTTTAGCCCTTTTAGAATTAATATGGGCCTCACGTCCCCGTTTGCTTCGGGACTGTAAAGAGGTTTGAGTAAAACCCGAACCCCCATTCTTCCAGGGGAACCTCCATAATTACTCCTTGGAGCAATAGTTGTTCTAGTGCCAACAGGAGGGACTCTCTCTTCCGGGGATCCCTTGGCACGTTTGACCTCAAAAAATGGGAAGGAGGAGAGTCTTTTAACTCCAATCTGTATCCCAAACATACTGCGGAGAGCACCTATCTGTTCTGATCGTGTCCCGCCAGGTCTCTGCGAACAACTGGAGTCTTCCCCCCACCCGACTGAGTGGGGGCAACCCTTCAATGAATTTAACTTTGGGGGAGGTTTTGTACCTCTCCTGACCCAGGGTTTCTCATTAGCCTGCGATTGTCCCTGATTTTTACCCCCGGGATTTGACCGAGGAGGCCGTCGGAACTGTTTCACAGCCGATGCCCCAGGGACTGGAGAAGCAGGCCTCTTAAAAGAGGGACCTCTAACTCTGTTTTTAACCGGCAAGAGTGTATTTTTACCGCTGGAAATTTTCTGGATATATTTGTCCAGGTCTTCCCTGAATAAGCGTTCACCATGAAATGGGACGCTAACCAGCCATTTTTTACAGGGAGCTTCAGCAGACCAGTTTTTGAGCCATAGAAGCCTACGCATATGTACTACAGACAGCGTAAGGCGGGAGGCCTGATGGATTGAATCATTTATGGCGTCAACCGCAAAGCATAAGGCTCTAGGTAGATCAGCTAGGGCAAGGGCCTGCTGATCTGGCAAGTCCCTTAAGACCTGTTTCAACTGATCCTTCACTGCTTGGCAGACCCCAATAGCTGCCACTGCTGGTTGTGTCACCAAGCTTGCTGTAGAAAAAAGCAGATTTTCATAAGGACTCCAATTTTTTATCTATTGGGTTCTTGAACATTTAGACATTATCCACTGGACATGTCAGTGATTTATACACACAAGAGATGGCTGCGTCCACTGTAGGGACCTTCCATTTTTTGATGAACTTATCCTCCATGGGATAGACCACCGGAAATCTCTTGGGGGAGTAAATATTTTCTCAGGATGTTCCCAATCCTGGTAAATGAGCCCTTCCACTAAAGGGTGAAGTGGAAAAGAACAGACAGTCTGGGGGCTTCTAGTGACCCCAACGAGGAGACAGTAGTGGTTGATGGTTCCGCAAGGTGCATTTTAAATGCTTATCGGACCATGTTAGTCAGAGACTGAACCCATAATCTTTCAGCTTGAGATGCTGAGAAAGGTTCCTCCACTGTTGATTCCTCTATAACAGAATCAACCTCATCCTGATCCCCTTCAGGCAGGTCGATCCCTGTATGGGACTGTTGCTCTGCTAACAGGCACTCTGAAGGAGGAGACGGAGATCGGGCGTGCTTTCCCTGTGACAGGGAGGCAGCGATCAATGTTGACAATCTCTCTCTAATCCTCCCAGAGCTGAGGAAAAAACCTCCTCTGTTACATACACAGGAGCAGGTGAACTGAGGACAGCCACAGTACCAAGTACCCCTGCGGGGTCTCTACGGTCACTTACCTCTGAATTTTCAGGGGAGACTGGTGCAGCAGAAGCATGCCCAAGATCCTCAGAGCCCGATGAGACCCCCTTCGCTTCCTGGAAGATTCAGTTCCGGAGCTTCTGGACGGCATATTCCTAAGCCCAAAGCTGAGGTATTCCAGCCGTAATACACCACTTTTACTGAGAATAGTCTAGCACAATTGCTGCTATATAACAGTTGGTGTCTACTAAAGTGCCTTTCTAGGGGATGCCTGCATCAACCGCCTCTGTGTGCCTTTTTACTGTTGCTAGCTCTGTCTGTGCACTTCAATAGCCAGCTGTGATTGTGCTTTAAAACACGCTGGACGCCCGCACATGCGCAGTAGCGCCGCGGCGCACACCGAGCGTCATCCACCCGCTCCGCCCCTTTTTCCAGATCACCTCTATATATAGAGGCGCGTGCACGCGCACGGGCACGTGCGCCTTCGGCGCTCTTTTTTGAAAAAAATAAGGAGCTAGATGGGAGCCAGGGTCCCTGCCGCAGGGCCCGGGGATGGATGAGCGCAGCAACAGGGCAGAGGAGACAGCTTCCCAGCAGAGAACTTACCAACTGCCTGGATTTGATTTTGGAAGAAAAAAAAAATCCACATTACAAGAAAAAGAACCATAGCGGCCTCTAGTGTTTAACACAGGTACCGCGGTCTTACATTTTTTTTTTCTTGCCTACTATTAAAATTTTTACATTTTCTCAGTAGTAACAGGCATGCACAGAATATTAGCGGGAATACCTTAGGTAACAGGCAGAAAGACAAAATAGGCTTGGGGGTCCCCCAATAGAACCAAGTTCCTGAGGGCCCCCACTTACCTTTTCCTCGCCGCAGGACTCTGTTTGGTCCACAGAAGCCCAAACTTCACCTATCACGGCAGGCATTGTAATTAAACCTTCAGGGACCGGGTTCCCAAGGATTCCACTCCCCTGGACCTGTATAGCACCCTGCACAGAAAACATCTTGGTCGTGGGTATGACCAGAGCTCTGGATCCCAGGGTCCAGCCCTCCTAAGAGAGGCATTACAGGCAAAACCTTGCTCTTCTCTTTGCAAGGCCCGGGTACCGACCGTTTAGCTATGAAGCTTTTTTGGTCGGATCCGGAATAGCTTACTGAGGCCCAAAAGAACCTGTACGCAAGCTCAGTGAAAAACACATGTTACTTCTTGGCCAACACCTTAGACACTGGCAAAAAACTGAGGTACTCCCGGATGGGAGGGGCTTATATAGGGGAGGGTACTTCCGGTTTTGGAAGTTGCCAGTGCCAGCACCTGAAGGTATCTATATAACCCACATAGTAATGACTATGTCGCTCTGTGTCCCGTGATGTACGAGAAAGAAAAACGATTTTAGGGACTTGGGAGCTAAATTGAGTAAAAGGACCTCCAAGGTAGTATTCTCAGGAATACTACCGGTACATCGAGCCACACCAGAAAGGCAGAGGGAGATTAGGGAAGTGAACAAGTGGCTGAAGAGCTGGTGTAGTAAAGAGGGGTTTGGGTTCCTGGAGGACTGGGCCGACTTCTCAGTCGATAACCAGTACTAAAGAAGGGACGGACTGCACCTAAATGAGGAGGGTGCAGATCAGCTGGGAATAAGGATGGCCAAAAAGTTAGAGGGGTTTTTAAACTAGGCGACGGGGGGGAGGGTCCAGAGATAGTGAGAGTCAGCGGGGAACATATTCTAGAGGGTAGTATTAGGGGCATTAGTGGTAGGGTAACCAAAGCACATAAACCCAAGGTAAGTATAGTAGCCTAGTTGCAATCTGGGAACACCCAAGAGGATAGTATTTGACTGGTCAAAATATATTAATGCATTAAAGTGTCTGTTCACCAATGCCAGAAGTCTGCCAAGCAAAATAGGTGAGTTGGAAGCTCTGGTGCATGAGGAGAGCTATGATGTAATCAGTATTGCTGAAACTTGGCTTCATTCCTCACATGACTGGGCTATTAATATTCCTGGCTATGCACTCTTTCGGAAAGACAGGGTAAAAAGGAAAGGTGGAGGGGTCTGTCTCTATGTGAGAAGTGATCTCAAAGCGAGTGTGAAAGAGGACCTGGTGGATGGAGAGTGGGATGAGTCTGAAGCATTATGGGTGGAACTGCATACAGATGTGCGTAGTTCAAAGCTAATCATTGGAGTTTGTTATAGATCACCTAATGTTAATGAGGAGGTGGATACTCAGCTCCTTGCACAGATGGAAAGGGCTGCAAGGGCTGGGACGGTGATAATAATGGGGGATTTTAACTACCCAGAAATTGACTGGAGTAATGGAACTGCTGGGACAGTTAAAGGGCAAAAATGTATAAACCTATTGCAGGACAATTTTATGGTCCAGTTTATTGAGGCCCCAACTAGGAATGATGCTCTGTTGGACCTGGTAATCTCAAACCATGCAGAGCGTATTACTAATGTTCAGATAAAGGAACACCTGGGTAGCAGTGACCATAACATGATTTCATTTGATGTTAGTTGTAAGCAAAAATCACATACGGGAAAGATAAAAACACTTACTGGTAATTTCAAGAGAGCAAATTTTCCAAGGATGAGCGCTGCTCTCCAGGACTTAGACTGGGAGGGAATATTGGCATCAATGGGCACAGAACAGAAATGGGAATTCTGGTCGGGGCGTGGCGACCGAGCTCCAAGATGGAAGCCTAGCTGAGAGCTCCGCTCGGCCGCCGGAGAGATCCAGACACATCAGAGCCTCCAAGGCACATCCGCGGCTAGAAACAACACGGCCGGACTGCCAGAGGACAGGGGAATGACGAGGCGCAGAAAGAACCCGCCGATGCCACAAAAACTGACAAGCATCTTTGCGATGCAGCCCCGCGGGCTCCATCAAAATGGCGGCGGCTCGTCTGCACAACAACAGGTGAAGGCCGCGATCCAAAGCAACGGACACGGAGAGCTCCGTGTACAGTCCTCTCGTGACCCACTGCACAATGGATCGTCCTCAGGCTCATCCAGCCCATCCACTCGGAGCCCAGCTAAGTCAAAGCCACGGATGGACTCCCCTGTCAGGCGGATATGCACGCAGGACATGGAGGTAAGCGGGACACCAGGCACCACCGCTGCTCAGGCCCAACACACAGCTGACCCCATAGCGGACTTTCCTACTGCCGACAGGCCTATTTCAGACACTATGCTGAAGGAGATGCTGCTATCGCTCAGATCCTCCCTACAAACAGATTTGGTCAGAGGGATTAACCAGTGTCACAAGGAGGTACAGGCTATTGGGGTCAGAGTGGATAGAGTAGAGCAAAGGATGGACGAGTATACTGCTACATACAATAATATGGTGGACGCACATGCGGCCCAGGGAGAGGATATGGCGTGGCTAAAGGACAAGGTCGCTGACCTTGAGGACAGGTCAAGGAGGAATAATCTAAAGCTGCGAGGAGTACCAGAATCTATTCCAGCCACCCAACTCCTACAGTATGTCCACGCTTTGTTCTCCACCCTGGTCCCAGCTCTGAATGCGCAGGACCTCATAATAGACAGAATCCACAGGATTCCTAAACCGTCCTTCCTGCCAGAAGGCACCCCAAGGGACATACTAATGAGGGTCCACTTCTTCCATGTGAAGGAACAAATCATACAAGCAGCCCGCAGACCTGACACTGTCCCTCCGCAGTACGCAACCCTCCAATTGTTGCCAGATCTATCCAGGCACACACTACAGAGGCGTCGCAACCTGGCGACTATAACCAAGGCCCTGAGGAACCACAAAATCCTGCACAAATGGAGGTATCCGGACACTCTTTCCATCACCCATAATGGGACCACAACTTCCGTAAACACATTGGAGGAAGGCCTTTCAACTCTGCGCCAATGGGGAATACTCCCAGACCAGGCCTCACAACTCAACCCTACTCCACAACCGCAGAGGCTTCAAAACGAATGGCAGGTGGTGTCACACAAACGCACCAATAAGAAACAAGCCAGCGGAGGCTCATAACAAAACCGCAAAATTATTCCTTTATCTCTCCGCTAAAAAGGAGTTTAAATTTATCCTCCTATAACCCCGTTAACGAGTTCAGCAGTTATGCCTGCACGTGGATCCGTTGTAAGATCCCTTTTTACGCATTCAAAGATACTTTCTTATCTCTTGTTTTTTCTATTTCTTTTTTGTTTTCTACGTTACCTATTTTTTGCACACAGCAATCTTCATAGCAAGAAACGTCCATTACGTACAGAAGATGAATCTCCTGCAGCCTCAGGCCTCAATGGAAAAGATGTTACGTCTCACACCCAGGGACACAGTGAGTATTTGCACCACGAGACCAGACGCTATACACTACAACACCACAAATGACTATCACATGTCTATCTATTAACGCAAAAGGCCTGAATCACCCGGCCAAGAGATTCTCGGTATGGAAGGAGGCCTGTAGGCACCGGGCTGACATTCTCTACGTACAGGAGACACACTTTCAGAAACAAAAACCCCTAAATGCACTCACAGGGAATATCCACACGTGTTTTTGGCAGATACACCGGATAGCAAAAAAGGAGGAGTGATGCTAGCTTTAAGGAACTCTCTATCTTTCCAACTCAAAGAATCTTATATTGATGAAGGGGGCAGGTATATAATAGTAACTGGAGAAATCAATTCTAACCCGTACACACTGGTTACTTTATACGCCCCGAACACCCACCAAATCCGCTTCCTAAGGAAAGTGATTAAAAGGACTAAGTCCATGCAATACGGCAATATCATCATAGGAGGCGACTTTAATCTAATATCAGATCCTATTTTGGACACTACTACGGATAGACCGAAGAGATCTGCTCACCTCCGTAATCTGCTACATACACAGGAACTGTTCGATGCATGGAGGTGCCTCCATGCCAACGAAAGAGATTACACTTTTTTCTCTACTAGACACTGCTCATATTCACGAATAGATATGTTTATCACTGACCAGTGGCTTTTGCAACGTGTTCAGGCAACACGAATATGGGGTATTACGTGGTCAGACCACGCAGCAGTGTCTATGACTATTGCTGAAAAGGGTGTCTCCCCCTCATCCCATGTCTGGCGTTGCAATGTTAGGCTCTTACAAGAACCCCGAATTCTTCCAGTGATCTCTCAGCATCTCCAAGATTTTTTTCAATACAACTGCACACCACTGATAGATCCCTTCACGTTATGGAACGCACATAAGGCGTATATGAGAGGCATATTAATACAGTTAGGGGCTAGGGAAAAGAAACAACAGGCTGCCAAACTAAATCAAGTAATGTCTGACATTAATAGATTAGAAACCCACAATAAACAGTCTCCAACAACGGCAGTGGCAAACACACTCTCTATGCTTAGAGAAAGTCTAAGAGAGATTCTCGCACAACAACACGACAAACATTTCAGACGCTTACAAGCGAATTCATACGCTAACGCAAATAGAGCAGGAAAATATCTGGCTAACAGAATTAAGGCTGCTCGCACAAAGTCGAGAATTGCATACCTCCTTCATGATACCTTACACCACAAAATCACTAACCCACAAGACATAGCAAATTAATTTGCAGACTATTATGGGGCACTGTACAATTTACGTGATAATACGGCCACACAACAACCAACCACTGACACCATACAACACTTCTTACAGAAAATACAACTCCCGTCACTGACAGAGGACCAACTTAGGAAGTTGAACACACCTTTCTCCCTTCAGGAAATCGAACAGATTACATCGACATTGCCTAATGGCAAGTCACCGGGACCGGATGGTTTCGCAAACGAGTATTTTAAAACATTTAAAGAAATCATTGCTCCTCACTTACAGCGGGTATTCACAAAGGCGGAAGAAACTTCTGCTTTCCCACAAGAGATGCTGAGAGCCCACATTGTTACTTTACCAAAACCGGGGAAAGACCCTACTACACCAGCAAACTTTAGGCCGATATCTCTTCTTAATACCGACATAAAAATTTATTCAAAATTGCTAGCCAAGAGATTATCAGATATTATTCCGCTACTCATAAAACGTGATCAGATGGGATTTGTGAGGGGGAGACAAACCTCAGACGCTACTAGACGTATCATTAATATCATTCACCACGCTGTTCAAATGAGAGCGCCTTCTCTGCTGCTATCTATAGACGCAGAGAAGGCGTTCGATAGGGTCCACTGGACGTACATGGAAATGGTGTTGGCTAAATTCGGCTTTACAGGCCCGATTCTCAAGGCAATACTGGCTTTATATTCCTGTCCATCGGAACAAGTTTATACTTCAGGTCTCCTATCCAAACAGTTCTGCATATCAAATGGCACACGCCAGGGCTGCCCTCTCTCCCCCACAATATTCAATCTTATGATTGAACCTCTGGCCGAATCCATTAGAGCACACAATGGCATCACAGGCTTCACTTTCGGATCTGACAAACACGTCATAAACTTATTTGCTGATGACGTTATACTCCTACTGACACACCCGAACTCCTCCCTCCCGCAGGCCCACCAAGTGCTAACCGACTTTGGCGCAGTATCTTATTATAAGGTCAACTTTACGAAGTCCCAGATTCTTAACTTAGGAGTTTCACATACTTCAAAACAATATCTGCAAAAGTCCCTACCCTACTCATGGAGCGCAAAGGGCATATCGTACCTAGGCATCACCCTAACTGACAATACTGCATCCTTAGCAGAGGCTAACTTTAAACCGCTAATAGGCAAAATTGAACTACAATTAATGGACATATCCAAGAGGGAGATATCCTGGTTAGGTAAAATAGCGGTATTTAAAATGTCCATACTACCACAAATTCTCTATATTTTCCGCTCCCTATTGATCCCCGTACCGTCCCGCTACCTAAATACATTATCAAAAATTGTATGGAAATTCACATGGGGAGGTAAAAAAGCTAGGTGTTCACGGAACAACCTTCTTCCACATAGGAGGGTGGGGGGGCGGGATTCACAGACATCCAAGACTACCTGTGGGCTACGAGACTTGACCAACTTAAACACTGGTTTCACGACACGGACAGCCCCCTATGGGTGGAAATAGAACGTTCGGCTATCCCGACCAGGAATACGACTACTTTTCTCATGGGCGATATATGGGAACCATGGGCAACTAAGGGGCTATCACCATCCGTACAAGTGTCTTTACAGGCATGGCGATTCCTACAGACACTAGATAGTGCTGATCTGCAGGAAATACAGTACGACTTCCCTATTGCACTCTTAGGGGCAAAAATACCTATGCTTCCAACCACGAGACTCCAGGCACTAGGAATTCAACATGTACAAGATTTATATACTGGACAAACACCAAAATCAATAGAGCAAATAGTGACTGACCACCACTTACCCAGCCATATGTTATTCTCATGCATACGCCTCTCCCACTTCTTAAGGGCACATTCTATACCAAAAATAAAACTTTCTGCTATAGCATGGCGTTTTTATACAAAAGCTCCTCAATCTGCTAAAGGCATTTCAATATTTTATAACCTCATCCATGATAAACATACTTTCAAGAAATCAGCTGCACTTAGGAAGTGGGAAACTGACCTCAACAAAACTTTCTCTGAAGAACAATGGACACGCGCCTTCAAGGAAATACACAAACATTCCCACTGTGTATCTCATTGGGAAATGACGCTTAAACTTACTAACAGATGGCACTACACACCCTATAGGTTAGCAACCTTTTATCCGGCTTCATCGCCTCTATGCTGGAGGAAATGTGGTCACATAGGCAACCTATTGCACACCTTATGGACATGTCCTAGTGTGACAAGTCTATGGAACAATGTGTTCAGATTGATTTCATCAATCACTGGAATACTAACGACCCCAAACCCTGCATTAGCAATTCTTCACATTGGTGCAGACCAATATCCACAGGATCTCAGACCAATCGTCACCCATATACTGTTAGCCTCACGTACCCTTATTCTTAGAAACTGGAAAAACTCAGTGGCCGTCAACCTCTCGGAAGTGATCAAGTTAGTTAACAGAAACCACACATTCGAACGCCTACTGGCTATTAAGTCCCTGAAGTGTAACAATTTTGACTCTAACTGGAGATTGTGGACTGATAAATACAAAATCTAATAATTGCTATGTCAGTTTATAGTGTCTAAATGTTTCTTGCTATATACAGCTTATAGTGGATAACTTAGCTATATTAAACATGTTGTATTTGTACTTGCTAAACCCGAACAACGCATGCGCGCTGTGTGTAATGAATGTATGTCTGTTATATACCTATTATACTTAATAAAGACCATTGAATTAAAGAAATGGGAATTCTTCAAAAAGACTGTTTGTGAACTCACTGCAAAGTATATTCCCATGGGCAATAAGTTTAAAAGGCTAAAAATAAAACCTATGTGGCTCACTGCCAAAGTTAAAAAAGCTATAAACTATAAGAAAAGAGCTTTTAAAAAATATAAAAATGAGGGAACACTAGTGTCATTTAAATGTTACAAAGAATATAACAGGATATGTAAAAAGGAAATCAAGGATGCAAAAATTCTAAACGAACGACAGATTGCAAAAGATAGTAGGACAAACAAAAAATTCTTCAAATATAATAATAGTAAAAAGGTCAAGTCTGAGCATGTAGGCCCTTTACAAAATAATCTAGAGTGGGTGACTGGGGACAAAGAGAAGGCTAATTTAATAAATACTTTCTTCAGTTCTGTGTATACAAAGGAGCATGGGGGAGCTCATGTCCAAAATGGGGGTGGTAGTGACACAGCCCCAAATTCACAATGGCTCAAAAGTGATATGGTCCAGAAATATTTAGATGGAATAAAGGTGGATAAAGCACCTGGACCAGATGGCATACACCCACAGATCCTAAAAGAATTGAGCTCTGTAATTTCAAAGCCATTGTATTTAATTTTTAGGGACTCATTAACCACTTAAGCCCCGGACCATTATGCAGGTTAAGGACCAGAGGTGTTTTCAGAATTAGGCACTGCTTTAACTGGAAATTGTGCGGACATGCAATGTTGTACCCAAACAAAATTTGCGTCCTTTTCTTCCCACAAATAGAGCTTTCTTTTAATGGTATTTGATTGCCTCTGCGATTTTTTTTTTTTTGCGATATAAACGGAAAAAGACTGAAAATTTTGAAAAAAAATGATATTTTCTACTTTTTGTTATAAGAAAAATCGAATAAACTCAATTTTAGTCATACATTTAGGCCAAAATGTATTCAGCCACATGTCTTTAGTAAAAAAAATGTCAATAAGCGTATATTTATTGGTTTGCGCAAAAGTTATAGCGTCTACAAACTAGGGTACATTTTCTGAAATTTACACAGCTTTTAATTTATGACTGCCTATCTCATTTCTTGAGGTGCTAAAATGGCAGGGCAGTACAAAACCCCCCCAAATGACCCTATTTTGGAAAGAAGACACCCCAAGGAAATTGCTGAGAGGCATATTGAGCCCATTGAATATTTTTTTTTGTCCCAAGTGATTGAATAATGACAAAAAAAAAAAAAATACAAAAAGTTGTCACTAAATTATATATTGCTCACACATGCCATGGTTATATGTGGAATTGCACCCCAAAATACATTTTGCTGCTTCTCCTGAGTAAGGGGATACCACATGTGTGGGACTTTTTGGGAACCTAGCCGCGTACGGGCCCCCGAAAACCAAGCACCGCCTTCAGGATTTCTAAGGGCGCAAATTTTTGATTTCACTCCTCACTACCTATCACAGTTTCGAAGGCCATAAAATGTCAAAATAGCACAAAACCCCCCCAAATTACCCCATTTTAGAAAGTAGACACCCCAAGGAAATTACTGAGAGGCATGTTGAGCCCATTGAATATTTTTTTTTTTGTCCCAAGTGATTGAATAATGTCAAAAAATATATATAAAAAGTTGTCACTAAATGATATATTGCTCACACATGCCATGGTTATATGTGGAATTGCACCCCAAAATACATTTTGCTGCTTCTCCTGAGTACGGGAATACCACATGTGTGGGACTTTTTGGGAGCCTAGCCGCGTACGGGCCCCCGAAAACCAAGCACCGCTTTCAGGATTTCTAAGGGCACAAATTTTTGATTTCACTCCTCACTACCTATCACAGTTTTGAAGGCCATAAAATGCCAAAATAGCACAAAACCCCCCAAATGACCCCATTTTAGAAAGTAGACACCCCAAGGAAATTGCTGAGAGGCATGTTGAGCCCATTGAATATTTTTTGTTTTTGTCCCAAGTGATTGAATAATGACAAAAAAAATAAAAATTACAAAAAGTTGTCACTAAATGATATATTGCTCACACATGCCATGGTTATATGTGGAATTGCACCCTAAAATAAATTTTGCTGCTTCTCCTGAGTACGGGGATACCACATGTGTGGGACTTTTTAGGAGCCTAGCCGCGTACGGGACCCCGAAAACCAAGCACCGCCTTAATGATTTCTAAGGGCACAAATTTTTGATTTCACTCCTCACTACCTATCACAGTTTCGAAGGCCATAAAATGCCAAAATAGCACAAACCCCCCCAAATGACCCCATTTTGGAAAGTAGACACCCCAAGCTATTTGCTGAGAATCATGGTGAGTATTTTACAGCCTCTCATTTGTTTTTGAAAATGAAGAAAGAAAATAATTTTTTTTTTTTCAATTTTCAAAACTTTGTGACAAAAAGTGAGATCTGCAAAATACTCACCATACCTCTCAGCAAATAGCTTGGGGTGTCTACTTTCCAAAATTGGGTCATTTGGGGGGGTTTTGTGCCATCTGGGCATTCCATGGCCTCCAAAACTGTGATAGGCAGTGAGGAGTGAAATCAAAAATGTATACCCTTATGCCGCGTACACACGACCGCTTTTCATGTCAAGAAAAAAAACGTCGATTTTCTCGACGTTATTTTTCTTGTTTCCTCTCAAGCCTGCCTTGCCTACACACGATCGTGAAAAAAACTGATCTAGCAAAGCGCGGTGACGTCCAACACGTACGACGGCACTATAAAGGGGAAGTTTCATTCTGTTCGCGCCACCCTTTTGGCTGCTTTTGCTGATTTCGTGTTTCCGCGTGTTAGTAAAAGTTTGGGAAGAGACGATTCGCGCTTTTCAGTCTTCGTGCTTTAAAGATCGTTTTCGGGAGTTCAGTTTGTGCTTGTGGGTTCGTATCTGGCTTTCAGTGCGTGTAGTGAGTTCGTATCTGTTTTTGCAGTGCGTTCTTGTCCGCGCGTTACTGTTTTTCAGCTCGTTCTTCATAGGCCTTGCTGTTCTTCAGTGCGTTCTTTTAGTTCGTTCTGATTAGACGACCGTTTTGAAGCCATGTTGCGCGTACGTTCTTGTCGCCGAGATCGTGCTGTGCTTGCTGCTGGGCTTGTTGCTATGTCCCAGATCCGGTCCATGAGGAGGGTGAGAAGGAGTTCATGGACCAAGAATTGGTTGCTCCAGAGGGACCAATTATGTCATATGCCTCTGCTGCGGGAGATCCGGGAGAATAACCCTGATGATTTCAGGAATTTTCTTAGGATGTCTGACCCCGTTTTTCAGCAGCTCTTGGCTTTGGTGTCCCCCTATATCACCAGGCAGGACACCGTTATGCGGGAAGCCATTACTGCTGAGCAGAGGCTCATCGCCACGTTGCGATACCTTGCGACTGGGAGAAGCTTGCAGGACCTCAAGTTCTCGACAGGCATCTCCCCCCAGGCTCTGGGCGTCATTATCCCAGAGACCTGCTCTGCCATTATCCAGGTCCTTCAGGAGGACTATCTTAAGGTAAGTTTTCTCCTTTATAAACATCACAATCTATGTTTTTTTATGCTTGCTAATGTATAGTATATTTTGTACTGTCTCTAATTACCATGATTTGAATATGCTGTGAATGTCCCCTTTGTCCCCCTGCATGTTGTAAGCTTTGAATGTTCTATGTTTTTGGGCTACATGCATATTTTTTGGTCAAGCAATCTCCAGCATTAGATCCTGGGCCCAAACACACCTAGCCTAGTCAATCCTCATTTTTGTTTTGTACGCTCCATTGTAGTGCTTAGATTGCCTGATTCCCCCCCCCCCCCTAATTTTTTAAGTTTGTCTAATCTACCCAAATAAATTACATCGTACTATAGATTTTAATTATGATGTCCCCAACTCATCTCAAACCCTCCACCCTCTCCGAATTTCTCAGGTCCATCAGAGTGGGTGATGTTTTTGTTGCTTATTTTTCTATCTTATTCAAGCAGACCTCCATCCTAAATTTTGTGGGTCCGCTCATTGTAACCCTCCCCCGGTGTCAAAATTGACACCTTTCAGGGGGGAGGGGGGTGAAGATACCTGTTTAAGACAGGTATATTCACCCACATCCGGGAGTCATCTCTGCGGCAAATCTGCCTGAGCCAAGTCACTTCCCGCAGAAGACCCGTAGTGTTCTTGTAAACACTTGTCTCACAGAACACAGGAGGACCAGTCAGAACTGTGCAGCGCTTCTCGTGCATGTGCGTTTGGGAACCAGGCAGTGAAGCCGCAAGGCTTCTCTTCCTGGTTCCCTCACCGAGGATGGCAGAGGGGGCAGCAGAGTGACGAGCAATTGTTCGTCCTCTGCTGCGGACGTTGCTGGACTCCAGGACAGGTAAGTGTACAATTAGCAAACCTCTGCAGCTGCTGTAGCTGGAGCTGCTGTGTTATTTTATAGTATTTTGGCTGCGTAGCTCCGCTCTAAAATCCTCCTTCCAAATTAATGCTATCCTGATGTTTTGCCCAGAGTGTTTTGTGCTAACATGCTTGCAATGTATAGGTAGTAAAGTATATATTTTTTTTTTCTTCCTTTGACTCCACAGTTACCATCGACGCCACAGGAATGGCAGAATGTGGCATCTGATTTTTCTCAGCGGTGGAACTTTCCCAACTGTGGAGGAGCCATTGATGGCAAGCACGTCCGCATCGTGCCACCAGCCCATTCTGGGTAGTTTTTTTGGAATTACAAAGGCTTCCACAGTATTGTGCTCATGGCGGTGGTGTCTGCGAACTATGAGTTCCTATTTGTTGATGTTGGGAAAAATGGGCGGATGTCTGACGGTGGTGTTTTCGCCCAGACAGAGTTTGCAGACCGGCTTCTTTCAGAGGACCTGGCATTGCCACCTGCTGAAGATAATGAACATGGCCTCCCGTTTGTGTTCCTGGCAGATGAGGCTTTTGCGCTTGGACCACATTTGATGAGGCCTTTTCCCCAAAGGTCCCTCACCCCTGAGAGGAGGGTGTTTAATTATCGTCTGGCCAGAGGGCGAAGGGTGGTGGAAAACGCCTTTGGCATCATGGCCAGTCGCTTCCGGCTTTTTCTGACTGCAATAAACATGGCGGAGTATAAATGGAACCATTTGGTCATGTGTTGTTGCATACTGCACAATTTTTTAATCAAACACTCCACAAATTATCTTGCTACAGTTGACCTTCAGGGCACACAGGGTTTGGATGGACCATTGCCAGCCCAGTTAGCTGGCCCTACAGGCTTGGCCCCCCAAAGCGGCCGTGATGTGCGGCAACGCTATGTCGAATATTTTATGGGTAGGGGGGCCATTGCAATGCCTGATCAGTTTTAAATCAATTTTGCTCATAATAAAAAATAATATACTGAAAACATCTTGTTTGCTTTTCTTTTGTTGTATTTGTTCTTTCTTCTAGGTCAGTGATGGTGAACCTTGCCACTCCAGATGTTTTTCAACTCCATTTTCCATGATGCTCAACTACACTGCAGAGTGCCTGAGCAACATTAGAAATGTAGTTCCAAACCATCTGGGTTGCCAAGGTTCACCATCACTGTCCTCGGTTATACTAGTGCAGTTGTAATCCCATGTTTTTTCCTAACAAGTAAATTACAAGCATTTATAGAGTCTAAACACACACATTTTTGTTGGGGGGGGGGGCAACATTGATATAAGAAGCCACACATTGTTTAGTGATTAAAACATTTTATGAGTATAAAATTGGTAAGGTTTGTATCAAAATATAACCCAAATATTTTTGGGAATTTCTAAAATATTTGCTTTTTACAACTCAGTACAAAAATGTACAACACGAACAATATCCCTTTATAGAAATAAAACATTTCCCCCCCAAAAAATAAACTTTTTTTTTTAAATATATACAAGTTTTAAACACTCCCAAGAATATGCTCAATTTTTTTAAGTTTTTTCTCCATCATTTTGTTTGTTTGGTACATCTGGACCAGGTTGTGTTTTATGGTTTCAACCTCCCGAGAGCAGACCCTCACTTCTTTCAGCAACATCTGGGCAGTGGCTCTGGTGAAGGTTGCTGGTGCCGCAGGCATTAAAGTCCCTTTAAGTTGTGAAAAGAAAATGTCTTACTAAATATACAGGCCAACATCTATTACGTGAGGCTGTGGTGTATGACACTGACCTGGTGAGTTGCCATTTCCCTCTTCTGCCACATCCTGCAGTTGTGGGTCTTGAGTTGGTGGTGCGGGGTTTGCAGCCTCGTGTCTCTTAGCTCTTTGAAGCCCTAGGAGATATAACCAAAAGGTAGACTTGTGTAACTAAATATATTTAGGCGTGAAAGAGGAATATTAATCATTCTTGGGAAGTGTGTTACAATTGTATTACTGATAATTTTGGAGAAGATGAACACATGATTGTATCCATTTCCCAAGATGGTAGATTAATCTCTTTAGGTCATGTTTCACACATGGAAACACACCAGGTATCCACTGGATCACCTGTGTGTGACACCATCAAAAGGTTGTTCTTGTGGCCCACACTTGTGCTAATGAGTCCAGATGTGTAAGCAGCTGCTGAGCATACTCTTGTAAACGTACACTGAATCTAGTTACATTAGCCAAATCTAATTACCAACAACTACACAAACATGTTTATAATTACTTCTCACATAAACATTTCATGATGTCCTGTTTCATGTTCTTGGGCACAAGAATCCAACGTTGAAATCCTCGTTCAATAACACCCAAACGATGTTTTGGTGGAATACATTGCTAAAAACATTTGAACCTGCCGATTATTTTGTGATTGATAAAATGTCGTTCGAACAATGATGAACCGTGGCAAAAGCTTTTGATTGAGTGAACGTTTGAACGACCATTTATACGATCGATTCGTGTGGCCAAAAACATGAAACATGACATTTTTCACTGTAATACATACATTATTTAAAAAACACATGCAACACCACGTTATTAGGCAAAATCACATTTAATGTTAATCTACTTACTTTTTTTGATGACTTTTTTAATCTTTTTATATTGATCCGGCTCACGCAACTTAATGTCCGACCATCGTTTCCGGATCTGTTCCCGCGACCTGCGAACCCCAAATTTTTCAAAGAGCGTTTTGACCACTTTATCCATGATCTTGGCCTTCACTTGATTTGGCTTTTTGTAGGGCCCATGTTTGGCGTCGTAATCATCCCGGAGCAATATGGTGACCATCTCCACCATCTCCTCAAAGCTCATGTTAGTGGCTTTATACCTTCTGGGTCGGTGCCTGCTTTCTTCCCCACTTTCCACATCCTGTTGATTTGCCGCCATGTTTACACTCTCCGTCATTAAGGAGTAGCGAGAAGGGGCGGGGAAAGTAGTGTAACGAACGTCAGGGGCGGGAAAGCGTGCGGAGCGTCACGCATGCGCACTGTATATAACTCCAAAAAACATCGTTGAAAGCGACGTTCAGTGAGTGGAAGAAGGTCGGAGGAGACGAACGTGTAGATCGCGGGTACGTAACATTTTTCTTACTTGATATGGCTGTGTCCAGGAGCATTAAACCTATAAACATTCATTCACTGTATGTTCGGGGCCGGGGTTGGGCAATATGCATGTAACTTGGCGCTTGCTTCCCGTGCTGTTAGTACTGGCCGTGCACAAAGTGTCATTTTTGAATTGGGACTAAACTTTGAAAAGTCAATCGCGGCTCTAAATGAATTCTTGCCTCCCGGCAAATGGCAAGACTTTGAAAACTGATTTGTACCTGAAAAAAAAAACCGTGGGGTTCCCCCAAATTCGAGTTGCAGGCCCTTCAGGTCTGTCAAGGATTTTAAGGGGAACTCCACCCCCAAATCATGAAAAAAAAGGGCGTGGAGTCCCCCCAAAATCCACAACAGACCCTTTATCCGAGCACGCAACCTGGCCGGCCGCAGGGGAAGAGGGGGGGGGACGAGAGCGGCCCCCCCTCCCTCCTGAACCGTACCAGGCCACATGCCCTCAACATGGGGAGGATGTCCCCATGTTGATGGGGACAAGGGCCTCATCCCCACAACCCTTGCCCGGTGGTTGTGGGGGTCTGCGGGCGGGGGGCTTATCGGAATCTGGAAGACCCCTTTAACAAAGGGGACCCCCAGATCCCGGCCCCCCCTATGTGAATTGGTAAGGGGTACATTGTACCCCTACCATTTCACGAAGAAAGTGTACAAAATGTAAAAAATGACAGTAGTCAGTTTTTGACAATTCCTTTAATTTTTAGTTTTGCTTTTTTCCATCTTCTTCCTTCTTCTTCTTTTCTCGCTTCGTGTTTCTTCATCCATCTTCCTCTTCCTCTTCATCTTCCTTCTTCCTTCGGTGTTCTCGTCCGCATCTTGCTCCGGGTTCTTCTTTCTCCGGCCGCTCCGTTTGAATTGGAGGTTCCCGCTGTGTGACGCTTCAGTTCATCAGTTCTCCTCTTGGTCCGGCGACCCCGCCCCCCTCTGACGCACAGAGATTTCACAGGTACTTTCCCCGTGCAGTCAGAGGGGGGCGGGTCCCCCGGCTCACAGCGGACCTAGAGGAGAACTGCCTAACTTTGCGTCACACAGCGGGAAACTCAAATTCAAACGGAGCAGCGGGAGAACAAAGAAGCCGAAGCAAGATGCGGACGAGAAGCCCGAAGCAAGAAGGAAGATGAAGATGAAGAGGAAGATGGAGGAAGAAACTCCAATGCAGAAAAGAAGAAGGAAGAAGATGGTTGAAAAACAAAACCAATAATAAAGGAATTGTCAAAAACCGTGTAGTGTCATTTTTCAGATAATGCCATTTTTTAAGGTGAAATGGTAGGGGTACAATGTCCCCCATTACCATTTCACATAGGGGGGCGGGATCTGGGGGGCCCCTTTGTTAAAGGGGTCTTCCAGATTCCGATAAGCCCCCCGCCCGCAGACCCCCACAACCACTGGGCAAGGGTTGTGGGGATGAGGCCCTTGTCCCCATCAACATGGGGACATGCTCCCCATGTTGAGGGCATGTGGCCTGGTACAGTTCAGGAGGGAGGGGGGGGGCGCTCTCTCGTCCCCCCTCTTCCCCTGTGGCCGGCCAGGTTGCGTGCTCGGATAAGGGTCTGTTATGGATTTGGGGGGGGGGACTCCACGCCATTTTTTTAGGGAATTTGTGGGGGAGTTCCCCTTAAAATCCTTGACAGACCTGAAGGGCCTGGTATGGATATTTGGGGGAACCACAATGCTTTCCCAATGTTTGTATCAATGACTTTTCTATGTATTGCAATTGACAGGAGACAACAATTAATTATACCCAGGAGTGAATTTAGGGTTAATTTAAATTTAATAAAAAATGACACTTGGTGCAGGGACAGTTCGAGGTACTCCTTTATTTTTGGGGAGTCCTTTTATTCACCCTATTTACAGGGCTTAATTTACTTAAATGGGGTTTGGGTTCGGGTAAAGTCAGGTCACGAACTCTAGCTTTTTACAAAGTTAGCTAAAAAGAGTTCAACACAAACATCCAGGTGTCCACTCAACTCTATGATGACTGATCAATTGCTACGTTAGTGGCCTATATATGGTTAGAAAGATTTGGAGTAGTCCTGACTGACATTCCTTTTTTGGTTTTGGGTTTTGAATTGCACAGATAATGAAGGCATTTAAGGACCCCGATTTTATGCTGGAATTCCTCCAAAGATGGAAGAATCTTCCAATTTTATGGGAGACTAAAAATAAAAATAATAAAAATAAAGAAGCCAGGAAGAGAGCACTGGAGACCTTGCTGGAATTTGTGAAAACTCAGATCCCCACAGCAACACTACAGGATCTGAAGAACAAAATTGGGACCATTAGGGGCACATACCGGGCTCAACGGAATAAAGTTCAAAATTCCCTGCGGTCAGGAGCAGGTGCAGAGGACCGATACATACCAAATCTGTGGTACTATCAGCACCTGAGTTTCCTAGATGAACATCTGGAATCCAGGGAATCCCTTTCCAGCCTTCCACCCAGAACGACCTCCAGCCTTCCTTGCAGCCAACCCTCCAGCCAACCCTCCAGCCTTCCCTCCAGCATTCCATGCAGCCAAGCCTCCAGCCAAGTTGAGGTCTCTTTGGAGGAACAACCTCAAGTCCTGGAGGAGCCGGATTTAAATATTTGGAGCCAGGTATAATATTTCACAAAATATTTAGAGTAATAAAAGTTGAATGTTGTAAAAGTTTAAAAAAAAGTGTGAAAAATGTTAACAGTTTAAAAAAAGTGTCTGACATATCAATAGACAGCAGTGGCCACAAATTAAGGGCACCAAAAAGAAATATACTGGTGTCAGAATGATTGACTTTAATATTTAGTAGCATTCAATTACCAAATGTCATGAGGTGACAAATGTGTGTGAAAGATGAAGGCAAAACTAACTCGATGTACCTTTTTTTTACAGGATGAGGAGACAGGCCCCAGTGGGACACACGAGGAGGCAGGTGCCACTGGAAGCCAGGAGGAGGCAGGCCCCAGTGGGACCCAGGAAGAGGCAGGCCCCAGTGGGACCCAGGAAGAGGCAGGCCCCAGTGGGACCCAGGAAGAGGCAGGCCCCAGTGGGACCCAGCACAACACCAGGCCCCAGATCCCTCTGCTGCGGATTCCTGCAAAAAGATCTAGGAGGCTGGTTCAAATGGAGGAGGAGACACAGGCCCTAATTAGGGAGGCTACTGCTGCACTCCGAGAGCCCCCCACCGCTGCAGAGGGATTTGCTGCCCTTATTGGGGAGAAACTGCCACAAATGGGACTGGACCAGAGGCTGAAATGTGAAACCCTTATATTGAAGGTGGTCAATATGGGCCTGTTGAACAAACTAAAGGAGTTCACAGACGTTGTGGACCTTTCCTATTTTTTTGCACAAGTTCCTGCCCCACTCCATGCTCCTGCCCCACTCCATGCTCCTGCCCCACTCCATGCTCCTGTCCCAGGCCCTGCTCCCGTCCCAGTCCCTGCTCCTGTTCCAGACCCTGCTCCTGCTCCAGTCCCTCCTCCACGGACACAGCCTCCAAGGAAGGCTGCAGGGAAGGTCAAACAAAAAAGACGAAAATGAACCCAGGATATGTGCCTCACATGGGGCCAGTTTTGGTCTTCACATGCTTTGGTGTTTGCTGTGGTGATCTGGGTGTGCACTAATTTCAGCAGGGTCTCCAGTGCTGTCTTCCTGGCTTCTTGATTTGTAGTTTACATATGGTTTTGTTTTGGCTTACCTTTTAATTTGTTATTAGGCCATAATAAATGGGAATTTTTTTTGAAGATACAAAATTAACATGTGTTTTTCTTCTAAATAGCCAGTTTGTAAGTGAGTAGGCAGGGACAGTGGATAAAAAATTGAGAAATTAACAAGGGACACTAACCTCATTGAGGCAAAATTAGAATAAAGAATAATGTTGTGGTAACTTGACACACTCCAAAATAGCAAATAATATGTAAAAACAGTCTAAAATCTAAGACCACAAATTAAAGCAAAACAAAAAAAAAAAAAAATGTAAAAAGTTTTGGGTATTTAGGGAGATCTGGCTCCCCAAAATAGAGATTAATCATGATAAAACAATAAATCATAAAGACCAAAGATTGTCCTAACTCTGGGAGAATATCAGCAGCAAGAGAATTGGAATATTGCAGCATTAGAACGAAGAAAAGAATGCGCTGCATTAAACGATGTAATAATTTCATGCATGACGAATGTGCCATCTCCATTCCGAACAGTAGTTTTACCAGAACGAGCGCTCCCTTCTCCTCACTTGCTTCTGATCATGCGCGCTTTTTAACGTCGTTAAAGCCTACACACGATCATTTTTCATGATGAAAAAAATGACGACCTGAAAAACGGCGTGAAAATTTAGAACATGTTCTAATTTTTCTCGTCGTTTTTAATGCCGTTTTTCTCGTTGAAAAAAACGACATAAAGCCCACAGACGATCGGTTTTCTCGGCGAGAAAAAAAAATGACGTTATTCTCGTCGAGAAAAGCGGTCGTGTGTACGCGGCATTAGAAAGCCTGAAGGCGGTGCTTGGTTTTTGGGGTCCCGTACGCGGTTAGGCTCCCAATAAGTCTCACACATGTGGTATCCCCGTACTCAGGAGAAGCAACAGAATGTATTTTGTGGTGTAATTCCACATATGCCCATGGCATGTTTGAGCAATATATCATTTAATGACAACTTTGTGCAAAAATAAATAAATAAATTGTATTTTTTCCGCAACTTGTGTCAACATATAAAATATTCCATGGACTCGACATGCCTCTCAGTATATAGCTTGGGGTGTCTGCTTTCCAAAATGGGGTCATTTGGGGGGGTTTTGAACTGTCCTGGCTCTTTATACACAACATTAGGAAGCTTACATCCACTCTTCTAACCACTTGAAGACAAAGCCCTTTCTGACACTTTTTGTTTACATGAAAACATTTTATTTTTTTTGCAAGAAAATTATGTTGAACCCTCAAACATTATATATTTTTTTAAAGCAAAGGCCCTACAGATTAAAATGGTGGGTGTTGCATTTTTTTTTTCCACACAGTATTTGCGCAGCGGTTTTTCAAACGCATTTTTTGGGGGAACAAATGCACTTTTTTTAATTTTAATGCACTAAAACACACTATATTGCCCAAATGTTTGCTGAAATAAAAAAGATGATCTTAGGCCGAGTACATAGATACCAAACACGACATGCTTTAAAATTTCGCACAAACGCGCAGTGGCAACAAACTAAATACATTTTTGAAAGCCTTTAAAAGCCTTTACAGGGTACCACATTAGATTTACAGAGGAGGTCTACTGCTAAAATGACTGCCTTCGATCTGACCTTCGCGGTGATACCTCACATGCATGATGCAATTGCTGTTTACATATGACGCCAGACCGACGCTTGCTTTCGCCATTGCGCAAGAGCAGGGCGGGACAGGGGTGCTTTTTTTTTATTATTAATTTTGCTTTTTTCTTTTATTTTTAAACTGTTCTTTCGATTTTTTTTTTTATCATTTTTATTGTTATCTCAGGGAATGT